>QNUK01000113.1:988331-1485831 GCA_013621035.1 Clarias magur
GTACTAAAATGGCCCCCACAGTCACCAGATCTCAACCCAATAGAGCATCTTTGGGATGTGGTGGAACGGGAGCTTCGTGCCCTGGATGTGCATCCCACAAATCTCCATCAACTGCAAGATGCTATCCTATCAATATGGGCCAACGTTTCTAAAGAATGCTTTCAGCACCTTGTTGAATCAATGCCACGTAGAATTAAGGCGAAAGGAGGTCAAACACCATATTAGTAAGGTGTTCCTAATAATCCTTTAGGTGAGTGTATATTTCAGCCATTTTCTTGTCACTAAATGTTGATTTCACAGTCTGTGGCTCTCTGGATTTATTTAAAAACCAACCTGGATGTCTTGAAATTTATTTATTTATAAAGCCGTTAAATGTATGTAAATCTTCTTGAAAACTTTTCTGGAACAAAACCTTTTTTTTGTCTCATTAAGTTCAAAGGAGAAAGAAAAAAAGCTGTTTAAGATTTTTAGATATTTAAATGTGTCTCTAGAGGAAAAAGCCTCCTTGCTTTGTGTCCTTTCTTTTAATTGTTGTATTGACCGAGGCTCAAACAACCCAACTGGTCTTACCTCCTAATGTGACCTCATATAAGAAGATACCCCTCCCACCAGTTTGTTGCTTAGCCCCGCCCAGCTCTAGCTAAAGGGTGGGCGTGGTTCTGCATTATTTCATTTACACTAATAACCGCTCAGTACACTCCGACACTAAAACTACACATGGAAGAGTGTATTGGAAGAGAAGTGAAAACGAAGGGGTTTAAGGTACAAAACCAAAACATGACATCACAAAGTACACACATTTTGCTTTGGCACAGCTCAGAGACCTACAGTATGTTAACTTAGTAAAGGAAAAAGTCCAATATGGGGCCTTTAAAGGTGCAATAAGGTTGAACCAACAGGACCGAATCTGCTTCTTGGGCGTTCCCGACCATGTAACTTAATGTAAGTGGATAAAACTATGAAGTGGCATTGCTCAATACATTAAAAAAAATCCATAAATTCCAGTTTCAAAAAAGGACTTTGTAGGAAAAATACTCATGTTGAGGATTGTAGCTGGAGCTCATTTCTCATAACTTACATATCATGTCCTTGAAAACTAGTTTAAAAAAGTAGCTTTAAAAAAAAAAAAAAAAAACTTTTTTTTTTTATTTTTTTTTTTACAAAGCTAACATTCAAGTAATTGTATAAAGGCAAAAAAATCCTCCAACATTATTAATATGAATTATTGCATAGATGCACATAACAGTATGATTGTGTGTGTGTGTGTGTGTGTGTGTGGTATCAAAGGCGCGTTTTCAGTTCTGCTTGAAGTTTGTTTTCCTCTTATTGCCTCTGCAGTAATACATATTTATTGCCGGCGTCCTTCTTTCATTTCCGAGGCTGTAAATTTCGCGTTCGGCTCCACCGTACGGCCCTGACCCTGCCTTAAACACACACTCTTATTTATGACTCCATTTACTTATGAATTAGACCTTTTTTCTTCTGCGTGCATCAATTTTTCCAGCTGCAGCCTGATTAATCGCGTGGACGCTGGCAGGCTGCAACAATAACTAAGCAACACGCACGCACCAACACAAAGGACGATATTATTTACAGTGCATGCGGCATACCGTACATTAGCGTAATCATTGCAACAACGTACTCGCTAGCGAGAAGCGTATAACTGTTCGATTACACTGAATATGAGGTTTATATAACAGTGTTATTTATGTATAATCTTTACATCTCCTTCCATTGTGTAGAATTTATACTCGCCAGACTGGATCAGGAATCGATGACGAAATGGAGGAGGGCTGAAAAACTTTCCGCTCGGCCGCGCGCGAAGAGGAAACTGATGTGAAGAGCCTCGGAAACCTTTCCATGGACATAAATGAATACATCTGAAAATTCTTAATTAGATATATACATTTTTAATAGGCGTGCCAACTTTATATCATCTCTCTCTCCAAAGACACGGTTTAATTCATTATTCCGTTTTCAGCACACATGTTATACGGACGTGATGAGAAAAATAAATAAATGTAAACATCTGTTTTTTTCATTGTACGGACATTTTGAAATGTAACCATGGCAACAAGCGGAGACCTTTCACCCGATCTGCTTTGATTAGACTGAAGTGTTTTCAGTCCATCAACTTTTAGTTTCTCCCTCAAAACGTGTTTAGCAAAAAAAAAATCAAAATAAAATATGAATAATGGATGACACCCACGAATTAGTCCGTAACGCCCACTGATGATGCACAATGGAAGCGTCGCTGAAATATCAGCCCAGGTGGAGATTAACACCGGGGGGGCGGGGCGTGTCGCTTTGTGAAATCACCTGACATGACTGTCTGCAGCACGGTTCGCCTCGTGCCGTGGGGATTTGTGCCAGACACAGTCAGACACGTGATGGTACTTAAGGCTGAGGAACTGATCTCAATCATGATGGCCTGATGCGCACCTGGCGTTCCAGCTCATTCTGGTCTGTTGGGTGGAGGTCTGGGTGGAGTGTAGGACACACGTCCTTATTCCATCAGCCGTTCGAATCATGAAGGTTCTTGTCATGATGAGTAGATTTGGGCATCTTCGGTCCAAAAGAAGGAACTTTAAAATAAAGAGATTTTAGAGCTCTCTACAGATAGCGCTTTTACTGTAGGTCTCTCCATGCGTAGTAATTCAAAGTATAAATCATTTCTGTATTGTTCTGGTGGAATGTACAGTATGTACGATATATATGTGGAGGGATGTGATTATGGAAAACCTCGAATACTGACCCAGTACGACACTTTAAACCCTGTTTTATTGCCTCAACTGCTTTCAGTAGTGTACATTAGCAAAACCTATATACAGTATATATAGTACACACGTGGACAAAATTGTTGGTACCCTTCGGTCAATGAAAGAAAAACTCACAATGATCACAGAAATAACTTTAATCTGACAAAAGTAATAATAAATAAGAATTCTATGAATGTTAACCAGTGAAAGTCAGACATTGCTTTTCAACCATGCTTCAACGGAATTATAAAAAAAAAAAATGAACTCATGGAACAGGCCTGGACAAAAATGATGGTACCCCTAATTTAATAGTTTGTTGCACAACCTTTTGAGGCGATCACTGCAATCAAACGACTCCTGTAACGGTCACTGAGACTTCTGCACCTCTCTGCAGGTATTTTGGCCCACTCCTCATGAGCAAGCTGCTCCAGTTGTTTCCTTTTCCAGACAGCATGTTTCAGCTCCTTCCAAAGATGCTCAATAGGATTGAGGTCAGGGCTCATAGGAGGCCACTTTAGAATAGTCCAATGTTTTCCTCTTATCAAATTCAAATTTTATTTGTCACATACACAGTCATACACAGTACGATATGCAGTGAAATGCTTAGGCGACTGCCCGTGACCTTTTTAACTAAGAAGATTTAACTAAGAATAAAATAATAAAATATATGTACAGTAAAAATATACAATAAGAAAAAAAGAAAATAGAAATATAAAAAATATAAGAGAATAAGAAAACCTGGGTGCCATTCTTGGGTGTTTTTAGCTCTGTGTTTTGGGTCATTGTCCTGTTGCAAGACCCATGACCTGCGACTGAGACCCAGCTTTCTGACACTGGCCAGCACATTTCTCTCTAGAATCCCTTGATAGTCTTGAGATTTCATTGTACCCTGCACAGATTCAAGACACCCTGTGCCAGATGCAGCAAAGCAGCCCCAGAACATAACAGAGCCTCCTCCATGTTTCACAGTAGGGACAGTGTTCTTTTCTTCATATGCTTCATTTTTCTACCTGTGAACATAGAGCTGATGTGCCTTGGCAAAAAGTTCCATTTTTGTCTCATCTGTCCATAGGACATTCTCCCAGAAGCTTTGTGATGTGTCAACATGTAGTTTGGCATATTCCAGTCTGGCTTTTTTCTGATTTGTTTTCAACAATGGTGTCCTCCTTGGTCGTCTCCCATGTAGTCCACTTTGGCTGAAACAATGACAGATGGTGCGATCTGACACTGATGTTCCTTGAGCATGAAGTTCACCTTGGATCTCTTTAGAAGTCTTTCTGGGCTCTTTTGTTACCATTCGGATTATCCGTCTCTTTGATTTGTCATGAATTTTCCTCGTGCGGCCACGTCCAGGGAGGTTGGCTACAGTCCCATGGATCTTAAATTTCTGAATAATATGTGCAACTGTAGTAACAAGAACATCTAGCTGCTTGGAAATGGTCTTATAGCCTTTACCTTTAACATGCTTGTCTATAATTTTCTTTCAAATCTCCTGAGACAACTCTTTCCTTCGCTTCCTCTGGTCCATGTTGAGTGTGGTACATACCATGTCACCAAACAACACAGTGACGACCTGGAGCCCTATATATAGGCCCACTGACTGATTACAAGATTGTAGACACCTGTGATGCTAATTAGTGGACACACCTTGAATTAACATGTCCCTTTGGTCACATTATTTTCAGTATTTTCTAGGGGTACCATCATTTTTGTCCAGGCCTTTCTTTCAGAGTTTCTTTTTTAAAAAATAATTCTGTTGAAGCATGGTTGAAAAGCAATGTCTGACTTTCGTTGGTTAACATTCGTAGAATTTTGTAAAATTATTACTTTTAGCAGATTAAAGTTATTTCTGTGAACACAGTGAGTTTTTCTTTCATTGACCGAAGGGTACCAACAATTTTGTCCACGTGTGTATGTGTTGTATGCATGCCAAACCCATTTTACTGGTATTGTGATTAATCTAGAAATTGTAACCATTCCTTTTATCTACCATTTCTACGATTCCTTTTAACGCAAATGAACCATATGACCAAGTTTGTCCCCAATGGCTTCCCATATTGTAGCACAGTTAGCCTGCAGCGTGTGACAATGGCACATTTAACACTTAAGACATTTAAGAATATGACTGAGGAAACATCACAAGGTGTGCTGATGAAAAGTTTCTAGATGTACATTCGGATAAAACCTAAAGTTGTGTGAACTGTTTTTATAAGAAGACATTAAATGTAAGACGTGAGAGTGGTGGCTCAGACGACTAAGGCTCTAGGTTGTCGATTTTTTTTTTTTCAGATCTAAAGATCTGCAGTTTGTCGTGCATTTCTTTATTCCACCACTGCACATTTATCATACAGGTCAAGCTCAGTGTTTTTATATTACCAATCCTGATTAATCACAGACTATCACTGATTAACTAGATTAAAATTTAGGCACAGATTTTTTTTGATTCACTTATATTGAAGGAAATAATAGATGGTCCAGGTAGTGTATGTATGGGTGGCAGGTGTCCACAAACTAGCGAAGTGATCTATATTGTCTCACAATCTTCCTAAGTACCTGAGACGTCTTAAAAGGGAAGGAAGGGATAACAGGTTAATGGTTAAAAATGATGCATCATGGGAATTTTGTCCGCTGATTAGAAGTAAAACTGATCAGCATTATTTGATTTCTCCCTAATGAGTACCTATCCGATTAACTGATGTGTTTGGAAATCACATGAAGCTGGCACGATTTTAGACTGATTTAAAAGTCCAAATTGTTTCTGTATTGTTTAGAACAAATCATACGTATGGTCATGTGATCAAACACAGAGACGTCTACAGTAACACTGACCCACTACAGCCCGTTATACACTCTGCGTTATTAAGTTCACTGCTTTCAGTAATCTAATTGAACAAACTTTGCATTTGAAACCTATATATATATATATATATTATAATAACAACAATATATATGGAATAAAATCTCGAACATTCTCACTGGACACCAAATACAGACTCATGCGCTGCTATTCTTTCATCGGCTCTTTGTATTGATCAGATTATATACGCACATGCCCCTGCCTTGTCTAAATTATTCACGCACGTTAAATAGACACGGTTAATAATTAAACAGCTGCTCTGCTGTAATTAATATCGCGGCGCTATGTGACAGGCCGGGTGGCAGTACAGCTGCCGACATGCCAATACCCGCTTATTTATTTCTTTGTTTAGAGACTGGCTCGGAGTAAAGCTTCAGTTTGTTTCTTTTGGCTTTCTTTATCGTATGCTATAGCTTTACAGTATTCAAAGCAACAACGTCCGCCACTTCCTTTCACTCGGTCACCGAGCGAGTCCGGTTTAACCGCCGCCTTTTGTGAGTCACGTCTCTGGCTTTCGCGCATTTGTGTGAGACTTTAAAAGAGGCACAGCTGAATATTCAGCCTCTCTCTCTCTCTTTCTCTCTCTCTCTCTCTCTCTGAGCGCGTGATTGACAGTCCAGCCCAGCATGTCAGATCGAGTCGCCTTCACTTTTCTTGTGTCGAATCTTTCTCGCGACTCATCACAAGATCTGTTACCGTCTCTTCTGTCCATGTACCTGATGCACATCAAAAAGGTACTGAGATAACAACAAAGAAAACTTCAAACAAGGCGCGAATAACACTTGACAGCCTTCACACCACAACACTACATAATATATTTGATATGACAGGAGAACCGTGTGTGTGTGTCAGACAGGTAGAGAAAATAATACATCAATAAAAGTTTTGTATCAAAGTTTGATTAGGTCACAGGATCGTAATGAATATTAAATTTGAGGAGTTTTTTTTTAGGTAAAAAAATACTGGAAACACGGCGGCGTGTGCGCAAATAAAATATCATCGCACATGTGAGGTTTTTTTTTTGGTCTGAATTATGACCAGCAGAATTTAAGTACATTATTTCTCATGTATCATGGAAATTTGCCCGCAGTTTGTTGTCAGTTTTTCCTCTCTTTATAGTTGAGTGAGTGTGTGTATGTGTGTGTGCCCTGCGATGGATTGGCACCCTGTCCAGGGTGTAGCCCGCCTCGTGCCCTAAGCCTCCTGGGATAGGCTCCAGGTCCCCGTGACCCTGAATACAGGATTAAGCGGTAATGATGAGTGAGTGAGTGAGTGAGTAAAGAGGGTCTATTATGCAAAAATAACTCTTTGGTCATTTGTAGACATTCAGATGAGTCTTCAGTGGTGAAAAAGCAAACATTTTCCCTTTTTGTCCTTTTAAATTTTTGTATTAGGCTGACTAGCCAATTTGCCTCTGCGTCATATAAACTGTACGTAGATGCCTCCCCCCCTACCCCCCCCACAGCTCTTCTGCTCAGCAGTAGCTCATTTACATTGGAGTAGTGTTAGCTCAGCCTCTGGGTTACCAATAAGAAGGTCAGGTTCAGGTCAGGGTCACGTCCACCAAGCTGCCATTGTTGGGCCCTTGAGACAAGGCCCTTAACCCTCTCCTCTCCTCTCCAGGGATGCTGTGATCATGGCTAACCCCGCGCTCTGCTCACAGCTCCCTAGCGAAGCAAGAATTTCACTGTGCTGTAAAATAAATAGTGTGTTTGGAAAAGGATTGAAACAGTTTGAGGTATAAATTGCATTGCCTCAGGGGTATTTCAGCAGGAGATTTCGCTGACATGCGGTACATTGTGGGACCTTGCATTAAAGAAATGGTCAAATATGGGATCACTAAATTTAGCCGTTTTTTAACCCGTCTGTTCGGCGAAGTTGAGTAGTGTTGTACGGAAATAAAACGTAGCTGTGGTGGACAATGCTGTCCATGGGGTTTCACTTTGACGCTTATGTTAGGTTTGCATCCCAAGCAGTGGTAAAATGAAAGCATGGTGGGGTTAGAGAGGCGCTTCTATTAAAACTTGCTGGCTTTCGTCTTAAAGCAATGTGTACTGGAGCATTCTGTGGAGTGGTGTCAAGGCTCTGGAAGAAACTTTCCATTTTACCATTCGACACTGTAACGCCGTCTCTGCAGCTGCCAAGACTTTATCTTTTTAATATACTTATCATTTACATAACGTCATTATTTATTTATTTATGTTAGCGATGTGACTTTTACATATTAATTACTGATTGAGTCATTTTATTGTATTATATTTCATGCTATATTTAATATCGCAGATTGTACATGACGACCATTGAACTTTTTTTTTCTTGTTGTTGTTTGATATTTAGTTACTATGGAGACAAAGTCTTGGGAAAGATGACATCGTTATCAGAGGTGTTTTATTGCTGAAAGTGCTTCCTCTTGAATGTGGGTTTGGCAGGCAGCTGCTCTCCGCTCTTTGCATGTCCGGTACTTTCACCCATGTGTATTACAGAAATGTATTACTTGTATGTCTTGTGATTGGCGTTTCAGCTGAATTAATTTGCACTTATGGTGGGCAGGATGACGGTGTTACATTTCTGCCTGTTTTTGCCAATTGAAGACAAAACACAAGCAAGAAGGTTCAGAGAATGATGACATGACTGCAGTGTGATCCTCACCATATGCTTTGCGTCTCTAATGCGGCTAATGGCCTGTGCAAAGGGTTTCTGGACATATAACCCATGAACCTGAAGGCATACTCGTGTCTGCAGTCGTTTTTGTGGTTATATTGCGCTTCGAAGAGCGTTTAAAAAAGCACCGAAAGCACTTTAAATATTGCATGCGTCCCTCACTTTGCGACTAATGTTACTCATTAGGTTCTGCTTTGTAAATCACCCGCGGCTAAGTATTGCACGTACGTACACTATATCACATTACACACGCAACTCCTTCCAGAAAGTTATTGCTACAAACATGCACAATTTCTGTTACTCATCTGATACCGGTACATTATTCGAACTTGTTATTTGAGAGATTTTAACTAAAGCTGAAACTCGCTCAGTACAGTATGTCGGAATTAAGTGCAGAAGACCCTAGAAATGGTCAGAACACAGAGAGGATTCACATCTATCCATGGATCCACACTGGATCAATGCTGGTGCAAAGATGAGCACTAGAGATCAAGAGAGAGAACATAAATACGAGCAGTGTTCAAGTCAAACAGGGACGTTTGATTGTGCAGAATAAGAGAACACACACATTTCTCTCTATAATCCCCTGCTACACTAATGCACTTATCCCAGTGTTTCACTAGTGCCTGGACATCATCAGGGCAAAATGTTTTCTCATCATGCCTGAAAGCCTGACCTCCCAGGAACTCCTTTACTTCCCCAAACATGTCGAAAGGTTACCTGTACGTACTCTATGGCCTCCTTTTAAAACGTTTGCACCATGGATAGAAGCAAGATCACCGTACTACCGTATGCTCAAAGTCTTTCACTTGTGCTCGGAGAAATTTCATCATTAGTCCCGGTTTGACTTGAACGGCCCTTAATAAAAATATCGTAAAAATGTAAATGTTGAATCGCTTTCTGCTTTTTACATTCTACCACTTTTGAAATGAACGTTAGTTTATTAGCTACAACAATGACAGTCATGGAGTAACAGGGTTTTTTTTTTTTTTTTTCTCTTTCCTGGAACTGATGATGTTGCAGATTGGTTGATCTAATACGTACTGTACTGTATATTCGATAGTATATGCAATATGTATGAAATAGAAACCACTCGGGGACGTGCAGTTCTGGGAGAATAATCACGAATGGGCTGGTATGGTGGTGTTACCGACACACACACAAAAAAAGTCTCTTCCAGTAACGGGTACAATACTACTACAGTGTGCATTACACGTGTCGGCGCTGTGGCGGTCTTCTTCCATTAACGTGAACCCTAGAATCCAGGATGCTAAAGAGACATGGACAGAATGATGTGTCACTCTGAACAAGTGCTTGTGCAATGATGGAATGGAGAGAAAAGTAACCAGGAATGAGGTTTTAAAAGTTTTTAAAGACTTACGAAGGTATGGACATCAGCCTGGTGTCAGCACTTTATTATCAGGAATATTGGCATGTGTATCACAAGGTCAGTGTCTTTATTAGGGTTGATCCATTATTCAACAATTGAGACGCTTATCGATGGCCGGGGTTGGGTAACAGGTCGGCAAGGTCAGCGCAGGCAGAGCTGTGCTAGAGCTCAAAACCGTACCTGAAGGAAATCTGGGCGGGAAAACGTAGCGCCAGTGTACACACGTTCACAGTACAGTTAATGCAAGTCTACAAGGTACTATGGGAACTAAAGTTTACTTTGGAACAAGACAAATCATGTGCAAAATGCATGAAGCAGTATAATGTGAGGGAAAACAAAGGCTGGGTTACACTTGGGGCAGTTATCAGTTATTAGGCATTATTTAGCTGAGAGTTTACATCCATATCCTTGGAGCACTCGGGGCTTTTTCACACTCGCATTCTCTGTCATCTCGGTGTTAATTATTAATTGCTGCTGAAGAGTTGCCTAACTTTTATTTAGCTTTAGGTTCTGGAAAACAGCAGCAGTATAACGTACGAGATGAAATAGTGTGTGTGTGTGTGTGTGTGTGTGTGTGTGTGTGTGTGTGTGTGTCAGCAGCAAGTGTTGTTATTGTCCATGTTCCAAAGTGCAACGGCACTTTATGTGTAAAAGAGCAGTTTTATTGATTCGAACCACATTTCCGAGGCGATTCTTTGCAGTGTAATGATTTCCTGACTCAGTTTCATTAAAATTGTTTTTATTTCCACACCTTTAAAAAAAAAAAAAAATAAAATAAAAACCTGAAATATGAATTAAATATGACCTCCATATGGCTTCCAGTGGTATTACATTTAGAATTATGCTGTGCAAAAGTCTCGAGCCAGCCCTACATTCCTACATATTTCGCTTCCAAAGAGTCCGATGTTCTTGTATTTTTAATGCAGTCTTGAGGAATAGTTCTCCAGGCTTCCTGAAGGACTTTTTTTTGCCTCTCATTCCTGACCAGTTTCAGATTAATGTTGTTTGTTTTTAAGCCACACTCTCTGACTTGAGGCATGAACCAGTGAGAAAGCGGTGCAGATGACGGATGATTGGGCCCGTGATGAGGGTGCTGCTGATGCTGAATGCTGAGTGCTTGGAACAGACAAGAGGGTCGACAAAAAAAAAACCCACACAATTTTTGCTAATACAATATATAATAAAATGTTTTAATTGTCAAAAAAGTGCCTTGCAGCTTGTCACAGTAAAACATTCGTTCTCATTTCTTTAATTGAATCTACATCGTTAAATTTAATATAATATTGAGTTAATGTGGAGTCGCTCAATACACCTGTATAGTAGTGTATAAACAGATAGGAAATGGTAGAAATGATGAAAAATCGTTTTTTTAAGGTAAAAACCTACAAACATGTTTATTCCCCTAGCACTTTTCCCTAGAAAATAAATTGCATTTAGCCTCACGAGAACTGCACTTGACCCTGAAAACCTTGTTTTATGTGAATTTAACCACTCATCCTAAGCAACAACCTTTTCCAGGAGTTGTTCATTATATAAATCAATTTTTTTTTATTTTTATATTTATATATATTTTCTCTTATATTTTCTGCAATCTAAATTATACAATTATATAAGGCAAGGCAAGTTTATTTGTACAGCACATTTCATACACAATGGTTATGCAAAGTGCTTAACATAAAAAAAGAAGATAATAATCATAAAATGAAATAGAAAATAGATTAAATATAATCAATTTGTACCATTCCACTGCTTTAATTCATTACTGTAGAGTATTTTCAGTATTGCACAAGTCGCACTTCATGCCGGAAGTTTCATGGCCCAAGTGCCTAATGGCTTTCTGATGCTCACTTGGGGAGTTGAACACTGTTGCCTAAATTATTATAAATTGGAAGTAAGCCCGTGAAAAAAAAAAAACAAACAAAAAAAACCCAGTTTAATACACCTTGTGTAAAATGATGCGTTGTTACCAGGTGGACAATTTTTTGGGGGTTGGGGGGGGGGGGGCAAACAAAATTAAGATGAAACTTTTAATACTCGCCTGTAAATAGTCATTGAACAGGTGATTATGCGGTGATCATTACTCCTAGTATAAAATAAAGGCCTGACTCACATCGCATCCAGTCAGCAGCTCCGCTCGCCATAAGAAGTGCTGGAAAGGACTCGTTGAGAACGGTCCAATCACGTGAGCCCAAATATTTCAAAACAATATTGATTCGCTAAGAACAAAAGTGGGAGGTTTCAGAGCGCACAGAGCTCCGCCCCAAGGATGATTTGAAAAGATCCAATCAGAGCTCAGCCTCAAATCACATGCTTTTCAAAAACTTACTTGTTTACATAGACACTCATTTGTCCGGCGCCCGAACACAAATGAACGTAATACAGTTTAGATTTTTTTTTATTATTATTATAAATAAATTATATTAAGAAATACAGTGGAATGTTGTGACTAAATGACTCAATAATTATTTATTTTAATAATGGAATAATGTTAAATAATTACATGTTAAAGCGTTCTTCTCTGCCTAACTTCAAGGGGGTCGGCGCCCCTGCGCCCCGTATTGACCGGCCGCCACTGGTTGTTACTAAGGGTGTCGGGGTACACGTAGACATATTCAAGTTTGCATCGTTAAGTACAGCGAAAGATTTAAATATCACTTCAGAGATGGGCAAATTGTACATATTTGAAAGGTCATATGAATAAATTTTTTTTGGAATCCACAGTACCAGAGTGAGTCAAAAATGATCCGCATTACAGTATCTGGCTGTAGAATTTATTGTAATTACCTTTTAGAAAAGACAAATACACCATTTTCTTTGTCCATCTGTAAACACGCTTTTGTAATTTCCCTCATTAAAACCATTTTCTTCCCCCCCTGCTGAGCCGCGAAGCACGAATGCAACGCTGTCTTTGTTTCTTCATCAGAAGTGCACCTTTATCCTCATAGGGCTGCTCTTAGTCTGATGGAGTGAGATCAGGGACTATGCCTATTCGAAAGTTAAGGCTTCGGCACTTCAATAAACATCTTACTGTCACGAGCACGATTGATTGTTGAACGTTTTTCCAGGACTGGCCCTTGAGAATCCCAGAGAAGTGTGATTCTGGACAGTGTAGCAGAAACAGAAGTTTTAGTATAACCGGCGTGCAGATAATTGTTGACTCTCCCCAAGTTAACCTCATGTCACGGAGGATGCGCGAAAAGAGCGAAAGATGTTTACTCGGTCGAGAATGAGCGGTTTACGGGTTGTGCATTAACAGAAACAGTGACATCACCAGAACCATTGATGGACCGTGTGTGTAGACCAGGCTGGTACTGCTCCTAAACACCTTAGATACCTACTGTAGAGTTCATTTAAATTCCATATAACTCAGGACTTCGCCTTATACTCTCGCGCTTCTCAGATCGGAAACCTAGCATGCCGCATGAGTGAGCGTAAATAACGTCGGCGGGTCATAACTCCACGCTTTTATTGGCCTTGTCTTTTTTCAGCGTCCCGTGGTCGTATACATGCGCACGCAAGCACGGTGAATATGAGGCAAGTCTGCAGCAGCCTTCAGTCGTCTCTCGTCCTCCGGTAGACGGGTTTATTCATGTCGGAAGGGACGTCGGAGGACGTGTGTGATACGAGAATGGAAATGGACGGAGGAGCGCGGAAGGAACGAGGCCGTAAAGGAGCGCTAGAGCCGATATAAATCCAGACTGGATTCACTGCGGGGGCTCTCTCTCTCTCTCTCTCTCTCTCTCTCTCTCTTTATCTCTTCCTGTCATTCCTAGGGCCTCATCTCTCTCTCTCTCTTTCTCCCTCTGTCTCTCTTGCTTTCTCTTTTTAGCTGTCTTTCTCTCACGCTTACACAGCCACACACACATATTACTGTAATGTATTCTGCCCAGCGGTCCTCTATCTATAATTGCCGGGCTTTTCAACTCTGACCCGTGGCTGCTGGCATGTGTTAATTCACACTCATGCAGACAGACCCTCTGGGGCATGTGAGCAAGAGTGCGCTTTCTTTTTCATTTTTGCTTTTTTTTTTTTTTTTTGTTGGTGACGGAAGCTTCAGAGACGCAACAAAAAGGCAGTGTGTAAGCCAAAGTGGCTTTGTCTGTCAGGGCCACGAGCTTTGAAAGGGGTCAGTGGAGGAAGTGAATTAATGAGTGCAGTGCTCTCTCTCTCTCTCTCTCTCTCTCTCTCTTTTTTTTGTTTTGGTCCTTTCCTCCATGCCGGTGTCCTTTTTTTCTTCTTCCCCAGATCGTGGTCTTTCTCCGCCTTTTTGAAGACATTACTAACCCAGATAAGTTTTGTCAGTTCGCCGACCACAGAAACGTACACGTTAGAGCTATTAGAACAAATTTCACGCTCGAAATGCTGTTCATTTTGGAAAGAAAGCGCACTTCCGTTTCGATATCAGTGATCTCAGAGATATCTCTCCCGCTCGAGTGTGCTGGATTTTGGATGCGTATGTACCCGTGGTTTACACACATGGGCTTGTGTGTGTTTTGAGACGGTGAAGTTTCCTGTTTAATGGAAGGAGTCGAAAGTTTCAGCACAACGATCTTTTTTTTTTATGTTAAAGGTGTTGCATTAGATTTTCCACCATGGGAAAGTTTTCATGACATTTAAATAATTATTATAATTTTTATTATATACAGTGCAACCTCGGATTGCGAGTAATTCGGTCCGCAAGACGGGCAGAGAAGATTTGTAATAAATTTTTACTTGAAAAACGAGCATGTCTTGGTTTACGCCTGCCGAGTTTTTTGACACCGACACACACACACACACACTCTCTCGCCTTTATACACCCCCCCCCCCCCCGGTTTCATACAGACACACACACACTCTGCTCTACACTTTGCTCTTTCGCGATTCTTTTCAAAGGTAAGGTGCTGGTTCATTGTATTAATTTTTCTGTATTTATTTCTTTGGGCTGTGGAACAAATTATTTGAGTTTTCATTATTTCTTATGGGAAGATTTGATTTGGTTTATGAGTGTTGTGGAATACAAGCCCACTTGCAGAACAAATTATGCTCGTAATCCAAGGTTCCACTGTATATATTTTTTTTAAATAATTTTTATCTTCAGGAAGGATTGATGGTAATCTCTTTCCCTTTATGATTGGAGATTGAGTTGTTGAGGGAATGCCTCTTTCCAGCTGCAGTAGTGTAATAAGTGTGATCAGTTCCAACATTGTGCTTTTGTCTGTGTTTTTATCGCTTTGTTAACTTAAACGAGGGAGTGTGAGACATTTCCAGCGTGCGTTTGTTCCCTTATTTCAGAGCCTATGAGCGGGATTTGACAGATTTGACCCGTCGCCCAGTGTACTGCCTCATTAACGGCCAGAGGGGCGTGTGTGTGTGTGTGTGTGTAATGGTATGTGATGTGTCCAGGCTTGGTTTTTGTGCAGGCACAAAAGGAGTATTTGTGTTACGACCTTTGTGCGCACGCACACACACACACACACACACACACACACACACACACTGTGAGGCATTTCTGATTATCTTGGAGTTGTGTGTAACGTCTTGCCGGTCATAATGAAAAGGAAAAGTCATAGATTTTTTTTTTTTTTTCTTTCTTTCTCTCTCTCGATCTTTTCTGACTTTTCTCCCTGTCGCTCTCAGTGACGTGTGAGCTGCGGTCTAACCTCATGCCACTGTGAGGACTAACGAGGCAGCGTGTGGTGTGTTTATGCGTCCGTGTCGGGAGGGAGTGTTAACGGCGGCTTGAAGAACGAGGCAGAACATTTGAAAGTCGCTAATTAAACATTAAACGTCTTTATGGGCTTCATTTTGGTTATTGCGGTTAAGGTTAGATCTGCGTGTGTGTGTGTGTGTCTGTGTGTTTGTGATGAGTGTAAATGTAAAACGTGTGAGACCTCTACCACTTTAGCCTGTGTGTTATCAGCCCACCATACACATGGTGTCCCACACACACAGGCTAAAGTGGTAGAGGTCTCACACGTTTTACATTTACACTCATCAAAAACTGTGATTAGGAATGCTGCTGCAGAGGAGGTGTGTGTTGGTGTGTGTGTGGGAGAGAGAGAGAGAGAGAGATGTGTGGGCGAGAGTTAGGGATTGATATCTTGATGTGTTTAGCGACCACTGGTGTCATGTGATCCCTGCGCATCGCTCCTGTCCTTATCACGTTTCATATCTCTTAACATCATCGGTTAGGACACACACACACACACACACACACACACACACACACACACACACACACACACACACACACACGTACATGCAGACGCACACAAGCACCTCCACCTGCTGCTCAGAACTCAACCATCCAGACTCTTCACTAATGAGAACTCTGGAATGTTATATGGGAACACTATAAATAGCCTATAAAAATATAATAAAAATAAACGTAAAATGTTTAAAAAATGTTTATAAATGTTACAGAATAAAATAAAATTTAAATAGAAAGATACAATAATAAAATACAAGTTACGCAGGACTTACAGAATGTGGTTGTAAATTGAGTCGTATATAACACATGCAGTAGAGAAGGGTACAAATATGGTGTGTGTGTGTGTATATACTGTACGTGTGTATGATTGAAACATGAAGTACAGAATGAAATCAGGTGTGTGTGTATAATTGAAAGCGTGTGTATGATTGAAACATGAAGTACAGAATGAAATCAGGCGTGTGTGTGTGTGTGTGTGTGTGTCATGTTCCAAAGTACAACTTGGGCATTTCCACATTAGGGCCCCTTGATCATTTCCGAGAACACTTGACCCTAAGGTCAGGTTCAGTTTGCTCAGTGCGAACATGATTGTTCCCTGCGTGGGAAGCGTGCCCCGAGTCCGCTTGGGTCGTTTTCACATTATTCACCATTGATCAGTACCGTACCTAAAAACGATTGCGCCCCCCCCCCCCCTGCATTATTTTTGCTCTCCGTTCTTGGGTACACTTGCGTATTTTCACCCTCCGATACAGCAGGTGGCAGTGTGTACCTGCTTGGTTTGTGAGCCGCCATTAAACACAAGAGAAGAACAGAATGAGGAAGACGACCTTCATGCTAACTGTCTAACCGTCTTAATGATATTTCAGACAAATGTCACGAGTAATGCCCTCATGTGCCTACCTACGTTATCAGCTATGGCTGTGTAGGTCAGAGGATCAGCCTGGCGTGAGCTACGGGCACATTGGGGATTTGGGGAGGAGACCGATGGCACTGGTGACGTCGTGTTCAAAACGGCGATCCACTTCCATGTTGAGGTTTGATTGGCTTCCGTATCGGATTCAATCCGCGTCCGAGTATCGTTCTCGGACTTGGGCACAGTTCCCAGGCGGGGCTCACAGGTCTAAAACGAACCATACTTTGAGGTCAAGTGTTCTCGGAGACAATCTTCCAGCCCTAATGTGAAAACGCCAAGAGCAAGAAATGTGTAACTTAAGAACATCACTTACATCAGCCTGCTGCCAAGGTCACTGTCAAGGTCAGGAGTTTTCGGCTTCAAAAGCTTTTTTTTTTATTCGGCGCCCCCTCCTGTCCGTACCCGGATGATCAGGTCTAATTAAACTCTAATTAAGTTCACCGAATCCTGCTCGTTTGTCTCAGCTTTCACAGCTGTCTCTTTTCACTTCCTGACCTTCTCGAACTTTGATCTCTCTCCTCTCTCTCTCTCTCTGTCACACTTCTATCTTTTTTTTTTTTTTTTTTTCACACCCTCGCTGCCTCACCTCTCCTCCTGCATGACTCCATTCTCACCTTGCCGTGGCTATTAGCATCCTGAAGAGAGAAAGATCGAGTCGAACGGAGAACATATGCTGCTTTGTGAGGCTCGATGCTACGTCGTGTGTGTGGATGCACACACACATGCACAAAAACTCACACACACACACACACACACACACACACACGTGCGTGCGCACACAGAGTTTAAAAAAAGTTCTAATTTTACCCTGCAACAGCTGCTTACCTTTTCACAACTCGGTTGTAGCGCAGCACAGGCAGGTGTGCTGGTAGGTAGAGCGACACACACACACACACACACACACACACACACACACACACACACACACACATACACCCATGGGATTGAAATCACTTTCTCCCGAGACGCAAAGAGACTCTGATGCTACCCAAAGATGGAGCGGTTATTATGGCGTGCATATTTCCTGACAGACAGATCTCTCTCTCTCTCTCTCATGCTTACACACACACACACACACACGCACCCACAAAGAAGCTCGTCTTGAAGTTTAGCACCCTAGAAGTTTTCTGTTTCTGAGCAGCACTTGCTTTCATGCGAATTTTTCATTTCGAACGATCGCCGTGAATAAAAAAACGAAGCCAGCGAGAAACAAACAAAAAAAAAAAAGTAATGGGAAATGAACAGCGAGGTGGAAGGAGGAAGGGATTCAGCATGGCAGGGCGTGCTGTAAAAGAAAAGTAATCAGCGTTTGCTTGCCAACGATCACAGCTTGCTATTTCTATTCGTTCGTTCACAATGGCGACAAATGTCCACGAAACGGGTTGGCCCCTCCCTCGTCAGCGTGATTATTATTAATATGTTTTGTTTCTCTTTTGCTTTCAATCCATCAACAAGCACACACACACTGCGGTTTCCATAGCGATGCCGTCAGCTTGGTAGGACTCGATATGATCCGTGACATGCTCTTTGAATAAGCCGAACACAAACAGAATGCTCGTCAGTAGCCTGGTGCTTGCTCTTTCTTTCTTCTGCACACATTTCTTTCTTTTTCGTTGCGTTCCTGCCCCGTCTCGCTCCGTCAATCTGAGAACAAGATCTTAGCCAAGCCCGGAGTTTTATCTGTGTTTGACCATTTCTTCTGCGCTCTCTCTCTCTCTCTCTCACACATATTCAGATTGATTTGCATTCAAGGCCTTCCTCTCCGCCTGGCAGGTCTGCACGTCTCCGACTGTGTTCAGCATCTCTGCCTGTGATGTAACTCTTCAAAATTTTAAGCTCACTCACCAAGATTGGCCTCTGGTCCTGGGGTTCAACTGCCCGCGTAGCCCGACTCGCTACCAGTTCCCGGTGTAACAGTCACTATCTGCCATGGCTTCAGTTCTCGTTCTCTGTTGCCCTCTTGTCGGTTTTGCCTCGCAACGTTCTCTGTTCAAGTCTCAGGTCTGATTGGTCAGAAGTATTGTGTTTTGATCAAACATCAAGCTGTGATTTAAAGAAATTCATAATTCAGTGCATCTGTGTGTGTGTGTGTGTGTGTGTGTGTGTGTGTGTGTGTGTGTGTGAACGACTGGGCAAAAGTGGCATCCATGGGAGAGTTTCAAGGCGAAAGCTGATCAAAAAGAATCAAAACCATTTATTATTATAAAGACAGTGGGCGTTCAAGTCAAACCAGGACTTTTGATTTACCACAACACTACTTTATTTCTCTGTATAATCCCCTGCTACGCCATGCCAGCGTCTCACGAGTGCTTGGCTACCATCAAGGTAGAACGTTTTCAGAGTACGCCGGAGCCATTATCCACCCATCTGTCTGATTCAAAGTCTGAAACGCCGGCCTCCCAGGAACTCCTTTAATGACCCAGACATGGGGAAATGGCTTGGAGCGCAGGGAGGTCAGGACTGTCCTCCCGGCGTACAGAGTTCCTGTGATGTGCGAGTGGTGTTGGTGAGTGATTGTGTGTACAGTTCCCACAAACACAGACGCGTCTCTTCCGACTGCAGCAGACTCGGAGCTAAGATTTAAGCACAAGTCCCGGTTTCACTTGAACACCCCTCTTATTAATGTGCATGTTCCAGTATTTGTTCTACTCTTGGGACTTGGGCACCTACGTACACTTGACCCCAAAATCCAGTTTGTGTGATTAGTGTGTACAGTCCGAATGAGCTGTGAAAGCTGACCGTACCAAAAGTGTGGTGTTGTATGAGATGGGCACCAAAAATCTCACGTCTCATACAAAAGCAGTATTTTTTTCCTGGCTCCAGCCTCCTGTCCAATAGTACGGCGATGTACGAGAGATGTATGGAGCGAGGGCGAGTTTACCCAGGTACACTACAAAGCGATGGTACCAAGAGTAAAAGGGTGGAGAACTCTGCAGTGAGTGGTTTCTCACCAGTTTCTCAGTGTCTTTTAGTCCTCTGTTGTTTATAGCTGCTGTTTACGAACATGAAATCCGGCTATAAACAGCGGAAACGGCGCACGCTCAAGGAATATTTTATCCTTCCTATGTTTCGATCCACACTGCGGACTACTGTATGATCGCTGGGTTCGAGATAATGCTGCAAACGCTGAAAGAACAAGCAGAGGTCATTCTCCCTATCGCCTCGAGTTTAAATTCCGACTGAACCTTAGCCGACCATGGCCAGGAGTCCAGGAGAGCGTAATTGGACGATCTCCCCTGTCAATCTCTGCAGTCTGTGAGCTGGTGTACACTGAAGAGGGCAGTTAGTCCTGTCCTCTAGGTTTATCTGCCTTGAGACGTCGCATGAGCAGCAGTTTGATAAGATGCCGAGTCAGGCTCGGCTCGGCCCGGCGCACGAGACCCGAGAGCCGCAACGGGTCAGAAGATGCGATAAGTAGCTTAGACCCGACGACGACTAAATTAGACGTAGGTAAGTAAGTATGTGGTGGCCTGGATAACGTGGCCAGAAAAGATACACTTTGTCATCTCAGTGTTTAAAAAAAGCCAAAGTGTATTTAAATGTCTCCTTTCCAACCTTGTCTTGTTGTCTTCCTAACGATGCCTAGACGTGTGTTAGCTATATATTAAGGCATACCAGTGCTGTGAAAAAGTATTCCTGATTTTTTAAATTTTTTTTATTTCTGCATATTTGGCACGACTAAGATCATCAAACCCGTATAATATTACACAAAGATAGGCCGAGTAAATACAACATGCAGTTGGCCACACCCACAGGCCTGATCACTGCCAGACCTGGTGAATCAAGAACTCGCTCATCAAGCAGTGATTTAAAGAAGTGCATATTTCAAAAGTAAGAAAGAGACTGGGGGCAGAAATGGCATCCAGCGGAGAGTTCCAAGGCGGAAGCCACTGCTGAACAAAAAGAGTACAAAGGCTCGAGAAAGTCATGCAGGAGGAGATAATCAAAAAAGCATAACGATTATCCCAAAGCCTTGTGATTTTGCATATATTGTTTAGATTGATGAAACCGTGAAACATGGTGGTGGTAGTGTAGCTTGGCAACTGATGGAAGTATGAATTCTGAACTCTACCAGAAAATCCTGAAGATGAAAATATGACCATCAGTTTGTGACCTCAAGCTGAAACGCATGAACCAGGACGATGATCTGAAACACACCAGCAGGTCCACCTCTGAGGCTGAATGAAAACTTTGAATGAAAATTCTGCAAAGAAGAGTGGGCCAAAATTCACGCTCGATTGCAGATGTTGCAGCCAGCGGTTGCACAACCTCTTATTAGATTCAGGGGGCACATACTTTTTCACATAGGGTCAGGTAGGCCTGGACAGCTTTTTTCCCTTAAATGAAATCATCATCATATTAATGCATTTTGCATGAACTCAGGTTGTCATCGTGCAACATAAACATTTGTTTGATGATCCGAATCATTTAAGTGTGACATCAGGAAGTAATCCAGATTTTTGTTGTTGTTGTTGCTATGGATCAAAGTTTCCAACTTTCCAGCTTTCAAGCACGTACAAGAGGAGAAGCGTCTCAGTCCTCTAGGACGTCCTGCTGCTTTGAGATGGACCGCCTGGGACAAATAAGAGCGGAGTAACAAAGCAGGAGAAGAACTGAGGGATTTTGCCCTTGGCACCATAAGACCGTTGCTGCCGCTTTCATACTAATTCGCCCTTGACTCACAATCCTCAAAGCGCTCGCAGCTCCCGGACGCATCACGCTTTAAAACGGGCTGAACTCGGAGACGATAGAGAGAGAGAGACGACGATCTGACCGAGAACAGAGCGACTTATTGACGGAGCGAGCGGTAATTTGGATTCTTACGGTGATGAATGTCAGCGTGTGAGCTGTAAAGTTCCACCTTGTTACATACTGTAGATGCCTTTCAGCTGGGTTTTTTTTTTTTTTTAGCTGCTAGAGATGATGTAAAAAAAACCTGGATAATGGGGGACGTGTCTGTATTCAAGTCAAGCAAGTCTTCTTTACTCCGTGACTTTCGATATCACTCTCTCTCTCTTACTGTCTCATTTTCTTCCTCTCAGTCTCTCTCTCTCTCTCACACACACACACACACGCTCGTACACACACTCATTCTGTCCTTGGGGCCGATTTGGCTGTACTCTCTGTGTTGTTTGGACAGGCTCGTCCTGATCCACTCACCCTCATCCTGTCTACTCGCAGCCTGTTTGAGACTTGGCCACCAGACTGCATTGCTTTGTGTGTGTGTGTGTGTGTGTGTGTGGTTTTGTGATTAAACCGTTGTGTTTGCACAGTGAGTGTGTGCGTGTGTGCTGTATGCTTCCGGACACGCGCAGCTCTGAAGTTAACATGTGCCTGTTTCCTGTCTGATTAAACTCGGATTAAAGTCGTCGATCCCCCGAGCGAACAAATGAATCACGAGGCATTTGTGTCTCCTTTATTTTATTCTTACGATATCACACAGCGTACCGAATGATTGATTTCCTCATTCATGCGTTCATGAGCGAAAACGCTTAACTCTTAAATGATCACTCCAGGTAGGACAGCGAGAGAGAGAGAGATTCCGTCCATGCCTTCTGGATCGTACAGTAGCTTGACCGTGTCATGAGCAAAGTGTACTCCGCTACATCTCTCATAGGACGCGACCGCTCTCGTGTCAGGTGTTGCTTTATGGGCTGTCTGTCCGATCCGAGACGCCCAGCGCCATTCCGGCTTGATTTTGTGTTTTTAATTAAATCCATATATCTACTTGGTCGTTGGCGTACGGTAAGCGTCGAGCGAAGCCACTCGATTGACCTCGGTTATGTTTCTGGGAAATGAAAACAAGGATGCAGGGAAGAAGGATTGCTCCTCATTCGGCAAACACAGAGCTCCTGCGACGCGAACACGAGTCCTAAACCTAAAATATTAAGGAGGCCAATCCAATTTATATGTGCCAAACGTTAACCCTTGTTAGCGTTTCCTCTGAACCACGTGACGGCGCTGTCCGCTCCGTCCGCTTGCGCGAGCTCACAGACGCCCCTGACTGGCTGTAGAGCCGTGATTAATGTGGGAGCACTAAGTACATATCATCCCTCCACTCTGAGAGACCTCGGCCAATCAGCTCTCTCTCGGCCACCGGCTGCGAGAGGTTACAGCACCACCCGGGAATCGAACCCGCGATCTTCGGATTATAGAGGAGAAAAAGGAATGCAAATAAATTTGACACCCATCACAAAATACTAAAAATATCCCTTAAAACCCAAGCGGCAGAGATACAGGCCGGCCACACAGCATGGATAAAAAAAATATAATAAATAATAATATATATACAGTATGTGATTAGATGGAAGCCTTGCCGGTGTGTGTTAACGGAGAGACTTCAGGTGTCAGACTGTGCAGCTTCAACTGATGCAAGATTGCTTATTTTAAATTTTAAACAAATGAATTCATCGATTAATGAAGTCCTATTATTGGTTTGTTTGTTTGTTTGAAGGGGGTGGGGTCGTCAGGATAAAACTGGTAAACGCATTAGGCGCATTGGCGGGCAGTTCAGTCGCCATCTGGAGCCCTGCAACATCAATTCCAAGAAGACAGTCCTTGTCGTTATCTTTTCTTCTCATTTCTTAAACTCCTTTAATCAGTTTCTGTCACTGGCACTAAAACCAAGGGGATTTCTCATTGGTGCTTGATTAAGACGAACCTCTTCCCATCGGATGATCTCAACCAGACGCCCCTCTGCCACATAGAAGTGGACAGAAGCATTGCTTTTCCATTGATGATTATTTTCCTAGTGCAAGATATACACATTTATTTATCTACCAAGAATGATTTTCGGCCTGTACACTGGAACGCGAGATAAAACAGAAATCTAAATTGTCTATAAAGGTAATATATGTATAAGTGCTTATCTGCTCTTTATATCGATGAAGTTCTCGCTATGTCCACTTTTAAGACTGAAATCTGTTCGTGCCATGCCGACTCTTAGAACAATAATCATTTGTCTTTACATACACTACGTTTTGGAAAAGCTCAAAAATACAGCCGCATGCGATGAGATAACGACTCCTGGGAAATCCTGGAGCAAAAAAAAAAAATAAATAAATAAAATCCCTGCGCTCTTAATTTTAAATTCAATTTAGATATTCTGGTCGGAGCTGCTAGTTATCTGTATGCATGGACGCTCCTGATGAAGCACCTGACCTTATCAGTCACGCTTACATGTCTGATAAAAGAAACCCAATCTGTTTCTTCCTGGGGTCTCGCGCTTGTTACAGAGTTGCCAACTTAAAGGTCCCGTATTTCACTATTTCTTTAACAAGTTATCACAGGTCTCCAAAATGTGTGTTAATGCTCTGGGCTGAAATACCCCTCGGATAATGCGGGTTTTAGATCTCCATTTTATTGCCTCTGTTTTACACCTCCTGAAGACTTTTAGGCTCCGTCCACACGAAGCCAGTGCGTTCCCTATCCGATAATTTTTTTTCCTCGTTTGGCGTCGTCTCAAGAAATATCTGCGTACATACGAAACCACTGAAAACGGTGTAGTACATATATGCCAGACCAGTATGGGGCGCTGTAATTCTGCCATAGAGATGGAGAAGAAGACTTTGAGCATGCGCATGACATCATCGTTTCACAAAATATACAGATTGGCTGTACACACGAAACCGCAAGGGTGGCGTTTTCAGATTTATCCACCTTGGGACCCGGTTTCAAAAAATTGCGGTTTCAGTCTCCTAAAACGCCGGATCCGTGTGGACGAAACGGCAATACGATAAAAAAATTATACGTATACAGCGAAACGCGTCTCCGTGTGGACAGGGCCTTAGTGTCTGTGTAAAGGAGCCACTGCTGAGCCACGCCCCTTCAGAGAACCGCCGAGCCGAGCAACAGGCCAGGGGAGGACAACTCATATGAGGTCACAATAGGGGGAGGAAATTACGTAATTGGCATGTTTAAGTCCCGAGCCAATGCATGAATGAATGAATTAAAGGACAAAAGGCTGGGAATGTTTTTTTTTTTTGTTTTGTTTTGTTTTTTGTTTTGTTTTCATCTGAACGTGATTTAAAAAAAAAAAAAGACATTTTGCACAATAGCTCTCTACTTTATATTACAAGTTGTTTGTCAGCTTCCTGTTCTGATTATGCAAATTCCCACACCTACCGTATAGCCGCCTAGGACTCGACACTTTTTCTGTTTTTTCTTTTGTTTTGTTTTTTGAGTTGCGCTTATTTTCAGATTCCTGGTTCAATAAATTCCATTAGCATACCAAGTTTTTTACCAAATCATGTCCGATTCCTGAGATATGGACAGTGCGAGTTTGTTTACGAGGAGTTTTCTGGGAGAATCCAGTTAAAATTCTATTTGAGGAATATTTTAATGAAAGTTTGTAAGATGTAGGAAGAAAGGGGGCCTCAGCCTCGTTTTGGACACCAGGAATTTGGTCAGCCGCCGTTCGGGAATCTCAACTACGACTCCCGGTAGATGTTGGAAGTTGATGGGTATGGTAGGCTCGCTAGTGCTCTCACATCGATCCTGGGTGTCTGGGAGGTCACCCAAGCAGAAGGAGAGGACAGCGCTACCTTCTCCTGACGGCGTGTGAGCAAGCAGTTCGAAAAAATGCAGCCGGCTGGACAACATGTCTCGGAAGAGACAAGGGAGAGCCTTCGTCCTCCTTGGTTAGTAGTTGTAGCCATGATGGGAGAGTGCCCTAATGATGGGTAGGTCTGACTACGACTAAATTAGGGATAAAACTTGAGAAAAATGATAAAAAGAAAGAAAGAAGAGAAAGCACCCAATCTGTGACAATCAGTCTTTTTGTCTGATAAGATGTTGTCTTTTTTTTTTTTTTTTTTTTAATACAATGGCAACCCTAAATAGATTTTTTTGCCCTATAAAGGCACTTCCATAAGCACTTGCTTTTAAATTAGGTGTTAAATTTTCTCCGTCAAATACCCGGGCCTTGAGATGAACAACGTAGATATTGTAAATGGGTGTCATCACTTTGCCTCGCTCTTCAGTCCGAGCCATGTCTCTGCTTTGGTACTCAATGTTAATCGTTGCCGCGTCTTAATGACTAACGCCTGCCTTTGACTCAATTAGCAAAGTCCTCCGCGAGTCCTCTCATTTCTAATCAACCAGCATAACTGATGGACGCCGTAGTGGAAAAAGCTGTGTGTGTGTGTGTTTTTCTTTTTTCCCCCACCCACCCTTGATATTCCCATAAGCACACACATGAAGTCGTCTTGGAATAGCCAGCAGCAGCAGCTGAAGATGTCAGTGCGAGCCTCTCTAAGTGGAGTTGATGGCTGTCACTGACTCGGCTGTTTAATGCCAATAGCTGTGTTCACCTGACAGCTGATCCGTATTGAATCATAGTGAAAGCTATTGACTCAGCAAAACTGCCTTCAGTCCCTCAGCATCACGGCGTTTAATGCAGAAGCGCAGAGGATTTACCGAGTTCTACCGACTCTGCTCTATACAGTATATTAGGTTTTTATCAGAACCACTTAACATCTGCATCTAAACAGCAAACCTGCGTACGCGCCGCCAGCTATTCTGTATTTTTCATAGCAATCGGTGAAGTTTAGCATTTTAACGGCCACTTTTCAATTTTCACACATCCCGGTGGAGTTTGAAAACCCGAGGCGCGTTAGACGTGTGTCCCAGTGAGACAGTGTGGACGATACGTCGGTTAAAAAGGAATCCGTGCCCCGTGACACAAATCAGTTTAGAAATACTTTCAGTCTATCAGATTAAATTGCCCTGGGAGGGCTGAACTAAACGTGTCATTACTGCAAGTCTGACAGTCCACGTTAGAGGTCTGTATCATGGTAGTGCTGGAGAAGGCTTAACCTACATTACCCATCAGCCTTAGCGAGTCGAACTGTATGTCCATGTGCACTTCCAGCTGCGGATCTCGTCTCGCTAAGCTCCGTTATTTGAGTACCGTTTTGCAGCAGGTCTTTGGCTGGTATCTGTTGTAGCGTTCGTGTTCTCACTTTATGTTCCTGCCTTGAGGCTTAAAATGTTTTATTTTTTTTGTTTGTTTTGACCTTGTAATAAAGAGAGTCTGCATTGCATCCTCCTCGCTGTAATACCCCGACGGTCCCTGCGCGAGACTTTTTACATTTTCTTTGCCTGCTCCGGCGAAACGAGTTTCACAATCTCTTAAAGTCAATTTTGGCCTTTTTTATGGCACAAAGTTTGACCAGTTCTTTCCTTCTCGGCTCATGCGGTGTCATCAGGGGGCGGAGCACATTCAAAAGAAGGCTACATCCTCCCCCTTTCTGCGTGCACAAGCTCTCGGGAAACAAGTGGCCACAGCTGGCCACATTAGTATAATTAACCAGGGAGAAAGAGTTCGCCATGTCTATCACCAAGCAGGCGCGGCCAGTTCTGCTCTCTCAGAAGCCGGCTTTATTTAAAGTCTGGATGATGGTGAACATTATTTTGCTGAATAATGAGGGAACTCTGAACCTCTGCCTCCTGCCTCTGTGGGACGTCGCACTGGTCTTTCCCCTCTTTGTAATTTTGACCCGGCTTCCACAGAATGCTCTACCAATCCCACTCTTACCCAAGGAAAGTTGGTTCAATGATACCATCTCATGCAGAAATTTTGGGAACACCTTTAGGAATGTCTGACCAATGAAAGAATTCTGACTAATCCATCCTTGCAGATTTGACCATTCTTATCAATCTCACCTGCTCCCACCAACCATTTTACCAATCCCTCTCTTTCCCAAAGGAAATCTGAACTCATCACCCTCACACTCTCTGAAAAAAAAAAAAAAAACTGACCGATCCTAACTACTACTCCAGAAGGTTTACAGATTTTAATTTCTACAGATGGAATTCTGACCAAGCCCGCCCGACCCTGCAGAATGATTTACCAATCCTGCATCTGCCAGAGGAACTCCTGATTATGCCTGCAGTTCATTTGATCAATCTAGAAAGACTTCTGACCAATCTCTATTGCTTAAGGTTTGACCCTGTCCCCAATAAATTGACCAGCTCCCATGGTCCGTTTGACCAAACCCGAAGTTTCCCAAAAGAAATCTGACCAGTTGCATGATCTGACCAGTTTACAAGTTGTACTTGTTCTACCCTTTACTAAACAAATTTTGACGGATCCCACCCACCTCCATCGAAAGTTTCACTTCCTCCTCTGCATATTCACACTCACTCACTCACTCATCATCATCATTACCGCTTAATCCTGTATTCAGGGTCACGGGGGGCCTAGAGCCTATCCCAGGAGACTTAGGGCACAAGGCGGGGTACACCCTCCTGGACAGGGTGCCAATCCATCGCAGGCCACACACATACGCACACACTCACACATTCATTCACACACTGCGGCCAATTTGGGAACGCCGATTAACCTAATCTACATGTCTTTGGATTGTGGGAGGAAACCGGAGTACCCGGAGGAAACCCACCAAGCACGGGGAGAACATGCAAACTCCATGCACACAGAGACGGGAACCGAACCTGGACCTGCTGGCCACTATACCACCGTGCCGCCGCACCTTCACACCTGGTACATATTTTATTCATATTAGGGGGCGATGTGGTTTAATTTACAAATTTCGTTTATAATTGAAAGCACTTCGCCTCTTATATGAATAAATTATGTACCAGGTGTTCAGGTGAATAAATGATGGACTAGAATTTCAGACCGAAATTTGATTCTGGCTTTAGTATCGAAACCGATGACATTTTATAGTTTCAACCAGTTTTAGCTGTGGCCATAATCACATCCATATTATTCAGACTAATTACGGTTTCCGTCACACAGCAAGTCTGCGTTTCAGCCGTGCTGCCGTACCTGGCTGTGGTTGCAGTGTCTGACCCCACTGTGGAAAAATTAATTACTTCAGCCTAAAAAAAAAAAAAATTAATTACCGCAGCCAGGAATTTTTTGTCTTTGCCGCCTCCCCGCGCTGCCAACGCGCAGCTGTTTTGCCTCGGCAGGACACGTTTCTTCCCATAGACGCTGCAACTTAGTAGGTGAAAAAGCTGCTCTTTTCTTTAGAATGTTTGACCAATCCTGAAAGAAGTCTGACACCAAAAGTAACACTGTGGTTATGGCACAAGTTATACATGGCTGAAATTTTAAATTCCATTTTTTAAAAATATGAAAATATTAAATGCATCACACACCGCTGCTTGAGCAACCCGCCCCCCACACACCCCAAAAAAACAGTGCCATATTAATCACTTCAGCCTTTCTTTGTCCTGTGTGTCTCACACTGCTGTCTACCTGAAAGTAATAAAGGCCTTTTTTTGGAAGGATCCTGCAATACTTCACTTCTGATACACACATCCAGTCCAAGTGCGCTATAAATCTGTCAATTATATTGACTTTATTAAACCTTTCAGCTCGTCGACGCTAATCTGAAAAGTGGGTTGTCGAAGCCTTACGGCCGTATCCCGGTCTCGACTTTCGTCATTATCCAGGTTTTCATGGAAATCAATCTCCGTGATGTCTTTCTCTCCTTAACGTTGGCTGAGTTTCTCTTATGAAGCGAAACAGTCATTTAGGCTCCTCACTAGTTTACTTGATGATTTATGCCGAGGCACCGAGGAGGTCAGGGAAACTGGAGACAGATAGAGGAGAGAGAGATAAAGCGAGGAAAGAGGACGGCAGAGTGCTCCAGGAAAAAATAAATAAATAAAAAATGGTGAAAAGGGTTCGACCCGGAGCGCGGCGTTCCCCAGAGGAGCCAGGTGCAGGTGGAGCTCGTTCTTGTTGAGCGTTCGCAATGTTGGATGTTGGAGTGCAGACGTACATAGTGTGCTATAAATAAAATGCACAAGAATATGAATAATAATAATAAAAATGAAATTTATAGACAATTTCTTTAACTGGCTTCCTACGTACTGTACCTTGCATCATCTTTGCATTATGCCTAGGTTAGAAAAGGAACAAAAATATTTCCATATATTTTTCTATGTTTTGTTTTTTTTTGTAATTACTATGTATTAAAAAACGATGTTGGTTATTTCCTGCACGCACACACACACACACACACACACACACACACACACACACACACACACACACACACACCATAGAGGACATGCACGGTGTTCCCGGTCACTTTTTGTAGTTCCATTCCCCCTTCTTTTCTATGCAGAACACTTGATTAAAAATGCACCTGAAACTTGTTCTCCCGATATCGGCAAACTTCCCAGTGTGTCACGTCAACAGTCCAGCTTTCTGCTTTGTTCTCCGTTTTGTTTCTATTCCCTCGCTCCTCCCTGACGTCCCTGTTTCACTCTGCTGATCTGTGACTAGACTGGCTGTGATAACTTGCAGAGAGAGGGAGTGAGAGCGAGAGCTAGCTGTGTTTATTTTCAGACTTCGATAGATGGCTGGATACACAGACACGATGAGTAAAGAATGAGAGAGAGAGAGAGAGAGACGGTGACGGAGGGTATTCACTGCTGGCTGGAGTTGTAACACACTGGGAAATAGTCATTATTCATCATGCAAATGAGGCACAAGCTGCCCTAAGGATGGACACACACACACACACACACACACACACACACACACACACACACACACATTGCTCATTCACTCTCTTCTTCTAATAACCACAGGAATCACTGAGCTGTGCGACTGAAATAAGAGGTTGAAGACTAAAGATTATAATTATTATTCTGATACTATTATAGTACATATTCATTTTTATGAATAACAGTACGAAAACCGTTTTGTTATCAAATATGCGTATTAAAGATCTCATTATGGAAATGTCTTCATTTCCATACGTGCCCTTTTTTCTTTTTCACAGCTCAGCTGTGGATATGAGATTTTAGGAGATTTAGGATATTAGGTTCATTCCTATGAAGTTCCGTTTTAAGACTAACTAAAATGAATTACCACTTACTACTTATAAAGGAAGGGAATTTCATATTCAGTGCCTGCGCTGTATCTATGTATGTATATATAAATGAGGCAGAAAGACAAAGCTTTGATTTACTTAAATCTCCTATAAAGACTAGAGTTTTGTATGAGAAATCGAGTTCTGTGCACGGGTAGTGGGTGTACTGTGGGTGATTTATGACGTTTATGATGCATGCGCCATTTGTTTTTCGAGAACCACACTGAGAATCTCTGAAAGACGCTCAGTGCAGCGAAACCGAAATCCATCAGCGATGGTGAGTTTATACTCGGAAATACCGTCCGTTCTGAAAATAACGACGGAGATGTGGAAATACGAGTCGGCGTCGGGATTGCAACAAATACGCAACCATCTTTAACCTGACAGCAACAGGACAGTCATACGTCTGAGACCATTCTCGATTTGTGAATTCTCCTAGCGTTCATATTTTGACTAGGGTAGCGCCTGTCCCAGTAGACTTAGGCCACGAGGAGGGGTTCACATGCACGCTTTAGGCAATCTTGGAACACCAGTTAGTCTCATCTGCAGGTGTTTGACTGTGGGAGGAAACTGGAGTACCCACCAAGCACAACATGCAAACTCCATGCAGGCGGGAATCGAACCTGGGCCTTGGAGGTGCAAGGCGTCAGTGTATTTTTGCATTGCCTCGGTTTAGAAATTACCCAAATGACATACTTTTCAAGGAAACTGTGTGTTTTTTTTTTTATTTTTTATCTAGTGCTAGCGAGGTGAGTGTTGTCCACAGAGTTGTGCACATGTCTGTGTGATTGGGCGAAAAGATGAACGCGGCGATCGCTAGAGCGTGACGTCTCTGTTTCTTTATCAGCTGAGTCAGACGGAGTGAATGCATGCCCCTGTTTGTTTTTCAATCCAAATCCATCCGTGCCGCCCTGGGTTCCTCTCAATGTCTTGACAGCTTAACTATCATAAAAACGCTAGTATTCCTATAGCATTTGGAAAACTGTTTGAGAAATCTGACACGACTCTTAATAGGAATTTAGCAAGCAATCCAGTTCCACAAACTCAAAGCTAAAACCCTGAAAGGGAACATACTTACTGTATACTCACTAACCGGATGCCAATGACAAAACCCACAATCAAAACCAGTGACGGACACACTTTCTGCAAGAAAACACATCTGATCTGAAAATTGCTTTGAAGTCATTCTTACTAGCTAGCTTTTAACACAAGGCTGAATCCTACAGTAAGTCCCTCTCTAACCCCCGAACAAGGGCGCTACGTGGTGTATATACGGTATATACTGTATATACCACACTGGGTTTCCATGTATGCGATATTTGAGATTCAACCACCAGAACAGTTAGTTAGCTATCGATTAGTAAGCTTGAAGTGTTAGTACAGTATTAGTTAACATAACCTGCATGTTACCAGTGCATGTAGTGTATTTCATAGCATCGTCTCAGGTGCAACAGAATGAGCTAATGAGCTAAGTTCTGAATGAGCTAACCCTGACGCTAACAAGTGGCACCAAATCCAGGAGGAATCACATATACATTTGTACACCGTCTGACGTAATCACATTATGATCATATAAATATAAATCAGACCTCTGTAAACGAATATGCTTTTGACCTTCATTCATTTTCGCGTGCTTGGGAAGCTGTACTGTGTATGAAAATAATCAGCAGAACAGAAGCTTGACAACGGTTGCTAGATTACTCTTTTATCCATGTGACAAAACATCATCTATAGGCTGCGGAATTAACAGGTTCGTAAAATAATACTGGAAAATATACCTCGAACGTAATTATCAACGAAAATGCCTACTAGCGTAATATTGGTTAGCAATGCTTTTGCCGTTTGTGACGTCTTGGTAGTCATGTGACTGCAAAAGTTCAACGTAAATCGTTTCCTTCCTCATATGTTTTTTTTCTCCTGAGGATGGAATCAGATTTGTTGTAAAGTTGGTACATTAAATATGCTTTGTGGCTAGCTACGCTGATATATTTTTTTTCTTTTTTTTTTCTTTCGGATTTTTCCCCGATTTTCTCCCTAATTTAGTCGTGTCCAATTCCTCCCCGTCACTAGGGGGCTCCCACATTAAGGCTACTACTACCACTCAGCCGGGAGGGCCGAAGACTATCACGTGTTTCCTCCGAACCACGTGACGCCAGCCGACCGCATCTTTTCGAACTGCTCGCTCACGCACCGTTGGGGACGGCGTAACACACTCGGAGGACAGCGCTATCCGCTGCCTCCGCTGCGCGAGCTCAGACACCGCTGACTGGCTGTAGAGCCGTGATTAATGTGGGAGCACTAAGTACCTCTCATCCCTCCCCTCTGAGAGAGCTCGGCCAATCAGCTCTCTCTAGACCTCCGGCTGCGAGAGGTTACAGCACCACCCGGGATTCGAGCTAGCGATCTCCGGATGATAGGGCGAGCGCTTTTACCACTGCGCCACTCGGAGGCCTAGCTACGCTGATTTTTACAGCGACCCCCGACTAGCGACTGGCGCAGAGCAGTTTGTGTCGCGGGGTGAAAAATTCACTGGCAGGTTTAACGCAGGATCACAACCGAATGCTTCATTTCTCATTTGCATGAATTTAATCTCAGCAGTTTTGCAGTCTCCGTATCGTTCATGTTAAATGGTCCGCGCAGACCGAGTCGGTAATTAAAGACACAACGTCCGTAATTATTGTCAGCCTTAATAAATAGGAATAACTGCTTCATCGCAATAATCTCCCGCCAGCATTTAGTGCTTTGCCTGGTAAGCTGTACGAATGTACCGTCCCAGGCCTTTTATCTTACATTAGGGTCATGTGCTTGCTCAAAGGTTTTGGAAATCAACTTATAATGCCGTAGTCTTGTTCCCAGTCACACAGAATAATTTGCCACTTTCAGGTTTGATAATCCCTAATCCCTAGGTCTGATTATTATTATTGAATATTTGTATTATATCAGTGCTACAGAGAATGAGAGATTCTTTAAAGCCGTCTCGTTCTGTGGAGTCACACCTCGAACACACTTGAAGAATCTGCTCTATAACAGTGCATACTGCTACTGCTAAGTTATAACAGGCCTTGCCCTTGAGACTCTCTCTTGCTTTCACTTGTTCTCTCGCGCGCACACACACACACACACACACACACACACACACACACACACACACACACACACAAAGCCAAGAATTCTGTTCACATCTGCAGGCTGTATTCACAGCTGAAAGGAACTTAGGAACCAGGCGAATTCATAAACTGAGAGAAAGGCCAGGAATAACCCTATTGCACTGATTTTTAGAATTTATTATTTTTTTCCATAAGCAATCTTTTGTGCCAAACAGCCCACAGTTTGTAGTGTAGTGGCGCGAAATAATTCGTCTTTAATTGAGGTTTCATGTTAATATTAAATGCGTCAGAGATTTTATATTACTTGTGCGCAGGTATGCAGAATCATGCATGCATGACTAAAGATGACTTTTGCAAGGTCATTCTAATAAACTTTTATTTTAATACAATGTTTAGCCGGTTTATTTTCATATTCGTGTAGAATACAGCGGCAGAGCGAAAGGAATTTCTGTTGAACACGGACTGCTGAGTTCAGGATTTTTGAGTAAGTGAGAGAAATCCATTGTTCTCTGCCAGTCATCAATAAAGCGTTCGAGGTAACGCAGGCCTCATTTTGCTAGTAATGGTGATAATTAATTAGCGCAGTGTAATCAGACCACCCTCCAGTTTTACTGTCGAGAATGAGAAGCCTTTCTATGCCCAGTTAAAATATATATATTTTTTTCCAAACATTAATTTTTAAAGTAGGCCCATCGTCAAGTTGTCAATTTTGTTTCCACATCATTTCATCAAATAATTTCACATGTTCAAAAACATTCTAATACCAAAGTATGTCTTTAATGTTGCTATATTAACGTCACCGCAACGTTTTTACAACCAATATTTTCATCTGGAAGTATTTTTCCTTTTTATTATTATTATTTTATTATTATTATTATTATTATTACAGTGGAACCTCGGATTGGGAGTAATGTGGTTTACGAGTGTTCTGCAAACCGAGCAAAGATTTTTAATAATTTTTTTATCGGAAACCGAGCAAGTATTAGTTTACGAGCACCGGGTATCATGTATCACGCATACGATTCTTATTTTCACACCGAGCCTCACTCTCTCACCTCTCCCCTCCTCACGCCGTGTGCGCGCGTAATTTGACACCGACACACACACACACACACACACACACACACACACACACACACACACACACACACACACACACACGCAGACGCTCTTTCGCCTTTTCACCCCCTCCCCGGCTTCACAAACACACAGAAACTCTGCTCTGTCGCGATTCTTTTCAAAGGTAAGGTGCTGGTTCATTTGTTTTTTTGTTTTTTTTTTTTTACTTTCCCTTAGTATGCACTCACACCAGGTCAGAGAAATTTCTTTTTTCCCTGTTAAAACGGTGTTTCCGCTGTGTGTGTGTGTTTGTTGTGAAACTTAAAAAGTGATTCCTTTAATATGCGCTAATTCCACACACACACACACACACACACACACACACACACACACACACACACACACAGCGCCTGCGCGCACCAACGGAAACGCTTATCTGTCAGGATTTATTTGTACTTTTTTTTAAAGGTAAAGTGCAGATAAATTTGTTTATTTTCATTTTATATATTGTATTAATTATTTTTATGTATTTATTTTTTGGGGCTGTGGAACGAATAATTTGAGTTTTCATTATTTCTTCTGGGAAATGATGATTTGGTTTACGAGTGTTTTGGAACATGGGCCCACTTCCAGAATGAATTATGCTCGTAATCCAAGGTTCCACTGTATTTTAAATTCCGTATGTTTTATGCTGAGGTCGGATCTAGCGTCATTAACAGCTTATCAAAGCAAGCTACTTATCGATCCTTGCTGTTTCCTTCCTAGCTCTCTAATATCTCATTACATGTTTGATCAGAGATCATATGAGACAAAAGATTTTTATTACATCAGTGAAATCGGATCTGATTTCAGACATGACCTAGACTTGCACATGTTTCTTTTGTGTCCTGTATTAGGAGAGCTTTTGCTTTTTGCTTGCCGATTGTGCCTCGGAGAAACGTTTACACTTGTGCAACATCTCGTGCCTAATTAAATGTGTCATGTTGCTCGATTGCATTTTTTCCGACGGTGATCATCCAATTATAATCCTTATACTTAAAATGTGTGAAAGAACCAACAGGGTTATGAACAGAGTCACTGGTATGTCTTAGTCCTGAGAGTAGCGTCAAACTGGGTAGGACGTCAGCTTTGCATGAGAAAAGCAGGAAGAGTTTTCAAATGTTTATCTATAAGAACTTTCTATCTGTATACTGGATGTAAAATCTTCATTTTGTAAGGCATAGACTGGAACTTTACTTTTGGTAGCCGTTGTAATGGATCAGTCAAATACTTGTTGGGTAAACTAGTGTGATCTCTCTCTCTCTCTCTCTCTCTCTCTCTCTCTTGCTTTCTCAGCTCCTGCGAATGCACAGATTGTTCATTCTGGCCAGGCGTGTGTGGTGAAGGAGGATAACATCAGCGAGAGGATCTACACCATTCGAGAAGGCGACACGCTCGTGCTCCAGTGCTTGGTTAAGGGACATCCGCGGCCACAGGTACACACAAGGGTCAACAACCTTTATACAGTATAGTCACCATCACTCACAAAAAGTTCATCTTTAAACTATAATTTGTCTCGCTTCTAAGTCAGTCTGACTCGCCTCCGAACCGCCTGTGTTTTTTCTGTTCATGGCTAACGTGAGCTACAAAGCTAGCTTCGAACACAAGCCTGAATCTCAAATCTGATCAAAGTCCTGATCAAGGCCACTACTTGGTGTATGGAACCAGGACCATAATAAAAAGGTGCGAAAACTAATATTATTATTATTTTATTGGATTTCCTCTTCTTCGATTATGGGCGTGGAATCGTTTTGATAAGCTTATGCAAAGTCACAAACTTTTTTTTCACCCTGCTGTGTAAAGTCTTCTCCAATGCATAGTAAAGATTCCAAATGGGAATCAAAAGGTCTGGACTCTGTGGTGGCCAATCCATGCGTGAAAATGATGTCTCGTGCTCCCTAAACCGCTCTCTCACATTTTGAGCCTGAAGAATCCTGGCATTGTCATCTTGGAATACGCCATCAGGGAGAAAAAATAATTGATAAAAAAAAAAAAAAAAAAAACCCTGGTCATTCAGTATATTCATGTATTCCCTGGATCCCCGTTACTCTGGAATAGGATAAATCTGGAATTATCAGACTACTTAAACTTTTCTTCCAGTGCTCCACAGTCCATTCTTCATCCTCTCTAGCAAACTTTTTCCAAGTAGTCTCACTTGTACTGTAAGTTGTTTTCTTAAGGCTACACAGCTGTTTAGTCGCAATCCCTTGAGTTCTCTTTGCATTGTTTGTGTGTGTGTGTGTGTGTGGTCATGCTCTTACTTTCACTATTAAACATAGCTGGGAGTTCTACTGTTGTCTTTTTGTGATTTGATTTCACCAAGCGTTTAAGCGGTCCTTATCACGCTCATCTCCATCTCCTAGGCTTGACCTTGATGGAGGTCAATAATTTGACCCTTCTGAAACAGAGTAACATCTTTTGCCACGACACCAGGATACAGTATGTCTGTGGACATGGTTGTTTAAAGAAATGAAAAGCTTCTCACTCTCAACTGTTTGCTTAGTCACATCCAGGTGGTGACTTTTCAAATAATTTTTAATTATATATATATTTTCGTCCAGGCGATGTATTTCCATTCAATGCTATTTGGGATTTAATCGCAGACCCCAGAGGTTATATTACAACTGATAATCCAAAGAGGAATAAACGGAAATATAAAACCGTGCTGATATCGGTATAACAGAATACCACCTGGAGAATTTTTCACCTGGCACAACTGCTCAAGACGGCGCGAGAGGAGACGTGTGCAGCAAGGCTAGAGCGGCACCCTGGTACAAGCTCCCAAAGTGACCGTATATATGAAAAGATGGAGTTGGAGCTTTCCAGCTCACTTGGCATTTGATTTTTTTCTTTTCTTTTTTTCTTTTTTGTAAAGTAGTGTAACTTCCAGTTTTGCACTAAATTCGCTTACAGAAACTAGAGCGGGTCAATTTTTCATTCCTAACACGTAAAGCCATTCATAAGTCATGTGAGCGTACTGTAGAAATGGCAGTTCAATTCGCGTCAATTCTTGGAGTTCTGCAACTGCATGTACCGTATTATGAATATGCGTCTGTGTGTCTTGGCTGAGAGAAATGTCGAGTGTCTGTGTTTACTACAGAAGGAACGATCACACGGAGACTCGAGGAAACGGTTGTTCTCTCGCCCGTCCTGAATCAAGAGCGAACGTAGAAGGAATAAAGCGAGAGCGAAAGCGCCTGCAGTAATGTCACGCCGGCTAGGAAGACTGGGTTAGATTGTCAGACTGTGTGTGTGTGTGTGTTCGCTTGCAGCTTTCTTCTACGTTCTTTAGCATTGTGCTGTATGAAACACAAACAGCTGAGAAGAATGCCTCAACTGCCGTGACGAGAAGCTCACAGGTTTTCAAAAGGAGGAAGAAAAAAAAACAAAACAAAAAATCGGCTTCATGTGAAATCGGCTTCAGAAAAAGTATAGCTTGCAAAAAGGTTTTTGGGGAAAAAAGAGCCACGGAAAGAACTTTTACTATAAGAGCACCCCATAAATATTGTGTTTTTATTGATTTTTTTTTTAAATGAAGTTTCGTGTACAGTACTGTAGCTTTAAAGACTAGTGTTCAACACCAGATCTAACACTACAGCACTCTGCAGTTTGAGCAAAAGAACATCTCAAAACCGAAAATGCACAGTTCCAGGAGGCCTGTTTTGTTCCTTAAATTTCGTTTGGGTATGTCGAAGTCTGGATGCATGTGTGATGATCTGGCAACCCGACTCCTCTATATTCCAGCTCCACCGTGGCTCCATCAACAAGCATGTTGACTTCACTCTGATTTCGTCTTTAACCATCTTTTAGAATGTGATCTCATCACTACAAGTGAACGGTGCGCATGTGTGTTGGGTTTTTGTTTTCAGCCTAAACTACGGTGGCCGAGAAGTGCAAAACAACTTAACAAAATGAAAACAAAATAATGAATTAAAAACCACAATAACAAAACCCAAAACAAAATAAAACATTCAAAAACAAAATAACAAAACCCAAATCAAAATAACAAAACCCAAATCAAAATAACAAAACCCAAAACAAAATAACAAATTAAAAACCACAATAACAAAACCCAAATCAAAATAACAAAACCCAAAACAAAATAACAAAACCCAAAACAAAATAAAACATTCAAAAACAAAATAAAACATTCAAAAACAAAATAACAAAACCCAAAACAAAATAACAAAACCCAAAACAAAATAACAAAACCCAAAACAAAATAACAAAACCCAAATCAAAATAAAACATTCAAAAACAAAATAACAAAACCCAAATCAAAATAACAAAACCCAAAACAAAATAACAAAACCCAAATCAAAATAAAACATTCAAAAACAAAATAACAAAACCCAAATCAAAATAACAAAACCCAAATCAAAATAACAAAACCCAAAACAAAATAACAAAACCCAAATCAAAATAAAACATTCAAAAACAAAATAACAAAACCCAAAACAAAATAACAAAATCCAAAACTAATTTGTTATTTTGTTTTGCGTTTTGTTAATTTGTTTTCGGTTTTGCTATTTTGATTTTGAATTTGCTATTTTGTTTTCGGTTTTGTTAATTTGGTTTGCACCTCTCGGCCGTTCAGAAACGAACCGGAAAAGGTAGGTATAGTTTGCGAATGAAATTCTTACCGCTGATTGGACGAGACATCTGTCACTCAAGATATACAGGAAGTACTGTAGCGGCGGTAGAGTCGCGTGTGTATGAATGTGCAAACATGTACTGTCCTTATTGTGGTTTCAAATATGGCGTCCTGCCAAATTTTTGCAGTTATTGTGCATTTTTTTTTCTTTTAAAAGAGACACAGCAGTTCTTTATACCGTGATACGTCATCAGCATATCCAAAACTACGGCATACGAATGTCCGTCCTCAAAGTAACATTGAATAAATTCCATTTCCTTGCTTTCTAATGAAAGATTTAATTATTTTCTTAATTTTGCACACCGACAAAATTGTTTTAAAATGAAGCAGCACACAAGAAACAAAGTTAGAGACACAATTACCTACTTCCTGTTTATCTTGAGTGACCCGTGTCTCGTCCAATCAGCGGTAAGTATTTAATTCGCAAACTATACCTACCTTTTCCGGTTCGTATCTGAGTGGCCGAGAAGTGCGATACAAATGAACAAAACCCCAAATAAAAATAACAAATTCAAAACCAAATTAACAATTAGTTTCGGGTTTTGTTATTTAGTTTTCGTATTTGTTAATTTGGTTTTGAATTTGTTATTTTGTCTTTGAATGTTATTTTTTATTTTCGGTTTTGTTAAGTTATTTTGCACTTCACGGCCACCGTACTAAACAGAATTTACTATGCTGTATGAATTTTTTTTTTTTTTTCAAAATTTTATCCCCCAACATGATGACTTTTTCGGGGCTTTGAAATTGAGTTTGGCTCATGTGTTATTCTTGTAGAGATCATTTTAAAATGACGTCTCATGTTCATTTCATTTCATTTCATTTCAGAGCACTCGGGTCATGTGACGTGGCACGTTGAGAGGCGCATAATGTCTCCAAAATGGATTATGTTGAATTCTGTGTCTGTGTCACATGACCTGAGGTCGCCGCAATGAATTTATTACCAGACACAACAAAGCAGGCTGGTTATTGAATACACCTCTTTTTCAAGCCTGCTGTGACAACATGCGAACCCGTTGCCGAACATGTCCTAATCGCATGCATGCGCACACTGTACACTGGGTGAGTGAGTGTGCATATCGAATGGTTTTCAGTTTAACACGCAATTGGTTCATAAGTACAATAAATGTTTCAAAAAAGAAGATTAAAAATGAAAGTGTAAGAGGGTAATATAAACCACTGATATTTGCCTTTTAACAGACTTTAACTTTATGGCTGCCAGCGCGCTCCGGCTGCGTGCGCTCACTTGTGAAAGACAAATCCCCTGCGTAAGCCTGTGTGTCATATAGTGCGGAGTGATCAGAAAATTTGATGTGCTGTGCTGTTTGGATTTATGGCAAGCTTGTCACTATTGTCTCCTGTTAATCTAAGTACTGTATGCACACAACACATCATGCAGTGGTCGGACAAAATGTTTGCCTTTCCTTCTCCTATGGTTTCTAAAGCTCCTGTTCCAGGTCTTTAATTAGACAGTAAGTCCTCTACATGCAAACAAGATCCGTTCCAAGAGCTCGTTCTTAAGCCCAAATTGTTCGTAAGTCCAACGAACATTCTACACAGTATATACTGTAACAGTAGAGTGTTCTTTGACAAGAGAATCCATCGTGCGTGCCTTTCTTGTCTGCCATTTTATTCACCTCGCTCCATTCCCTCATTCTCTTATTTTCACTTTCATCTCCATCGTTATTGCTGGCCGCTTCTCAGCAGTACCCGCTTCATCGCCGCTGCTTTTACGATCGCTTCCAGACATCCTGGGTTTGTAACTGCACTTGCACAGGACGCACGCTACAGCAGATCCGATCGAACCTCCACGATTATCCCCGAAAGTTTGTAACTCGGATGTTCGTATGTAGAGGAATGTTCGTAGAGTTCGTACTGTGTACTGTATAATATATATTTTACACTCGCAGTTAAGTTTAAATTCCGATTTTGTCAGTTATTTCCTTTGTTTCTTTTATTTTAGTGATACAGTCTAGCTTCATTTATCTATAGCAGGTTTGTCTGGGGTTCGAGTTGGCATTACAAGGCGCTCCGGACTGATAGAAATGTCAATGGCATGTAAACACCAAATAGGCATAGCACCCTATTACTGTATATTTTTTCTTCTTCCTCTTCTCCTGCTTCTTCTTTACATGGGAGTCTATAGGACAGTCAGGGAGCACTTAATATAATTTTTCTGAAATTCGGCACAGTGTTACGAAGTGCTTTAGTCTAACCATGAAACCAAAGCTAAAATGTTGCTCAATTTATGTCCTAATGAACCTAATTTCAGGATGATTTTACACATGTGTAGGAGACATTGTATTGACTGGCTGTTTTTTTTTTTTTTTTTTAAGTTTCAAAATGGTGGAAATGAACATCATGGCATCCATTTATGAATGTCAAAACTTTAGCAATATTTTAGCTTTGGTTTCATTTTGCACCTCATGAGGGTGAGACAATATCCCAGCACTGGGTTGACATACTGCAATCAACTCCGGTGTATTATCACCGTAGCAGGTGCTAATGGTCCGAGTGGTTTCTGATGTTTCTTCGTCACGCTATAAAGGGATGAGACCGGAACGAGGTCGGGGCATTGATCAGTGCTGTAGCTCTATTTTGATCATAATAAAGGCAAGTTTGCTATTCATTACAAATGGTTCAATAACATTAGAACCTCATAAAGCCAGACGGTAAAGACTAAAGGGGTACTTAAAGTAAATAAGACATTGACTCGCTCTTGAGTAGACCAAAACTGCTGGGTTAGAGCAAGAAAAATACCAAAAACAAAACAACCTTATTGACGAGCTGCCATCATTAATTTGTATACTTCCATGCACTTTTTATTCATCTTTCTGTCTCCTTATCTGTTCCCCTGACTGCCTCGGCTACACACACCCACACATGCAAAATCAAAATTTTGTAACGTTTTTTTTCAAAACCCATCCATATGACACGAATTCTGCAAACATTGCCGGATAAAATCTCACATGCTTTCTATCAGGCATCCTCGGTCCTGATTACTCGCAGGTACATTGAGAATGTTTCTCTGAAACTAAGCTTTTCTCAGAACCTGGGGAAATATCCAGTCCCAAAAAAAAAAGGAAAAAAAAAAAAAGAGGAGGAAATTACAGCACCAATTTCCCGTGGCCTCTGGGGACTGGTTTACTCATTACGTAGAATAATAATAACACTCTGAATGTTAAACTATAATAACAATATTCCACGCGCAGTCAGAGCGGCTGTGGCCCGGAGCGCCGAACGTTCAGGGTTCACTAGTTACTTATTACTGTCGAAGTCCGAATGAATGATAAACGTGGGTGCAATTAGATGTTTTGGTCTGTGCGTTTTAACCACATGCTTAGGATGCAGTAATGCAACATTCAGTAAAAAATAAATCTATTCAGTTACATATCGTGATTCGTCCACGCGGCAGTTCATGTCTCGGCACATTGACTCCAATTTTATTTATTTTTGAATTCATTTTTAATTCAGATATGTTTGCATTTGAGGTTGTAAACTTTCGTCCTACAGGTGATGTGCTCTAAACTATTCACACCGCACAGCATCCTGCGTAGTAGGGGAAGATTAGTAGCAAAGTTTGTTTAGAACTGTTTTAGCATGTATAAAATTGTGATGCTTATAAAATGGCAATCCAGACTGAGTCGGCACCTACTGTAGGTATCGTGATTATATTGTATCAGGTTGTCCCTGGAAATTCTATACAGTATGGAGGCATGGAAACACAGGGTTAAAAGTGTCACCTTGCACCTCCAGAGTAGAGGGTTCGATTCTGTGTGTGTTTGTGTGTTCTCTGTGCGCTCGGTGGGTTTCCTCCCTAAGTCCAAAAACAAATATGGACCAAATTGTGCATAATGTGCTCGTCCGCGCGCGTGTGTGTGTGTGTGTGTGTGTGTGTCTGTGTGTGTGTGCCCCGCAATGGATTGGTGGAATAAGCGGAATAAATCATGATTGAATATACTGTATATATAATAGAAATGGGAAAAACATTGATTCAGTTACGTCTCGCAATTCTTTTGTGTCGTAGTTTTTATATCAGCGCACTGACTCCAAAACTGATTAAAAAAAAATTATAATTATATACACGCTTGCATTTGAGGTGGTAAAACGTTGCAGTTCCGCCATCATCCTGCAGGTGGTGCACTCTAAGTTATTCACACATTGACAGGCAGCACAGCGTCCCGTGGTGCAAAATAATTTCCAATTTTTTTGCCTAGAACAGTAATATCGAATCGTCATATTTATAAATATATAGATATTTGTGACTCATACAGTTTTGCAGAGATGCTTTTCTGCTCACCAGGGCTGTAAAAAAAAAAAGTGATTATTTCAGTTCCTGTACCCTTGTAATAGTTCAAATAAGGTCTGAATATGGTCTCATCGATAAGTCATTTAAATTCGAGCATAAAACTTGGACACGTGTCTCCGTCTGTACTATTTTGAGGTGCGAAGCGGCGAGCCGGTCCGGCACGTGACGTAACTTACTTAGCTCGGACCGTTAATTACTGGGATTTACTGGGATTCCCAGGATCTCAGAAGCCCCGGCTGAGATGTTTATTAATATCACAGGGTCAGTATTATTGAGCAGATTGGTGAGGCGCTAAGCCAAGCGTTTGATTAAAGCGGCGCTCGCTCGCGTTCGTTCGTCTAACACCGAGTAGAAGAGAATCAGGCCTGATATAACAAGGCGGTATTGACTGCTCTGGCAAGCCGAGCTATTTCAAGCTTACTATTTTCAAGGTTTACGCGCATGCCACATATGCATGCCGGTAAATACGTATCGAGTCCGTTAGAGCGGGGATAAATAGGCGGCGCAATGAGCCGTTATGCAGTTCTTATCCGAAACTCTTAAGACTTTGCACGGTTTCCATAAGCCACATGATTTTTGAATTGTTTTAATTTTCAGCTTCAAGGATGTGCATTAGTGTGTAATAAAGGTTTCGTTTCTTTTTGCTTCTCGAGGAGCAAGAGATGGAAAATCCACACACACAGACACACTCACACACATGCTCACACAAGGCTAATAAGTGTTTCTTTATCCTCATGCACTTGGATACATGAACAGCGAGGAGGGAAGGAGTGTGAACTGTGTCTGGAACCGGGCCACACTGACCCTCTTTCAGGATTTGGCACAGACCGCGGACGTGTCGCCAAGGAGATCTGCCTCCGATGTGCACGAGATTACACAAGGGCACGCACTAAATACACTATTATGTCTACACGCGACGTGTTTATTATGGCATGGTCAGGCGAGGAATGAGGTGACCCACTTGTCTTTATACGGTTTAATAAAGAAAGACGGATCTTAAACTAGAATATTAAGAAGGAGTATGCTGTAAGTACCGATTGTGACGGGTGCGTGTCGCTTCCAGAGCCGGTTTTCTGCAAACTGATCCTCGCGATTTTACAAGAACAATACGTACAGTTCAAGGTCTCTCATATTTACAGGACGTTAGAGCGGCTGAGATTTACGAATTGAATAATCTGGATAATCCTCAGTAAGACCTGATGCTCATTTTTTTTCCCCGTCTTGACGATCGCTTCAAGAAACCTGGACACACTTTCTGGATAGTTCGCTACAGAGCTGAGCAAAGGCCAGGCGGACGATGAGCGACGGCAGGACGATCGACACGTGGCTCGGCCGATTGAGGCGCCCCGAAACACCGGAATTAAAAGGTGCCGAGGGAACCGTTTAAGGAGGCAATTATCCTGTTCTCCTTCCTTCTTTCTTGCTTGCCGTGTGTCTAACTGATGGGACAATCCAATCTGGGGCGCGGGCCTTTCTAATGAAGGGTTGCTTTACAGAGAATGAGTTTGATTGAGGATTTATCCCATCCTTTATCACGACTGATTGTTTACCATCGCTCGCGAAAATTGGATTGAAAGAGGTTGCAGTCCGTACAGGGCCGGACGAATCCCAATGAGCCGACACGCGTACTTCCTGAAAACTGACAGATAAGTGAATAAACAAGTGAATAACTTTTCAAATTGTACATCAGATCGTTTCATATAATGATTTTAATACATAATACAACATAATGAATAATTAGAGTTATGTAAAAGAGTCGAACAGCAGCATGTCCAGCAGCGGGGATACTGCAATAGTGAGTCAGGGTTTTATTATTATTATTATTATTTATTTATTTTTTGTAACATTTTAATATTTTTTTTATCGCAATAGCGGCTGATTAGGCTAGCCGGGAAGAGCGAGAGAGTGCGCAGATGGGCTGGCTGTGTCATCGGTGTCATCCCATTCTGCCCACTCACTCTTCACACTCATGAAATCTGGTAATCGGTACTGGGAGCTCCGCAGCCAGAACATCCAGACACTCCGACAGGCTGTCACACCGTTTCGGATGTTCTAGCTGCGACGCTCTGGTAGCGTTTACCAGATCTCTCACAGACTCGTGAACAACAACAACAGCAGCAGCCGCCGTCTAGCACTCCCACCTCCCGTCTTCCCCCGTACACTCCACCATATGCTGCGCCGGTCCCCGAGCACGACTTACCCCACGGTACCGAGTCGCATCGATTTGCAGGGTACCTCTAAAACCGCTCAGGATCCTCAAACTTCATGTACATCGAGTCTGAGACGAGGGATTTTTTTCCCGCTTCAAATCAAGGGCCTGTGATGTCAGAATCCATATGAGCCTTAATTGTGGATCACGGAATCCAGAATCTTAACCAATGCCTTAAATAGTCCCATATTTTGCTTACCATATGTCTCAGATAAGTCATTTTTTCAATAGCTTAAACCCTTTGCTTTTGCTTTGACTCCTTCTCCAAATATGTTGTTTCAGTGTCTATGTAAATGAGCTGCTGCTGAGCCACGCCCCAGTCGAAGAACAGCAGGGGTAGGGGTTCCTCTCATGTAAGGTCACATTGACCCCTCTTTTACGTCCTGGCCGATGAAAGACAAAAAAGACCAAAAAAAAAAAAGCTGGGATTTTATTATCTGTGCATGTGATGGGCATTGGATTGGTGACTCGAGTGGTCTTGTAGGTGCGTGGTGGCCATGCGGACGGTTTGGCTTAGATTCCCAGGCTATGCCCAGACCCCAGCCACTCGGTGCGGTGCTGGTAACAAGCTCAGACAAAACGGCAGGGTTGTGTCGGGAAGGGCGTAAAGCCTGTGCCGATGGTTCGAATGATGGTTCAGCAACGATTATCACTTGGAGATCCAAACAAATGTAATAACTTAAAGATGAATTTTGCATAACCTTTGCAGTTTATCGAGGCGCATGACTTTTCGGTTATCTCAGAACTTTCTGATTGTCATCAACAGTTACAGCTAATTAGACTGACGCTCTGTCAGGGAAAATGCATGACCGTTATCCGTTACGGAGCTTTCTGAGGTGAACCCGTGCTGTGAATCTACTGCCTGTATGAACGACCCTTTTGCAATAACCGTGTTTTTAAGGGGCACCCCAGGAGACGCTGAGCTGCACGCGTCCTGGTGGACATCAGAAGAAGGACCGGGCCTTTGCTGAGAAGCTGCAGCTTTACTTTTAAGGAGCGCTCGCAGCTCGGTATTGATTTTGAAACGGGAGCGTAGCGAATGCTTATTCTGAACGCGTCAAGCCGGGTCTAAGTGCATGAATATTGATACCGAAATGAGTAACCTACTTAGTAGCGATCAATCGGGAGACATCATGGGACGCTTTTATTTAGATCTGTTGCTGCTGATGTGTGCCTCCAAGCAAGGAGCGTGGATGTGAAAAACGAGCGGCGCTTGACTCGCGAGCGAAGATCGCGCGCAATACATGGCACCTTGGGGTCTTTCGCTGATGAAGTAAAGTTTGCAGGATGATTCATTTCAGATCTAGAGACTGGGTGGGTCTTTCGAGTGCTCCCGGCAAGCGGTCGCCACAGCGGACCATGCGGTCCGCATATACAGTACAAGCTTGGCACAGGTTTTTACGCCTGATGCCCTTCCTGGCGCAACCCTCCCGTTGTATCCGGGCTTGGGACCGGCACGGCATCCACAGGCTGGGAATCGAACCCGAGCCTTTCGCATGGCAGGTGAGAAACCTACAGTACCACTGAGCCACCAGGTACAAGCTCTCTAGACCGATGAGGGTGAAACTCCAAGAAGATTTTCAGAAATGCTCGAACGAGCTCATCAGGACTCAACAACTATACAGAATCGCATTGATCACATTTTCTCCGATTCGGATGTTCGATATGAAGCTCTTGAATGTACTTACATTCTCACATCCCACTGAGTGCCATCGAAACCCTTAGGCTGTTGGTGGTTGTTTTTTGGACTGATCCCGACTTAGAGGAACATTGCTGTGGCGATCTTTTTTTTTTCTTTTTTCCGTGAGTAAAATGATCCGAGTGTTTTGTAAAAGCGAGAGATGTATAAGGTCATTTAGAGGACCCGGACCACATTGCGCATGTATAGCTCCAGGGCATGAGCTGATTCTGTCTATCCTATAGCGTTTCTGCCTTATTGACTCATCCAGCTAAATGCACAGCCTTTAGTAACATAATAGCAGCTTAAATGTTTTTTTTTTTTTTTTCCCTTTCCTTGGGAAAGTGATCCTGCACCCTACATTATTAATTCATACTGCTGGTCATTGCAACCTTGGGACCTCTGGAGGGGCACAGGATGGGGGAGAGGATGGGGAAATGGGACACGAGGGGGGACGAATAAGAGTACAGCATTGATGAGACAGGGAGAAGTGGTTGGGGTAAAAAAAAAAAAAAAAAGAAAACGAAAGGATAGCGCGGGTTAGGTTTCTGTCCTTGGGAAAGTGCAGTCTGGGAGATCGATAGAGACGCCAAAGCGAGGAAGATCAGGTGGCAGTGCAGCTTCACCACCTTTCAGCTGAGACACAAACAAGGTCATAGAGTGACCCCTGAGAGGAAGAGAGAGAGAGCGAGAGCGAGCGACGAATAACGTGCGAGGCGGAGATTGTGCATGTTAAAATGGAGACATTTAGGAGTCGCAGAGTTTGTCGGAGAAAAGGAGCTGGAAAGCTTTGAGCTTTGTAGGTGTTGCGCATCTTCTGCCCCTGGGACCTCGGTTGGTTGCTTGGTATTTTTCAGGAAATCTACAGCGTGCTCGGAATTTCAATGCCGTCCCATGCACACTCCACGCTCCGTAACGGGCCGCTCATTATTCTCGAAGCCGGAAATGAAATGACCACTCGGGGGAAAGTTCACGGAAATGTTGGACGACATGGGATGAGCGCTGGTTTGAATGCGGCTGATAAATTCATCTCTTTTATTTCGATGTCACGTGCATATATCCCATTACTTATCCTCATGTACAGCTTACTGTATAGGAAACTGCTGATTCTGCAGGAGCAAGCCAATGAGAGAGAAAAAAAGAAAAGGATTCAGATCTGAGAAGGAAAGAAAAAGAAAAAGAGCCAGTTGGAGAGGGGGAAAGAAAAAGACCACAAAGCGTGTTATGAAAGTGTGTCCTGCTTTTTATAGTGGTAGAAAACTCACCCATGTGCAGGTAGTTACATGAACTCCATTTACAGCAATGCATTTTTTTTAAACGCCTTTTTAAAACCCCAATAGATCAGATTTGCCTTCACTAAGCTTCATTTCTGCACAAAGGCCGCCTGAACAATCGCACGTCTTTATTTTAGATACACACCATAAAGCAGAAGTGAAGTGAGGACTGGTCTGGTGTGTATGTGAGTGAGCTGAACGTCGGAAATCCTGCGTTTATCTCCAAGTGCTTTAAAAAAAAACATTTTCACCCAGGACTCAGAAAGTCACATGTTGACACTAAACCTCGGTGTCTATTGTTTGTATGCATTTAAAAAAATGGGGGTTTTGATTGATCTTTCTGACCAGCATACGAGCGGCATCGCCGCCGAGAGTTTTCCTGGTCTTTCAGATCTCATCTTGACCTCCACAGTTCCCCTGAATGGCCATCTCTTTTTTAATTACATTTATCGTGCATCATTTAGATTTTTCATTTTTGTTCAGTTTATGGCATAAGACGTAACTAGGCATCAGTGTTTGCTGGAAATATTGTGCATTTCCAAGAGAGACCTTTTCAATTAAAAGAATGTGTTATTTGTCAAGGGGTGCCTAAACTTTTGCACAAGACTGTTAATATATATATATATATATATATTGCAGTTTGATTTCCATACACGTCAAGCGTACACAACTTTATATGGCAAATTATTTTTTTCCTGCAAAACCGGGGACCCTGGTCATAACCGTAACGTTACAGTCGTTACCGAATTTACATTCTTGTTGAAACTTTGATGAAATAATGTTGGAACAATGTTGGCTACAAAACGACGGAATACAGTTGAACTGGTGCCCCTAACACAATGGCGCAAAAACGACATTAATAGTAAACCAAAGGCCCGAGCGGGAGTCGGATTGCCGTCACTTCCTGGTTGCTGCAGGGTGTGGTTAACACTGGACCACCGCGGGACATGCTATAGCGATAGTGAACGCACACGCATAGTAATAGAGTGGCACAAACAAATACCAGCCTGGCAAGCAGCAGGGAGAAAGAAAGGAAAAAAAAAAACCAGCTTAATGTGTGAGATGTGTTTTGTGAAAGGATCCACGTCACAGTAATACTTCTGAAAGATCATGAAACGGAGCGGGAACGTTACAACACTGAGAGCTGCGTGACATGAGGTGCGAGACGCTGTTGCGTCCAGTCCCGATCTTTGATCTTGGATCACGTGATCTAAATAATGATTATGGAATTATTTATTTATTTATTTTGTTAAACTAAAGACTTGCTGCAAAGAGCCATGATCATGAATTCTGAACTAACCACAACGAAAACAATAAGCACATGTCTAAGACGGGGAAGTAACTGCACTTGATATCTAAAGGAAGGCGCTTTCACTGGGAGAGAAGAATCATATACTCGCGGTGAAATAGCTTCGGATCTTTTCAGGTTGGCAAGGTCACTGGAAGGATGTAACGTTTAATGTTTGCAAGCGATGGGTTTGGCTTGCAAAGCATTGTGGGAAATGTCAACCTCGTGATACTCCCAGGCTTTATTTCACCCACGTTGCGATCGGATCAATCCTTCTCGAGTTCCACCAGTGCTGCAGTCAATACTGGTGTCATCATCGTCATCATCATCATCCTATATTAGGTTTCATCCTGTTTGATTGTCTTGCTTCTATAGATACAGTACATTACCCGATCTGCTCTCCTACAGTATGTGCTGTCATTTGCTTTACCAGGCAAGTCATCTCATATAGTAGGTCCCTTTTTTTTTTTTTTCTTTTCTTTTTTGTTTAAATATCAGAAAGCCTAATGTTTCTACTCATCATTCTTAAAGATCGTTAACACTCCAGGCGTTTGCTTTTGATGCCCACACGAGATATATCCGGAGCTGTGCGAGTCTTAAACAATTGTGCTCTTGAATAAGAAGTACTGTATCATGGGAGTTTAAACTTTCAAACAGTTTTAGATCAGTCCTGAACTCCAAGCCCGTCTTGGTAACTCAAGGACACAGCCTTTAGGACCCTCCTGCATATTGCATGTTATAAAATGCACCGTTTGCCAAATATTAAGGAAGGTAAAGTACCGTACTATTAAATATAGATATTTCAGAAGGTTGTGAAAGGTAACGGCGTTGTTCATTATTTCCGGAGCATTCTCCTCTTTTGGCGCCCGAACTTCATCCCTCCTCATTTCCCTTTGTTCTTTTTCTTTATTCTCCTGACCGTTTTGTCTGTCTTTCAAATGTAAGCTAAAACTTCCCAATTGTTCCGACACAATGAAACTAACATTTAAATGGAATTTTCTTTTCATTATGTCTGTACAGGGGGAAAAAAAAAAAGAAAAAAAAAGTGGCAATTGTAATTTTGAGCATAACGTCTCGCCGTGTTCCACTGTGTTCAGAAAGATGAACTGCTCACCAGCGCTGTTTTAATGCATGTAACCTGATTTGGACGAATCGAATGACACGGGTACAAACCATCCTGGGAAACAGGGATGAAGCAGCGAAATCCGACGCCTCTCCGATCGCTCCCGTCCTCCTCGTCTCCTTCATCTAATTGGATTTTTTCCCTGATCTGGTTCTGAAGCCGGGTTCGACTTCTTAATTGCTCAGATTAAGTGAATCGACCCCGAATATGCCATTTTGAAGCTGAGGATCCACTTGTCGAGTATTTTTGAAATGGGTGACTCACTCGTTCCTTGGCGCACATCAATAAAAAAGCAGGTCCTGTTTATCTAAAGGTTCCGTCAGGAGCTTTACGACTAAGCGTTTTTGATTCAGCAAATGCACACGGGCATTAGATTGTCTGCAGCTTTCATCGGATGGCATTTGTGGCATTCCGCATCGTATATATTAAACATCCGGCAGCTTCCAGGATCTCACGCCGCTCTATTTACATCCTCTTCCGTCTTAGTAAACGGCTTAGAGTTGATGGTAAGAACATCAGTAACTCCAGGATGTGCTGATCCCTCTTAAGACGGGACGTTTAGCCTAATTTGTCCTTTTTGAGAGAAGTGATTTTCAATCACTTTTGAAGTGCGCGTCGCTCCGGATGCTTGGAGAGGGTAAACAAATCAGTTTCCAGACTCGCAACTGTTCTTCAAACATGCCTGATTTGTACCACTGAAAACATTCGTCAGTCTGAGTCGAATGTAATCAGAGGTGGAGATGTGAATCATAGAACGACTGTCGATTCAAATCGATTTGATATTTGGGCATTGCAGATTTTTTTTACATGTATTTAAATTGTCTGATTTGCCTCAAACAGCAAGCCTCTAATATGCATTGAAATGCTGCGTGTCCGATACAAATCTTGCTTTCCTGACGTATCACACTCCAGCCCAGTAGGTGGCGATATGGCAACAACCACATGTACACTCAAAAATAGACGAAAAATGGTTGCTCTTGTATTTGTGCAAGATAAAAGGGGTTTTCAGTGCTTTATTTTTAAGCCATTAGTCAATTTAGAGCATTTAACATGTAAACTTTTACTTAAATTCTATATATATATAAAAAAGTGAATCAACTCTGATTTTGAAAAACTGATTCAACGATTCATTTAATTGAATCAATCAACAAATTATCGATTAAATCACACAGCCCTAAAAATAAGGTGGCGACACGAAGAAATGCAAAGTGTACTGAGATATAAGGAAATTCAATCGTGTATTCTGGAAAAAGATCCACAGAGTCACTGATTATACGATTGTGAATGTAAATGCTGTGAGCTCCATCGCTTTAGCTTTTTTTCCCCGTCACTGGCTGCTGGATGTTGAACTAATGTACCTGCGGCATAAAAGCATGCACGAGTTTCTCACCCCATGTAGGGTTAGTGTACAGTACGTCTTATTTTGGCAGAGAAACTCCATAGCTTTGATAGCTGCTCATTCAGTACGTTCAGGTCGTCAGCTGACTTCATCTTATTGCCACATCACGAGTAAGTAACCCCGGTACAGAGGCTTGTCCAGTGGCCACTATGCATGCTGGGGGCATCACTTTATTCTTCCCTTCTTACCCTGACTCGCTCTGGAAAGTTGATGGTTCATCATGATCCTTAACCCAGTTCTGATCATTTCAAATCTCCTTAGTTGTTTTCTTTGCTTGATGCAACTCAGTAACATGAACATTCTGAAACTGTGAATTTTTTTTTTTTTTTTTTTTTGGCCCTTAGTTGTGGTTATCCAGGTTTCACGTCCTTTCTGTGCTCGTCCATTTTGAACGTGCTATTGTATTCATGCATTAACCCTTAAAATCCAGAGTGTTTTTGATGGATATATGAGGACGTCGGGATTGCGCAATATGGAGTGTCTTATATGCTTTTTTCCAGCGCAACCCAGGCGATATGATTACATGGACTTGATTCCATTTTGACCCCAATTATGAATATGACTGAGCAAAAAAAAAAAAAATGTATAAAAAAAAAAGGCACATATGCAGAGGAATACCACGGACAGAGATTGCTCTGTTTTTGTGGTTGTTTACGGTCGGAAATATGACCCAGTTTTTTGCCACATCATTGCTGATTCCAGGTATCAGTCAAATTTACTGATCATCGACACACACACACCAGCAGGATGTCCATATAAGGAGATCACTGTACTGTATATCGTCGCTCAGTGATCAATACTGTGTTTCAGGCACGGTGCAGCTTGAGGTTTAAGGCTTAGACCGATGATTATCAGTTCAGAAAGTGCAGAGTCAAATGTATTAAAACTCCCCATGGACGATTGTAATTAATGTTAATGTTTCTATATGTTCCTGTGTATTTTCTCATGTTTAATCTGACATGTTAAACATCCTTTTTGTCAAACAGATTCCCTGTTTGGATAGACAGCTTTGTTTATCCGCATGAACGACATAAATTAATGAAACAACCAATGAATTAAGTTAGCTAGTTTGTTCACCTACGTATCCCAGGGAAGTCTGGAGTATAGTTGTATTTATTTCAACGTATAAATAAGAAAATCTCATATTTGAAAATTCCGAAGGCTCTCCGTGAAACACTTGGCCCCCGGGAGAACGCGATCACGCTGGTGCACACACAATTGATCACAGTCTTTCGAGACAGTCTTTATCCCCTCAGTGTTTACTCCTCATGAGGCCTGCGATCCATGTCCGACATGCATAACAAGCTGGGAATTTCCTTAAGTAAGCGGCGCTTAACTGTTAAGAATCTCAAACTGAATCGTGCGCCGTTGCAGCTGAGTAAGTGTCGTGATGCTCGTGCGCGTGAGACGCGATTGTCCGTCCGTGACGAGCACATTCTGTATTTTGTTCTATAAGATTTCTCCGAGTAAAATGCCCTGGAGCTGGTGGCTATTACACTTTATTACTACAGATCCACGTACGTACCGTAGATTTGTAACTGTACCTGCTTGTGTACACGACTTTTGGGATGATCTCGGGGAGCACCAATACGGACGCGGCGTGGTGTCGACAAAATAAAAGTCCTGGCATCGGTTTGAGCGCTTTAACGAAAATGCTTCCGTTTCCTGTTTATTGCAAACGTTTTTAATACAATTGATATCAGCAACAGCTCAAGAGAAAAGCAGAAGCTGAATTCTCAGAATTCTCAGAGATTCTTAGCAGTTCACAGGAAGGACAAAAGACTTGTGGAATATTCAACCTTTTGTACATGATCAATATCGCACATTTGCTTCCAGTTAAACATGGGCCTAGAAATTGTGCATCTTGAATATTGACTAGTGAAGAGTTTACGTGTTTAAATCCCCCCCCCCCCCCCCAAAAAGTTTGCTTTTTTCCACTTAAAAAATAAAATAAAAAATTCAATGTGCTCTCAGATTAATGGTAAGAACTCGGTTCTATACTTGTGTATACTTGTGTATACTTGGTACGCGGCTTTTCCTACCGCTGCATCTCTGTACCGGTTGCAGAGCCCTGGAGACCGAGTGTCGTCTATCTGCATGCTTTAATAATCCAGAGGCAGCTCGAACCTATAAGGAACACTGTCGCCTGTTACTGTGTGTCAGAGTTTGAAACATGGATTTAATACAGAAGAAGAAGAATAGAAAAAAGGCAATGAGGATGACATTTGGGTGTCTCATCATGGACGTGTTCCAAATTCATACAAGCAAAAGTAAGGAAATATGACAACAGGTTGCACCGATACAGGACAGAGTCACTAATATCCTACTATTAATTGTAATAATCGCTCAATCTGTATTACAGTGCGTCTTGTAAAGAACAGTCTGATCAAATCCGGCTGATCGAATGAGAGAGGTGGTGTGAAACTGGGTAAATCCAGTATTAGCCACGTGAACACTTGATCTGATCGTTTCCTTCTTGCTGGGATAAATCAGCGTATGTTTGTCCAGGAAGTGACTTTCCCCTTCCGTTCCTAATCAGTAAACTCGGTGAGGAAGTTACATCACCAATAAACAAACACACACCATGAAGCGGTGTAATAAAAAAAGCCTGCGTCAAGATATTCTGATTTTCATTGCTAATTATAGATATTTTTTAATCCGTTATTGTTTTTAGGCACCATTTATGCAACATTTAGCTTATGAATTGAGCAGAAACTACAAACCACGCTGAAGACTTCCACCTGGCGATTTTCGAAACGCGAGTTTTGTCTGTGTGTGTGTGTGTTTTTTTCCCCCTCTTCACTATGTGGACTATGTGGTGCTTGGCCTTTCTTGACATGTGCAACAACAACAGCATGGATGAAATCTACATGGAAGCAGGTCAGCCGAGCCCTGACCTTTATTTATATACATAAAAATACTGTACGGCTTTGAGAGATGGGCTTTTCATCTTTATTTTCCTCTTAAAAAAACTGAACTGTTTTTATGTTGACTAAACTGTTGCACTGTTAGTCAACATAAAAACAAACAAACAAACACAAACAAACAAACAAATATATATATATATATATATATATATATATAGTTTGTTTGTTTGTTTGTTTGTTTTTGTTTTGTTTATATTTAAAATATATATAGTAATTTTTATAATTTATTTTATGAAACGCTGAACTGTTTGGAAACGTGTCTTACACACCGAGTCATGTGTGCTGGAATCTTTTTTTTTTTTTCATCTTCATATTTCTTGCTATAAATTTAATTGTGTGCGTGCGAGCACATAGCCTGGCTTCATTAAAGTCTCCGGTGTTTGCTTTGTGAATGACGCCGGCACGATCCTCCTGATTAAAGGTCTTATTTGATATGAGAGGCGCTATTTCCTTTACTTGTGAAGCTCATTGTTCGTAAGGGAATGTACAGTAAGGCACCAGCAGGTGATGAGATACAGTATAGCATGTTCGGAAGCAGTTACAACACAACCACTCTTTAAAGACATTACCGTTGTTTTTTCTGACTAACTGACTTCATTGTGCTGCTGCTGATTATTATTATTATGATTTATACTATTTCTGTACTATATTTATACTGTCATTTATTTTTATTTAAAAGTAAACTAATTACCTCTTTGATCACCTCTTTGAAAATTCCCTCTTTGATGAAGCTAAAAACGGTCACATTCCAGTTATATTAACAAAATGTCTTTGAGCCACACTGTCCTATCAGTGCTTTCCATCTAAGGCTCGTGTCTCGTAGTTTTTTTGTTTTTTCGGATTCACTTCTGATGAGGAAGCGAGGGCAGCGGTGCATTTGTGGCTCTCAGCTCAACCTAAAACATACTGTATTTTACTGAGGGAAGCTTGTTGACAGATGGACGGAGTGTATTGAAAAGCGAGGAGATTATCTTAAAATATGAAGTCTTTGCCTTTTCTAAGGCGGCACGGTGGTGAAGTGGTCAGCACTGTCGCCTTGCACCTCCAGGCTCTGGGTTCGAGTCCCAGTTCCCGTCTCTGTGTGCATGGAGTTTGCATGTTCTCCCCGTGCTTGGTGGGTTTCCTCCGGCTTTCCCCGCTCAGTTCATAGACAAGTAGATTAGGCTAATTGGCGTTCCCACATTGCCCGCAGTGTGTGAATGAGTGTGTGAGTATGTCTTTCCTGCCATGGATTGGCACCCTGTCCAGGGTGTACTGTCCCCCGCCTTGTGTCATAAGTCTCCTGGGATAGACTCCAGACCCCCCGTGACCCTGAATAGAGGATTACGCTGTGTAGATGATGAGTGAGTGAGTGTCAAATCAGTTCTACAGCCAGAGTGTGGATCATTTTTGACCCACCTTCTTGAAGAACAATATACTTTTGTTTTTCATCTGTTTATTGCTCATCTTCGAGAGTGTATTAAGTTGCTAGCTACCTCGTAGCTTCCTCACACTAGTTGGCGTACACAAGTTTGTTTCATTACCTAATTGACCAGCGTGGCGTTCCGGTGAACAAACAATATTGCATTTGCTCATGTGTAACTTGTAACGTTGTTGCTTATTGAAAATTGTACCAAAACCATAAATCTCCTGACTGATTTCCCTAAATAACATTTTTTTTCGAGTTCCAGCAAAACATAAGCGCCTTGCACTTTGAAAAACGCCCATGAAACCTCCCGGCGAGCAGATTTCTCCCCGCTCGACGCCTTCTTGCTCTCTCCATTAATTTCTCACCTTGTCTATCTGATCAATGGCGAACAGCTGCGTCCCAAATCCATAAGCAAACAAGCCTGAATAAACACAAAGCCTCTCGTTTTACAGGTTACCTAATCCCATAATCCTCCACGTGCGTGTCCTAACCTTCCCCTGCCAACTCCGCGCGCCGCCCGCTCGCCCGCCCGCCCGCCCGCCCGCCTGCCCCGCGTGACTCCACGTTCAGGGGTGACCCTGATTATAACAGGGGAGCTTTAATCACGGCTAGAGGTCCGCTGAGATTAGAGTCTTTGCTTTGTGCTGTTTGCTGCACTTTCGTGGATGCAGCTGGGAGAGCGGCGAGCGCTCTGAAGAGGTTTAAAGCATTAGAAGGAACGCGACACGGCGTGAGGATTTGAACAAGGCTGGAACTGATGAAAGTGTGATTACTTTGAGATTATCATGTGGGCGATGTTAAGTTGACTCCCTTTGTTTGACCCGAGCTCTTTTCATTTTAACCTACTCCCAACCCTGCTCTATCTGCATACACGCACACACACTCATACACACACACTCACACTACACTTCATTCAGTCACCTTTAGATTTGATTACTGCACAGTGTCATGTCATTGCTCATGCTCCCAGAACCACACTTTCACCTGGAATATGGCGCGTACCATCAGGGAAGAAAAACGCCATAGATGTGATCACCTGGTCACTGAGTTCATTCAGGTCGTTTTAAAAAAGTATATATTTTTATTTCCACTTCACGTTGCTGAGCCTAGACCTGAGCAACTGAAGCAACTTGAGCATAACACTGGCTCCAGCAGCTTGTACAGGAGACACTATGCATGATGGATTAGTTATCATCACGTTCCATATCATGTGTATGTATAGAAGTGCTCCTACTTTCACTGTTAAACATCGCGGTGGTTTCTGTTCTTGATTTTGTACCATGCAGCTTCATTGCGACAACGTTGTTTTTGAAACTTAGAACAAATTTGATAAATCGAAGTCTTAGGGGCACTTCCTGAATTGTTTTTTTTTTTTTTTAAACCTGGAAAGAGTTACTATGTAGAGCTCATTTTTTTGACAAACAATATATTTGCATGTATTAGTCCCGTCAGCAGGTTTCCTCCGGTTTAGTGTTTAGCGTGTTTAGTGCGCACTGCTGTCACTGCCAAACCTGCAACAGCAAAAACCCCTAGTGTTATTCTCATCATGAGTATTATAGGGAGGAGTTTCAGTTGGGAGATGTAATGTAATGTAACATAGGGAGTGCTGTAGCCCTTAAAGCTCAGAGCATTTTAGACAATATTTGTTTTGCTGTTTTTTTAAATAAACATATACTGTATATAGAGCTCAGGATTGTGCATTATAGAGAGAAATATCAGCATGAAATAGACAATATGATGAACTGAATTTTAGTTAATTTTCACCAACTACCCAAACATGACTGAGCTAGAAAAAAGAAAAAAGAAAAATGGTCACATGTGGAAAGAAAACACGGATAAACTCAAAAACGCATGTTTTTATTGGTGTTTTTGATTGTTTTTATGACATAATAATAATAACATGCTATACTATATACTATACTATACTATATATATATATTTTCATCTTCATATTTCTTGCTATAAATTTAATTGTGTGCGTGCGAGCACATAGCCTGGCTTTATTAAAGTCTCCGGTGTTTGCTTTGTGAATGACGCCGGCACGATCCTCCTGATTAAAGGTCTTATTTGAAAAATATTTTTCGCATGTTTTTATTGGTGTTTTTGATTGTTTTTATGACATAATAATGACATGCTCATTTTTGAGAGTACTAGTAACGATAACTTTTTTTTCTACCCGATGTATCCAAAAAAGTTTCAAGCCTGATGCCACCTCGTGAACAAAAAACTAATGACCGAACCCAAAAAGAGAGAAACCCCCTGAAGCAGAACCCAGTGTTATTATGGAAGTGGACTCTCTTTCCTAACACTAACCTAAAAAATTTACATGAACAATAACATGTACATGTAAAAATAAAGTGTTCACGCTCTCTATGTGATATAAACCAAACAAATATGTGATGTAAAATAAATATGTGATATAAACAAAACAAATACATGATGTAAGCAAAACAAATACATGATGTAAGCAAAACAAATACATGATGTAAACAAAAGAAATATGTAACATAAACAAAACAAATACATGATATAAACAAAACAAATACGTGATGTAAACAAAACAAATACATGATGTAAGCAAAACAAATACGTGATGTAAACAAAACAAATATGTAATATAAACAAAATAAATATGTGATGTAAAATAAATATGTGATATAAACAAAACAAATATGTGATGTAAACAAAATAAATATGTGATATAAACAAAATAAATATGTGATAAACAAAACAAATACATGATATAAACAAAACAAATGCATGATGTAAACAAAACAAATATGTGATGTAAACAAAATAAATACATGATATAAACAAAACAAATGCATGATGTAAACAAAACAAATATGTGATGTAAACAAAATAAATATGTGATATAAACAAAGCAAATACATGATATAAACAAAACAAATACATGATATAAACAAAACAAATACATGATATAAACAAAATAATTATGTGATGTAAACAAAACAAATCAAAAGTTAAATATAGTTTATAGTGATGGGGAGCGAATGCATTCTATTTACATAGATTATTCCATTCCTTTGGAATAAACTGATTCCACCAAATGTACGACCAAATCACGGTCAAGAACAGAACTTATGAACTAATAGCGTCTCATTGTGTGTAACGTTGCCAAATTAACGTTAACACGACATTTTGACTGGCAAAAATTTCCAGCTGGGTAGACACCAGTAATTTATATGGGCTCCTACAGGAATTTTATCGTCGCTGAATTTTAATAAGTGTTATTTATTGTTAAGGCTAAGCTTGTACTTCAGGAACGTTCGCTTTCACATCCGTCTTGGAAACGACCTAATCTGTGTAAGAAACTGATTTGAATACCTGGCGGGATCACCATCATTTTTCTTACACTAAAAAGCACCACAAATACATTTAAAACAATCTTGACAAGAAGTTTTTTTTTTTTTTTTCAACTTGCTGCCACACCGGTTGAAAGCAACTCCGACAGGCAGCTTCCTTGTCGTAGACTTGTGTTTGGAAAATCTCCCTCTCTGCATGCGCGGCACATCACTTATCATTTATTCTCAGCCTCAGACGCTCTGCCCGCCCGTGCACTGTTTAATTTTCTGCTTTAAAATTAACCGGCAACGGCTTATCAGAGTCTTGTTGTCTCGTTTGCTGTTTGCTCTAGTAGTTTCCATCAGTTCGGCAGCGACGCAAACTTTTAAACACCTTGGTAATTAGCTTTTCAGAGCAGGATGTAGTGTAGTCACTCAGTTGTGACTCACCTCGACTGTGAGAGAGTAACTGCGCCGGGGGGTGGGGAGCTCAACGCCCAGACTTCAAGGTCTTCCTGGGGTTTTTATTCGTGTTAATATTTCTGTCATGCTCTAAGTGATAATTGAGAAAATCTTGATAATGAGTTTTTTTTTTTTATGTGGCTGGAATAAAGACGCCATTTAGAAACTAGTGTATAGGTATAAAGGACAGTGATTGTTTTTCAGTGTAGCACTGGAGCAGCGATGAAAACGTGATGATGCGATGCAACAGAGGATTATATCACTTCTGGCCAAAGTCTGCGCTTAATACGCCAAGAGATTAATGAACATGAAAGGAATGCAATGAATGTTCTGCTTTTCAGTGTGGCGTCTTGTCCTTATGTCACAATGAATCCTGTATATGTCCTAGAACGATAAGACTCATCGATGGGAATCACCGAAGGGAAACCGATACGGTTAGGTTAGGCTAATTGGCGTTTCCAAATTGCCCGTAGTGTGTGAATTAGTGAATGAGTGTGTGCCCTGCGATGGAGGGCACACACTCATTCACCCTGTCCAGGGTGTACCCTGCCATGTGCCCCTAAGTCTACTGGAGATAGGCTCCAGGCCCCCCGTGACCCTGAATACAGGATTAAGCGGTATAGAGTTTGTGTTTTTGGAGATAAATCACTAAACCAATTTTTCCCCCAATCTCTAATAACGCCAATCAGTGTTACCTGCTGATAACTTTCAGTACTGAATAATAAAAAAAAAAGCATCAATAGCTAAATGTCTGGCTTGCATGGAATTCCTCAAATTTGTCCTTTTCTTGTTGTGTCGTTTTCTTTAGGTCAGGTGGACCAAGACGGCGGGGAGCGCTTCAGACAAATTCCAAGACACTCCGATCTTCAATGAAACTCTGCGCATCGACAACATCCAGAGGGTCCAGGGTGGCCGCTACTACTGCAAGGCCGAGAACGGGGTTGGGGTGGCTGCTATCAAGTCCATCCGGGTAGATGTGCAATGTAAGTGCTAGGACCATGATCCCTCCACTTCCCATCATTCCGTGCGTCTTCATGGAAAGAGTGCAGAACGGAATGAGCTCTCCAGGAGTATGTTTATCCCGAAGAAGTGGCGAGGGTAGCGGGATGAGTTTTTAGCATTATGTGATTTATTTATTTTTTCTTTAAAAAATAAAACGTTGTGACTAATTAACTATATGATGGACATCCTTTTTTGCGATCGTGTGCACAGATGGGATGAGAAATACTCCTGGAAAGTCACAAAGAGTGGGCAAAGTGGGAGGATCGTCCGTGTTAGTGTTGGTTCAGGCAGAGTTGCCCCGTTTTGTGTGTATGTACAGTATGTACGTACGTGTGTGTGTGAGTGTGTGTATGCATGTGTGGGGCGGGCGTGGGGGCAATCTGCCGTGCTGCCCATCATCTTTGACCTACTGTCCCGTTGAGCCAGGGGTCAGGTCAGAGGTCACAGCCACTACATGCACAATGAACAGACATAAGACTCAACAACGAGACACACTCTGTACCCACGCGCCGGGATCCTCCCGATGGGCGGACGTGCGCGCACAGATGGCAGCGCAATCAAGAGACGGAGGGAATGTGACAGGGACTACCATGGCTTTTTAGTTCCGCATTACAGGGAGCCCTTCCCCACTCTGTCCTGCCCCATGGGCTCCCCCGGGGGCGCGGGGTAATTGCGGAGCAGATAAACAGGAGCACGCTGACAGCGGCACTGAGCATAAACACTCCTGACACGCAATGCTTGTTTAATTTTACCCCGCCGGCTCCCCTCAGCTCCCAGGGTGACTCTGGCACCGAGGCACCGGCAATTAGAGTCAGCCAGGGCAGAGCAGCAAGGCGCGGCTTCTCTCTACAGCGCGCACACACACACACACACACACACACATCCTGCTTTAGGTTCCTGCTCTACCAAGCCCCTTTATTGGATGAGACACAGAGGGCGGGGTGAAGGAGAAGAACAAGCCGAAGAGTGTCAAGGGGGAAGAAGCAAGCAAATAGAAAGGGTTCGCTAATGAATTAGTACTGACAGGTAGCATAACCTTTTTTTTTTTTTCCCCGCCAGGAAGCGTAGACAGATCGCCAGACACAATACAAGAACGCGACAGAGACGCACTTCAATAAAACAGCGTGACCTACAGTTTAAGGCAGGAACATTTCACGAACGCTTGCTCCGTAAGACTTTAAGCACAGAGAGGTTTCGCTCAGTTTTCCTTTATTTTTTTTTTTTTTTTTCCCGCTGCAGCTGAGTAAGTCACGTTGACCCGAGCACCGTTTTCTCATCTCTCGGAACGCTCGGTGCGATAGTAGAGAAGATTAATAAGAGCTACAAGAGGGAAGAAAACTCTTGACCCTCTGTCTTTCAGGCATTCACGCTGCCTGTATCATAATGTCAGGGCATTTGTCTGCCTTCGCTTTCTTCCTTTCTTTCTTCCTTTCTTTCTTCTTCTTTTTTTTAAGAGCCGCTCAATGAGACAGTTGTCTCGATGTGATCCGCCAGCATGTTTTTGTTTTACGTACAGTTGCTGCTTTCGCAGGCTTAACATCAAAACCTGCCGAGAATTATAATGAGAAGTGGAGTGGAAGGTCGGGAGGGAGAAGAATCGACACACACACACACACACACACACATACACACATATGCACAACCAGAGCGCAGAAGTGTTTAAGTGAAACAACATCAATGTGAAAACCTGTAAACACCCTTAGTTTGATCAAAACACATCTGACAACTCATTACCCTTTCAAATTCCCTCACATTTACTCAGCCAGCACACACGCTCACACACACTCACACACACCATTTAACTAGTTTGTCATTCGCACTCTTTCAACGCTTCCCCGGTGTAAATCAATAGGTCTATACACTGCAATTCCGGTTCATACACACAAGCTAACATTTAAACATACAGTGATCTCTCTCTCTCTCACACACACACACACACACACACACACACACACACACACACACACACACACACACACACACACACACACACACACACAGATAGGTGTGCATGTGGATAGGCCTGACTTTGATCCAGGCACTCTGGCCAGTGAGACAGTAGGTGACTGAGTGGTGGAGATGCAGCATGCCTCTACAATAGGGATGGACTTGGTTCAGAAACCTCCAATACACCCTCTGACCCACAATTCCCTAATTCCCTGCACTATTTTTTTCCCACTTTATACTCAAAGCCATCTCACTCAGGTAAGGATGCTTTTCTCTCCTGATAAGGATAAAGGATCTGGATCATTGTCGGTTTGTTATTCCTTTAGTGAAGCTTTGGTTGGCTACTTTGCTGGTATCAAATGAACTGGAGAAACTCTCAGTGACGTCACACGTACAGTAGGTTTTCTAAAGAACGGTTTTAAATCTCAACTGCTGAAAAGCTCTGGTCGTCGCCATCTTGCCAGGAGCTGAGTCGGACTAAATCCGGGTTAATCCATAAATGGGCATGTTTATTTACCCGAGTTACCAAAAGCTATCTAGCTTAGCTGTAGCTTAGATAAAATGCGAAACGTTCATTTATGAGCTAACTAGTCCTATCAATATTAACACATTAACGCATGTGATTTATACAGGAATTTTAACGCATTATTATTATTATTTTTTTTTACATTTATCATATGGCCGAGTTTGACCCTAATGGCTTCCCATAATCGCAGCGTGGTTACCCGGCTGTGTGTGACAATGGCGCGTTTAACACACATAATAAGATGATTGAGGAAACATCGCCACGTGTACCGAACAGCCAGTTTCATTATAAAAAGTTTGGTTACAATCAAAGTTTTGTGCTCGAGCTACTATTAGCTACTAGCTAACTATTTTTTACAAGTGTGTATATATTAAATGCAACACGTGGGAGTGATGGCTCTGGTGGTTGTTGCTTTTTTTCAGGCTGGGATCCAGATTCAAGGCCCACTGTTAGTGAGTGGCCACACCCTTTAAGTTAATTATTATTATTATTATTTTTTTTTTTACATGTGGCTTTATGGGTATTGACTCACTTTAGGAGCCTAGTGGTCACTGACGGAACTGCACATTTTGTCATTTCTGCATTGGACTCATTTTTCAGAACTGGAGGTTGCCATTTGGTTAGGAAGCAAGCCACTGTGCATAAGTGTTCACCTCCCTTGAACTACAACATAGACCTGAAATGGACTTAATTGGGTGTGATATGTTATACACCTTTAAAAAGTAACCGGCAGCCTACAGTACATTAACACTGTGGTCACATGGTACAGACAGGTAAACTCCATTTGTTGGATGTGCCACGATCATGTCTTTTTAGGTATTTCTGTGTGTGTGTGTGTGTGTGTGTTTTCCCCCAAATAAATTTATACTGATATTCTGCATAATAAAAAGTAATCCTGATTCAAACATTCAAGGGGGCCGGGGGTGATTACTTATTATACTCCTTGAGTACATTCACTTTAATTCACAGTTATTCTCTCTATCAGTATATTATTTGAATGATGGCTCAGCCTACATAAAGTCTTGAAAATAGTGTATGCAGTAGTATATAATGTAACCCGTTAACAGAATTCTTTTCATATTTGACGTTGATGAAAAAGTTTGCTATTTTATTCATTGATTTAAAAAAAATATTTTTTGGAGAGCTTGAAGTGTTTTTGAACTTAAAAATATACATTAAAAACACCCCTAATAGAAGTTGTATTTCATAGTGAAACTTTCAGGCAGGGTGGTAAGGCAGTACATACTGTAAGAGCACTGCTGTAATATTTGCTCGTCTGATATCTGATGCATATTTATGTATCATCAGGATCATGCATGGGCTACCAGAGTGTGTGCTCCCGTACAATATCGGGATGCAGCTTGTTCGCTGACTGTCTGCATATTTTAATCCTAATGGCATTACAGGTGGTGATAAACAGCATGCAATTTTAATAAGCCCACTCCGGGCAAAAACATATATCTCACTGAGAGATTTAGATACATCACGGGAGAAGAAGTGGAAGAAAGCAGGAATCCGGCAGGTGAAAGTTGTTTTAACAATGCAGCGCGGCTGTGATGATCACGCCTCAGGTAATCTGTGGGATTAGAGCATGTTTCAGGACCAGACGAAATGCCTCACGTCAGTATCTATGCATTGTGCAAATGCTAGTCCATTTTCAAAAGGAATCCACTATTTATTTATTTATTTATTTTTTAAACCAATCATCTCAAAATGGATTAACATCCATATGATGACATCATTAACAGCTGAGGAAAGCTGAGAGCTTGATTGGCTATATTTAGTGTGCTGGAATCAATAGATGTAGATAATCCGTGCCAGGTTTCCAGTGAGACATTGGATTTTTTTTTTTCTTCAAACTGAAAGCTTGATTGGCTATATTTGGTGAGCCAGAATCAATAAGATAATGGGTGCCAATTTTTCAGTGAATTATTGAAGCATGTGTTGCATTATAATACCACCTCATATATCCTAGCTTCTCCAGAATGAGAGGCTGAAAGGGCATTAGACACAAGGACATTTCTTTTTTTTTTAAGATGGACATTTAGACTATACAGTAGGCTTGTGCATAAGAACTGCCATTGTAATCACAAAGACCTGTCCTGTGCTCATCTATTAATAGTACACAGACCAGCCATGACTTTAGCCACTTAGGAGTTTGGTTCCCCTTTTGCCGCCGGGGGACACTTTGGTCTCTTGGACTGTGCCTGTGCAGGGCTTCTGGGGAGGTGGTGGTGCTGTAGAGCCTAGCACCAGGATGTTGGTAGCGGATCCTTTGGGTGCTAGTGCCTTTTTTTGTCCAACGCATCCCATGGGTGCTTGATCTGATTGGGATTTGGGGAGTTTGCAGGCTTGGCCTCTTTGTCCGCTAGACCCCGTGTGAGGCAGACTGGGTGCACTGGGTGTTCCGTTGCATTTCTGCCATCGCCAGCAACGACTTTTATTCAGTGATTTATGCAGCATTGAATTTTCTGTTTGGATCGGACTGGGCGCGCTAGCCATTGATTGGGTGAGCCGTGGGTGCCCAAGATCCTGTCACCAATTTGCTGTTGTATAGTTTATAGTGATCAATGTTATTCAAGTCTGCTGGTGTTACTTTTATGGCTGATCGATGGCCACTCTTACTGTTCATGTTTTTAGACATGATTTATACCACATTTTGAGTCTGATACCCTGCAGGAATTCTTTCTATTGTCTCAGCCAGTTCTTCCTCTCCACTTTGTGCATCTGTCTTGTTTTCTACGCATCCAAACCCACATCTGGATATTTATAAAGCTGCTTTTCGACACTACACATTGTACACATAATATATTAGTTGAATCGAATCAAAGGCTTTTCGGACAAAGCTTCTGGTCAGTTGCAAGGTAAGACCCGATCCAGGTTCATGTACTTGGCGCATTGATTAGGAGTAGAGATGAATCAAGTTACACAGAAAGCAGCACTATGACCAGCATGCCAGAGAGGGAGCTTTTGTGTTTGTCTACAATGCTGCCCTGGTGCCCAAGATCAAACATATTCAATTCCTTTTGTAAATCAAGATCATCTACACACAGAGGCGGCCATTGAAGTCCATTGATCAGCAGCGGCCCTCGTACCCTGCTTCAGCTACCAACAAGATGTGAGACCAACAGCTACCAAGACCAACAGCTACCAACAAGAGTGACAAGATGGCCCCGATGAGGTCGGCTGCCGTTGCGACTGCTCCGACCTCTTCTACTATTTTTTTGTCTTTTAAGTTAATTTTCAGCAACCTTAATCCGGCAAATTCAACACCATTGAGTGCATTAGGTACGATAGAGATACTCTTATTTTTATTGGTTTACAATGTACTCACAATTCAAAGTTTTTAACTCCGAATCTGAGCTGGCCGAGTGAGATCCTGAGGGAAAACAAAGGACGCAACGCGAAGCGGCGGCCCCGGGGGAAACGAATCGGCGTCAGGAACAGGCTGAGAGCGCGTGCACACCGCACACCTCTGCCTAGCATCCTGCTCGCCAACGTCCAGTCCCTGGTGAACAAGCTTGATGACCTCAGGGCCAGGATAAAGTTCCAGAGAGACATTCGGGACTGCAATCTTCTCTGCTTCACCGAGACATGGCTGAACCCAGCGGTGCCCGACCACGCCATCCAGCCGGTCGAGTTCTTCTCGGTTCACCGCATGGACAGGACACGGAACTCGGGGAAGACAAGGGGAGGCGGTGTGTGTTTAATGGTGAACAGCAGGTGGTGCAGCAGCGCGAGCGTTGTTCCTCTCGCACGCTCATGCACATCCAACCTGGAACTATTGACTATCAAGTGTCGTCCTTTTTATCTTCCTCGGGAGTTTACATCGGTCATAATCAGCGCCGTTTATATTCCACCGCAAGCGGACACGGACACTGCCTTATGCGAGCTGCATGAGACTCTCACACAGCACCAGACACAACAAACGTGCAGCGCCAAACTTCTATGAGCACATCACCTGCCCCACCAGGGGTGAAAGGACACAGGACCATTGTTATACTACAATCAAGGACGGCTACAAGGCACAATCTCGCCCGCTGTTTGGGAAATCCGACCACGCCGCCATCTTCCTCATGCCAAAATATAAACAAAGGCTTAAACAGGAAGTTCCGGTTCAGAGGGAGGTCGCGTGCTGGACGGACCAATCGGTGGCTGCGCTACAGGACGCACTCGATGACGCAGACTGGGACATGTTCCGGAACAGCTCTGATGACGTCAACGTGTTTGTGAGTTTCATCGGGAAACTAGCGGATGATACCGTGCAGAAAACGACCATTAGAACGTTTCCCAATCAGAAGCCGTGGGTGGATAAAACCATCCGCGACGCTCTGAGATCTCGCACCGCTGCCTACAACGCAGGACTTGCGTCGGAGGACATGGACCTGTACAAGGCTGCGTCATATAACGTCCGGAAGGCGGTGAAAGAGGCGAACAGAACAGAGTTACTCTAGGAGCCTGTGGCAGGGACTAAGAACGATAATGGACTATAAAGCTCCAACATCCGGTATGATGAACGCGGACAAGACTCTGGCAGACGAGCTGAACACCTTTTATGCTCGCTTCGAGGCTGCAGCTAAAGACGGCGCTAACGGCTGCAGACAGGAAGTCACTGCCAGCCCTGGAAACATGTTCGTCATCTCCGAGCATGACGTGAGGAGAGCCTTCAAGAGAGTGAACACCAGGAAAGCAGCAGGACCAGACGGCATCTCAGGTCGAGTCCTCAGAGCCTGCGCAGACCAGCTAGTACCTGTGTTCACAGAGATATTCAACCTCTCTTTATCTCAGTCAGTGATCCCCACATGCTTTAAGGAGTCCATCATTGTTCCTGTTCCAAAGAAACCCCATCCTGCTTCACTCAATGACTATAGACCTGTAGCCCTCACATCAGTGGTGATGAAGTGCTTTGAACGGCTGATCAGAGACTTCATCATCTCTTCACTACCAGACACACTGGATCCACTGCAATTTGCATACCGCCCGAACGGCTCTACGGATGATGCCATCTCTCATCTACTCCACACAACACTCACTCACCTGGACACCAGAAGGGGGAATTATGTTAAAATGCTCTTTGTCGACTACAGCTCAGCATTTAATACCATAATTCCCTCCACACTCACCACCAAGCTGGAGCACCTGGGACTCAGCTCATCTCTGTGTCAGTGGATCTCCAACTTCCTAACTGGGAGACCACAGGCAGTAAGGATGGGCGGCTATGTCTCAGCCTCTCTCACTCTCAGCTCTGGAGCCCCCCAGGGTTGTGTTCTGAGGCCCCTGCTGTACTCTTTGTACACCTACGACTGCGTAGCCACTACGAACTCCACCACCATCATTAAGTTTGCTGATGACACGGTCGTGTTGGGCTTGATCTCTGACAACGATGAGACGGCCTACCTGGAGGAGATTGGAAATCTGGATAACTGGTGCCAGAGGAACAATCTCCTCCTGAATGTCAGCAAGATGAAGGAGTTGATAGTGGACTTTAGTACTAAGCAGGAGAGGAACTACAAGACGCCCGCCGTCAACGAGAGACCGGTGGAGAGAGTGGACAGCTTGTTACCTCGGTGTTCACATCACGCAGGACATGTCATGGTCCTGTCACATCAACACCGTGGTGAAAAAGGCTCAGCAGCGTCTCTACCACCTCAGACGCCTGAGAGACTTTAGACTGCCCTCTAAGGTTCTCAGGAACTTCTACTCCTGCACCATAGAGAGCATCCTGACGGGAAACATCTCAACCTGGTTCTGGAACAGCACCATGCAGGACAGGAGAGCCCTACAGAGGGTGGTTCGATCAGCTGAGCGTATCATCTGTACCAAGCTCCCTGACCTTCAGACGATATACAACAAGTGGTGCTGGACCAAGACCAGGAAGATAGTGAAAAACCTCAGTCATCCCAGCAATGGACTGTTCTCTCTGTTGCAGTCAGGAAAGCGCTTCCGCTCACTGAAGGCCAACACAGAGAGACTGAGGAGGAGCTTCTTCCCGCAGGCGATACGAGCTCTCAATCACAACTCCACATAGGACCTTCCACTCACACACTTGCACATTTTGCACACCTCAGGACTGCAGACTTTTTAACTTTTACTTTTTACCAGCACGCACAACCGGTTTACACATGGAACATTTGCACACTTGCAATTTTTGCACACTGTGAAGTTGAACTTCACTACATTCTGGACTGCACTACATCACATTTCCATTACATTTCATTACTATATATATATCCATTATTTTATTAGATATTCTTTAACTTCTTATATTTATTTTATTCAAATACTTTATTTCATTTTATTCTTATTCTGTAAATTATGTAAATAAGTGTTTTTTTTTTTGTTGTTGTTTTGTTATAATATAGTAGGTCAATAGCAGTCGTATAAGCATTTCACTTCATATCATACTGTGTATGACTGTGTATGTGACGAATAAAATTTGAATTTGAATTTGAACAAGGACATGTTTACCTCCTTATTTTCATCAAGGAGCCGGAGGGAAAAATATCGGAGTGGGCCGAGCCTTAAAAGGTGGCCTATTCTTAGCTTGGGAGCAGCATTGAAAGTCAGTATACTGTATGTAGGTGGAGTGGATCCAGTTAAGACTTAATGAGATAGATTTCTCCAAAGAGGCAATTTCAAGTTCACACTGGTGTTCATCAGTTGTGTTTCTGTCTGCGACACCGGCTGGAGGAAAAGCAACCGTGGACTATGATTGTCTGGCATTACTAGATAGTTTTAATATTATTATTCACTTTAAGAAAGATACTAACTATTTAGTATTTATAAGCAATGGACTTAGTCTAGTGCACAAAATAGCTACTGAGGACCAGCTACCTCATTTTCATTTAGCTTGTCAATGCATTTGTTGAAGTTGAGATATTCGGTTTCTGGGGAGTTTAATAACACCAAATTATGGACAAGTATCTTTGACGCTTGTGTACACAATATTTAGCTAGCTACTGTAGCGTTTTCCGTGAAAGCAGTGCTCAGAAACATACAGTAACATGACCTATGACATACTTGTCCATAGATGCTTGTCCATAATTTGGCATGCCAGTCTGCTTAGTTATGAGTCGCATTTGATCTCAGAAGCTAAGCAGACTTGGGCCTGGTTAGTACTTGGATGAGCGACCACCTGGGAATACCTGGTGCTGTATGCTTTTGGGGCAGTTTATTGGAAGATTGGTGGTTCAAGCCCCAGCTTCACAAAGGTGCCAATGTTGGGCCTTTAACCTGTTCTGCTACAGGGGCCCCAGTTTCCTAACAAATTTGGATATGCTAAGAAAATAATTTAACTGTGCAGTATATGTGACAAATAAATTCTTAACTTAGCAATGCTGATCACCAACTCTACACCAACAAACTGGAAACAGGACCATGGCCAGTCCAGGCTCACCCATGGCCACAGGGACCAAAGGACCAATCCCACAGAAAATCCAAAGCAGCACAAATGGCTGAAAAAATCCAGCAGGCTAAGAGTCTGAGACTGACGACCCGGCCTGAAACCTCTCCTGATCCCATCCCATTCAAGCACCCATGATAGGTGACAAAAAAATGAATAAAATCACAGATTGACAGAGGCCACAACCCAGTGCACCCAAAGGATCTGCTGCCAATGTGGCAGTGCCAGGCACCACAGCACACCCCAGAGACCTAGTGGAGCCACGTCCCCAGTGGCAGGAAGGGAACCCTAAACCGTGGTGGGTTTAATGTTAATGGTTTTAATGTTTTGGCTGATTGTTGTACTTTATATTTGAACATAGATTCTTGGAATAGTTTCCTACTTTCATGATCAGGTGTAGTTTGTGTATGGTTAAGTAAAAAAACTAAAATTAGCAATCGGGTTGTTTAGGGGTAAAATTTGCTATACTCCTCTGATGGCCTGGTGGGTATCGAAATACAAAATGAATGAGGTTTTGACATTATGTATCCGGTGTGACCTGGCCTAGAGATTTAAGGATAGGAAGGTCCGCTGAAGTCCTTGTGAGGCGTAGAGTTTGGGTTTTGGGGTCAGAGGCAGTCATGCATTTTGTTAGCATGTTTAGTGATAATATTAACAAGGCTTTAGCTGTGCGAGATTAATTATATGATGCTGTGAGGGTTTAGGTCTGGCGTGCTCTCGCTGTCGGCGGGTTAGTCTGATAATACTGGGAAGGAAAGCCGAGTCGCGTAGAGGAGATGTGAGTGCGTCTCGAAGGACATGGCGCGCCAGCAGTGCCCACAATGAGCCCCTTGTGCCGGGCACAGAGCAGATGCACTGGGGGAGAATGAGAATGAGCTGGAGATCAGTCAGGAGCTTAACAAGAGCGCACACACATTCACACACATTCACACATTCAAGGACAGCAAACAAGCGCACAATATTAGAACCTTGAGAACTAATTGGCAGACCCGAAACCATGAAAGATTTTTGGATGTTTGTGTTCTAATGTTGCGTGTGTCTTTGTTTTCTGGCCATTGGAGTCTGAATACCATGCAACGTTTAGTTCTGAAGAATATTGGAGGAAAGCAAGGTAGTTTAGCGAAGAAAGAAAAAAAAAAAATCATTGATAACGTTGATAACAGATCAAAAGGAAAAAAGAGAGAGACCTGTGAGTGGCTGTGCTTTTAGTAATAATTAGCGGAGAGACGGGAGGCGTGGCAGGCCGTGTGTCTGGCTATCCTCATACTCTTACCATTCGGATTCTATTTCCGAATGGAGTATTTATACTCCAATTAGAAACCTACAGTACCAGAACGTGATTTACTGCGCATATTTATAGGGCATGAATGGTTTTGAATTTTTTTGATGTAATTTATACCTCTTTGCTAATTTTAAAGCTCCAAATGATGCCATTAAATCAATCAGCTTAACATTTGAGGCAAGTCGATGGAGACCACGTTTTATATTTACAATTTATGCATTTTTAATGTATACATATAATAAAACCGTAACGTTGACATGTCTGTGCATTAAATATCTTTCCGGAAAAATAATTTGGGGATGACTAATAGAACACATCAAGATGGTTTTTGGAATTTTTCGTCGGTCTGTTTGTTCATGCATCATGTAAAAACTCATTCTTAATGGGGTTTTCACAGGGGTGCTTGGCCGAGCTTGAGGTACACACTGTATACTGTAGGCTTTGTGTCATCAAAGAGAAGATATGCTACTTTGACATTTACTTACAGTATATTATAAAAAAAATCAACCTTGAAAAAAAATCATTGAGTGTGCAATTAAAATCCACTTAATAGACTCACACCTTCAAGGAAACACGTAACATTTTAGTTCATTCCAAACGTTCCAACATACAGTATGGCGCTGTACATTTCTAAAAACGCACTTATGCTGCAAGTGTGAAATTACTGTATAAATCGCACGTGAACGACGTCATGGGCACATCGATCTACTCATTAATAAAGCTAAATGTTGGGAGAGATATTGAGAAGATAGCTCATCCTTTCCCAATACTGTAGTCATACACATCATCTCACATGTCATACGTATTCATTCTGTAAAGCTGCTCCGCGACAATGACCATTGTTAATGGAATGGAATCGAAATAAGAATTAATTCAGTGATTCTTTTGTGTCAACACACATATTTACATTTAGGCATTAGCACACACACCCTTATCCAGAGCGACTTACAGTTTTATCTCGTTATACCTGTACATCTGAGCAGTTGAGGGTTAAGGGCCCAACAGTGGCAACTTGGTGGGCATGGGCTTTGAACCTGTGACCTTCCAAATCACAGTCCAATGCCTTAACCACTGAGCTACCCCTGACGTATCACCACACTGAGATCAAAATAGTTTATTTTTTCCTTCTCTTTTTTAGTTGTTGCAGTTCCTCTATAATCCTACAGGCGGTGGTTTTAAACTATTCACACTCTGGCAGACAGTCCAGCATCTTCTGTCATAGGAGCAAAGTATTTGCGAAGTTTGTTCCCATCTCTACTTGGTACAGTACTATCAAAAATGTTCAATAAAATTGTCAATCTCTATTCAAAACTGGGCGGTTGAAGATTTTTTGGCTGAGCCCGATTTGGTCTCCTGCTGTTGGAGCCCATTGATCCAGGTATCGTTCATTTTGAGATGCCTTTGGTTGTAATGCAGGGTTTTTTGAGTTCCCATAGCCTTCCTGTCAGCTTGACCAAGTCTAGCCATTCTCCTCTGACCATCGGGAAACCGTTTCCACCGCCAGAACACCGTTTGTGGAAAACATGGAGGCTGTTGTGTGTTACACATCCCAGACAATTATTCATTTCTGAAAGAGTCAGACCGACCCAAACAACCATGCCACAGTTCCTGAGATCACCCTGATCTGCTCTTTAACAGGAGCATCAACTTCATCGCTTGACTCTTGACGTTTCACTCTATGGATCATGGAAAAGACGTTTTCCTGCACGTGCTGATGATTCAAGAGGTCAATTTCCCCATTTACCATATTCGCAAAAAAAATTATTTTAAAAAGTTGATAGAGTCTCGAGTTACTGGTGGAAGGTGGTGGCCCTGTTATCTATTTATTTATTTATTTATTTATTTATTTCTTAACTGATGTCGCCCAAAGGCACGGACCAGATTTCTCCTTGTCTCCTTCCTTTCATCCTCACAGCTCTTCTCCCGTGGAGCTTCCAGACACCGCTTCCTGCCCGGGCCGCAGCTCGGGCTGCAGGATGAAAGGGAATGTTTTACACTGTATGAAAATTTCATAGACTTCTAATAAATATCTCCAGGCTTTGCAGCAGAACAAAGCCTCGTCGAAAGTAGGGGCCGGCTTTTCCGTGGAATCCGATAAAGATTGTTGGCATAGATAACCGTATTGGCTATAATAACGTTCACAGAGGCACATGTACAGTATGTATGCATGTGTGTACTGTAGTGTACTGCATGTGTGTACTTAGCGCGATAATAGGCTTGATTATTAATTATGTAGACTTCTTTTGCGCGAGGCGAATCTTGTGAATGTCTTGACTCGAGTCATTTAAACGAATCAGTAATTCTCCCATCCACTACGTCATTGTTTCTGTCTTTGTGTGTAATTTAAGCCGCAGTTACATTAAAGACCATACGTACATGTTCCTCTCTCTCTCTCTCTCTACCAGGGTGTAAAAAGACAAACTTTGAACGTTCACGATCTATCTCTAGTACAAGCCGCAATATAGCATATTTTTTCTATTTTTCTAATCTATACTATACAGTGTGCAGTATAACATTTAAAATTGTCTGCCATTTCCACTTAACAATATGTGTTTTTTCAAGCATGGAAAGTTGCAACAAGTAACTGCGCCGTGCACAAAAGGATTTTGTCCACATTGACACAACATTTCGACTGTTCGAATCAGATTAATTTTCTGTAACTGCACTGAAGAATAGGACTCGGTATCGTGAGTGGTTTTCAATGAATGCATTCTTTCTGAGACATTATTGCTCATACAATACAATATAATACTATATAATACAGTACAATACAGCTCATTCACAGGGACTTTGCATTGCAGATTATCCATATACAGTATGGAGGGCTAATAATAAGCAGATTTTTAAAACGTGCTGTTTTTTTTTTTGGCTAAATAAACACACTTATTGATGTGGTACTAGTTTCTAGAAATGGTGGCAATAAAAGATTAGGGTACATATTGTGATTTTTGTTGTGAATTAAAAAAATAAAGGCTTTAGGGATCGAGGTTTGACACTTTTAATTTATGTACAGTATGTTTGCATTTGAGGTGGTAAATTGTCGCTGTTCCTCTGATGCCCTACAGGTTGCGCCCTCTGAACTATTCATACAGCGCAGCATCCTCTGTGATGAGAACAAATCATTTTGCCCACATTGTTTAGAATTGTAACAAAAAAAAACCAGAATGATCTCATCAGGATCTTTATAAAATCACAATACAAATGAAATCAGCACCTGGGTATCGTGACATTCTATCGGCCGCCCCCTGGTGATTCTTATCTTTAATGCTTTCTGTTAGGAGACGTACTGTATAGAGACAGAATAGAGACTTGTAAGAGGCCGACTGTTTCTATCTGCTATAATATAAACCATTAAAGGAATCAGCATTTCTTGCAAATGTTCCGTAAAAAAAAAAAAAACTGTCCAAAGTGAGACATTTTATTTATAAATAAATAGAAAATTGTATTTATTGGCAAATCACTGACTTGTAAGAGAAATAACACACTTTGAGTTTTTAGAAAACGGTCCACTGCGGGGTCGCAACAGAGACTCGGACCGTGTCACACCACACGCGTACTGCCGATTGCAATCTGTTATACTGTATGTTACTCCTTACATATTATTTACTTAACACGGGACGTTTGGAATGTGCCATTTTAATCAATGCTAATTCGCTTTAAACCTAATGAGTAAGGGATGATGCAATCAAAGCCGGAATTTAAGCCATATTAAGGATCCGATGGTAGCTCTGTTGCAGAGCTGGGATTTAAACTTACACAGAACTTTAACCTCTGAGCTGGATTTACATTTATATTTATTCATTTATTCTCTTTTATGCAAGTAGGATACAACCTAAGAGTGCGGCCGAGCATCTGAGGGTTAAGGGCCACGCTTAAGGTCTTAGGACGGTCCTAGGATTTGAACTTAAATAACATTACTGTGATCGTTATCTCCTGAGACACCATTGACACTAATTTAGTTTTAAATAAATAAAAAAAAAAAAGTACTGTATATCATCATGGGTCTAGATTATGAATAATAAATGAGTGTCTCATAGGATGCTTAATATCTTTTTTCCCCCCTTATATGATTAAAAAAAAATAAAAAATTATTGTGTAAGGTTATGAGTCAGGCCATGCACTGAATCATAAGCTTTTTTAATTTCAAATGAAAAGAAAAAAAAAAATCACAAAGATGGTGATTCATGTTATCAATGACTATTTATTTGTTTAATCATCTTCAGTTATTGCTTAATTTCTTAAATGTAGAAAACACACGCAGTCCATTCCATGGCAGGATGCACATTTACAGTTTACATTTAGGGCAGGGGTAGCTTAGTGGTTAAGGCATTGGTCTGCAGTTCAGAACATCCCTGTCACGGACTAACCGGAGATGAAGCAGAAGACTAGCAGTTAGCCCTGTAGCGTGGATGGTAAACCCAAACGCGGAAGTAGCGCGAGCAGGCAGGATAACCACGCTAGTTATTCTTAGAACTCTCCCGAAGCGAGAGCAAGAGTTTACACAAATAAACCCGCGTTCTAAATACACACACCCAATCAGAAGCGATAACCCAAGAAAGTGAGTACTCACGTTTGGACGAGCGAGGCGTCGGCGATAGCATGGGCATAACTCAATGACTGAGCAATGTGAGGCGTCATCTTGTTTCCTTTTATGCTTCCTGAAACCCGACCGTATTACTTCCGGGTCCTAGTACCGGTCGTGTTACGAGTGTGCATGACAATCCCAGGTTCAAACCTCACAACCACCAAGTTGCCACTTTTGGGCCCTTGCGCAAGGCCCTTAACCCTCAATTGCTCAGATGTAATGAGATTTTTAAAAAAAAGTAAGTCGCTCTGGATAAGGGCTGTCTGCCAAATGCCTAGATGTAGATGTACAGTACAACTAGGAGTAGTTTAAAATTGCCTATATACTGTACATTATCACGGTGAGAGGAACCCAGGCAGTCCAGCATAAACCCCAAACAGACAGCAACCTGACCTCAGGATCGAATGGCGACTCTGGAGTTAATTGGATGGCTCTACACACTGTACGACCTATTATAAAAGGCTTTAGCCACTTAGCATGCAAAATACTCAGCTTGTTCATCAAGCCTATGCTGATTCCCACTGGAGGATGATGATCTCCACCACAGATGTCTCCCACACAAGTTATGGAGATGTGCCAGTCGTAGAGGGAGCAGGTGCATACTTGGTGTAATTAAAGTTGAAAGCAGTCTGTATGCTTGTCACGGGTTCGATCTTTTTTGCACGGCTGGTACCACAGACGCACGGACACGAGGCGAGGTCTTACGGGGAGAAAAGGGTCATTTTAATAAGGAAAATGGGGAAGGAAAGGGTATAAAGGAGGGAGGATGGAAAGAAGGGGAGGAAAGAGTGGAGGCATGCCACGTCCAGGTCTGTCGACACGCGGCTGGGCAGAGTGGCATACTGGAGCACGCGGAGGAAGCGCTCCTGCACACTCCCATGAGGACGACCTCTTCCGCTGACATGGGCCAAGACCGGGCCCTTCCAGTCCCTCTCTGGGCGTGGCCACAGGCCGGAGTCCTTTCTTTGACGTCCGTCGGCTGGGCGGATTTCAGGGCTGGGATCAGGGTTCTTAACTCGATCCGCTCGGCGGCTTTTTTCTCTTTGGCGGCGGGCAGGCGAAGGCGGGCTCTGATTGGGAGTAGAGGTTCCGGGTGACTAGACATGAGTGGCCCTCTTTACCAGTTGACTCATGACTGGTTTTGCTTTTCTCTGGCAGAGCTACGGAGGCATTTGGGACAGGATGCTTTGGCCCACAACTCTCTCTATATATTTATTATTCCCACTTTGTACAGACATTTTATGATAAGTGCCCACAAATTATTTTCCACCAGTCATCGCTTCTTACTGACTACTGAACTGTTAGATTACCTGTCTGCAGGTTCAACCTATTGGACTAACTCATCAACTGAGGATGATCTGAGGACAATCAGCTTGAACACAAGTTGAACACACTTTCGACCTCAAGAGCATACTGTATCTGTTCGGTTCTGCAAATGGTGTTCCCCACATTTCAGCAAATCTTCATTTGAAGGTTACATGACCATTACTCAACATTGCACAACTCAACATTGGGGATGGATTTTATTGAGGGTTACCATAGACTTTATAAAGGGGTGAGCTGCCTTTATCCTTAAAGGTTGTCCTATGCATGAAATTGAATTGAAGTGAGTGTCTTTGAAGTCCTCCTACCTGCCTTCAGTAACTTGAGACTTGGGGAGTTGCATGCTCAAGGTATTGTAATAAGCTTACCTTGTAACCACTAATTGCTCTTTCATGCTGCCTCGCAATGATGTACTGTATACCTTGGTGCATTTTTATTTCTTTCAGAACTTAACATTACCAGTAAAAAAATTATTAAATAAGAAAACATGTTAAATTGTAGAACTTTTTCAGCAGATGAGAGAGTTTTATCAGAAACAAGAGCTTATGGATAATAAACCTACTAAACCTATGGGTAAAGACTCGTATACAGTGCTTGTTGACCATAAAGATAAAAACACCTGTTAAATATTGTGGAGAATTCTTTTATGTGGTCCAGCACATTTCAGTACAGTGGAACCTCGGATCGCGAGTAACATGGTTTACGAGTGTTCTGCAAACCGAGCAAAGATTTTTAATAAATTGCGTTGTGTATGTTAGTTGTGAAACTTAAAAAACGAGATGAGAGGGAGGAGTTTTACTGTTTAAGACGAGGCGACGGGCTAATTCCACACACACACACACACACACACACACACACACACACACACACACACACACACACACACACACACACACACAGAGCACCTGCACACACAAACGGAAACTCTTATCTGTCTGGATTTATTTTTACTTTTATTAAATGTTAAGTGCAGGTTAATTTGTTTTATTTTTACTTTATATATTGTATTAATTATTTTTATGTATTTATGGTTTTGGGCTGTAGAACGAATAATTTGAGGTTTCATTATTTCTTATGGGACAACTCTATTTGCTTTACGAGTGTTTTTGGAATACGAGCCCGCTTCCAGAACGAATTATGCTTGTAATCCAAGGTTCCACTGTAATTCATCAGACAAGACCACCTTTTCCCACTGCACCATGGTCCAGTTCTGATTCGCAAATTCCCATTGTAGAAAGTTTTGGTGGTGACCAGGGGTCAGAATGGGCATGGTGACTGGCCCAGAAACCTGCTGCTGTGATGCACTATATATATATATATATATATATATATATATATATATATATATATATATGTATATATATATATATATATATATATATTATTATTATTATTATTTTATTTTTATTTATTTATTTATTTTTTCCCCAGCAATCTGTGGTGTCAGATCAGACGTCTAGGCTTCGCTCCATATGTGCATTAATAAGAGATTGGAATTCCATTAAACTTGAAGAACTGACTGTCACTCTCACTCATTACACCACATATCCTGTACAGGGTCACGGGAGGCTTGGAGCCGACACCTGGGGAGTCGGGGCACACGGCAGGATACACCCTAAATGGGGTGCCAGTCCATCACAGGGCACAAGAACGCATACTTTGGGCCATTTTAAAATGCCAGTTAGCCTACTCTGCATGTTTTTGCTTGTGGGAGGAAACCCGGGTACCTGAAAGCCAATCACGGCTCATTTATTCATATTAGATTTAATAAAACGATGTAGATTCAATTGACAAATGTTTTACTGTGACAGGCTGCTAAGTGCCTAGAGATACAATTTTAAAACATCGTTTGTATATGTAACAACCTCAGCAGCAACCTCATTTCCCCTTCTTGTCTGTTCCCCAACCCCTCAGCATTCAGCATCACCATTCATACTAGTCACCGGCCTGATCATCTCCCATCATCTCCACCCGTTTCTTACTGGTTCATGCTTTCAGTAGTTAGATGTTCTTTTGGGCTTGAATAATTCACAAAACATTCCTCTGAAACTGCTCAGATGCAGGGACCGGAGTGAAAATGAGAGTCCTTCAGGAAGCCTTGAGAACTGTTCGTCAAGACTTTGTTAAAAATACAAGAAAGTCTGTCTCTTTGAAAGCTTATGAATATGAAGAAAAAAGGGGAAACTCGAGATTTCTGCACAGTACGGTATAATTATAAATATAAATTGGTATACTTCACTAATATGTAATAATTAACATTGCATTCACAGTATCAGGCTATACATTGTGTTGATGTATTTTATATCAAATGCTTTTGCCTGTCTCAGCAGTAGGATAACATCACAAAGGCAGTATAGTAAATCCAGGATAAATGTGCTTCTGCTCATGTGCAGAATTGCATGTGTGCTTAATGATGCAAGGATAAGCCTCAAATTGGCTGTAAATGTGTCCTTTCCCAATATATTGACCATGCAGTGTGTGGCTACAGCCCCTTTGTCCCCTAATCTTCGTCCTAAGTGAGACAGAGATGTGTAGCCGTGGATTATAACGAGAAATTGATTGCTTTTAAAATTGGACTTTTCGAGGCCGCAGTTCAGTGTATCGGCTTTTCCTCTGAAGTTGCACAAACAGGGGGCGTGTGTGAGACAAAGAGAAATGATAGTCCAGAATTATTGGGACGTTTATATATTGCGTGAAAGCAACCGTTGATTAAATCTCAAACAATTTTAGCAGAAACAATGAACAACAACAACAAAATGCTCTGAATTTTCTAGCTTATTAGATCTTAAAACTAATTTGTGTGTGTGTATTTATATATATATAATTTAAATGATAAAAAATGACAAAATAAAACAATTTATTTTTTGGTTGAACATTGCATCTTTGACAAAACATTATTATTATTAAATAATTCTGTATAAAGTTTTATACAATTTATTTTGCTTTTTTCCCCCCCAAATTCGATGTAAACTTTAGAGACTGTCACATATAGTACATTGCATTCTGATTAACTAATTCCTCCTAAAATGAGTGTACTGTATTGTAACTCCCATCCCATTTTTTAAATATTATTATTATTATTACATCATGGCTAATTAGCACCGAGCTCATGAGAGACTCACAGTGCCAAAAGAAGTGACCCTGAAGTTATTTTGAGAAGTACTCGCCACAAAGGAGACCCGGAGACACCATCCCATCCATGTGCCGTGCTACAGTATGTGCATGATTTCAGCTGAGTGCTCCTGCAAGAATAGAGCTCTGGTTTCTCAAGTGGGCAGGAGTGACACGGAGTGACAAGGTGCGTGCGCGTGTGTGGATGTGAAGGTGGATGTGGTTGCAAGTATGGCAGCAGGTGATGTGGATCCAGAGCACAGTTCTGGCAATTTGAAATAAACATATAATCTACTTGAAGCATGACACAACTCGTCAAATATCTTTGCTCATTGTGTTGTGCGCTGCTAACTCCGGAGGCCTTTTCGATTCGAATAGGTTTATATTCCACGAAAACCAAAGCTCGACTCCCAACACAAAAGTTTTAGGTTGTTGTAGTTGTTCTGTGGAATCCTCCTGTTACAAGGAGCCACAATGGATTATCCAATCTAGATATTTTGATTCGGCACAGGTTTTGTGCCTGAAACAGCCGTCCGCATTGTATCCAGGCTTGGAATCTGGGAGCACTGACTTCTGTGCTGGGGTTTCCTGCGGCCAATCCGGTCATCCGCAAGACAGGCATAGATACTCCCACCGTACTAAAGTTTATTATACGTCATATGTCTCAATTTCTCTGTTATCTATAAGGGAAGTCCTTTTGGTATAATGTTTGCTAAAGGAATATTTTATATGCTTCGTATTTTGTAGGTTCCTACCAAGTCGTTAAAAAAAAAAACATTACATTTTTTACATTAAATTCATGTGAGAATATAAAAGAAGGGTTCTACAGGGATCGACTGCTTACACTGTAGACCTTTTGCACCTGACATCACGACGTGTGTCTGCCATGGTCCAGCATTTCTTACTGTACATGGAAGTATTTTTTAGCAAAAATAACACATCTGATAACATTGTCATCTTAAACGACACTGTGTCTCGTTAGTATTCACTTCTGAGTCGTTTCCGAATTGCCTCTGAAGCGTCCGCGTCCGATTCCCGGCTAATCTAATATCTGACACGAGGCTCAATAACAAATCCCTCTCTAAGCCCCCTGAACAAATGTGCTACTTTGTGCTAGAAGCTAACGCTAACCTTAACACTAGCAAGCGCCTCCAAATCTAGGAGGAATCACATATTTGTACACCGTCGGAGGTAAACACGTTATAATGACAGCCCAGACTTTTGTAAATAAATACCCATCATCCAATTTCACACACTCGTTTCTCTTCTGATTTGAAGTTATGAAGTACATGTGAACATACTGCGTATGAAAATAATCAACAGAGCAGAATATCGATTGCTAGCTTTTAAAAATGTTTTTTTTTATCTGTGTGCCAATGCATCATGTAGTCCAGGAGGTCAGCAGGTCAACATCTGGTAATAATACATTTTTTTGGCTCTAAAATATTCCTCGGAGATAAACATCAACTCAAGGTTGAGCCCCATCACCCCATCACTGAGGTTAAGCCCCCTTAACCTCATGCCTGTAAAAACGTAATCTGCCAGTGCTGATCCCATAACCTGGATGAGAATGGAGGAGGGTATGGTGTCGGGCTAGCAACCACTGCTATGGAAATGTTGGAACCCTTTCTCTCACCACAGCAATAGAGGAACTATAGATAATTAATACAACTATTTAACAAACACTATTTATTATCAACAGATTAGGATTTGTTTGTTTATTTAGCCAGTTACACACATGGACAAAATTGTTGGTACCCTTCGGTCAATGAAAGAAAAACTCACAATGGACACATAAATAACTTTAATCTGACAAAAGTAATAATTTAAAAAAATTCTATGAATGTTAACCAATGAAAGTCAGACATTGCTTTTCAACCATGCTTCAACTCATGGAACAGGCCTGGACAAAAATGATGGTACCCCTAGAAAATACTGAAAATAATGTGACCAAAGGGACATGTTAATTCAAGGTGTGTCCACTAATTAGCATCACAGGTGTCTACAATCTTGTAATCAGTCAGTGGGCCTATATATAGGGCTCCAGGTCGTCACTGTGTTGTTTGGTGACATGGTATGTACCACACTCAACATGGACCAGAGGAAGCGAAGGAAAGAGTTGTCTCAGGAGATTCGAAAGAAAATGATAGACAAGCATGTTAAAGGTAAAGGCTATAAGACCATTTCCAAGCAGCTAGATGTTCCTGTGACTACAGTTGCACATATTATTCAGAAATGTAAGATCCATGGGACTGTAGCCAACCTCCCTGGACGTGGCCAAGGGAGGAAAATTCATGACAAATGAAAGAGACGGATAATCCGAATGGTAACAAAAGAGCCGAGAAAGACTTCTAAAGAGATCCAAGGTGAACTTCATGCTCAAGGAACATCAGTGTCAGATCGCACCATCCGTCGTTGTTTCAGCCAAAGTGGACTACATGGGAGACGACCAAGGAGGACACTATTGTTGAAAACAAATAATAAAAAAGCCAGACTGGAATATGCCAAACTACATGTTGACAAGCCACAAAGCTTCTGGGGGAATGTCCTATGGACAGATGAGACAAAAATGGAACTTTTTGCCGAGGCACATCAGCTCTATGTTCACAGACGGAAAAATGAAGCATATGAAGAAAAGAACACTGTCCCTACTGTGAAACATGGAGGAGGCTCTGTTATGTTCTGGGGCTGCTTTGCTGCGTCTGGCACAGGGTGTCTTGAATCTGTGCAGGGTACAATGAAATCTCAAGACTATCAAGGGATTCTAGAGAGAAATGTGCAGGCCAGTGTCAGAAAGCTGGGTCTCTGTCGAAGGTCATGGGTCTTGCAACAGGACAATGACCCAAAACACAGCTAAAAACACCCAAGAATGGCTAAGAGGAAAACATTGGACTATTCTAAAGTGGCCTTTTATGAGCCCTGACCTCAATCCTATTGAGCATCTTTGGAAGGAGCTGAAACATGCTGTCTGGAAAAGGCACCCTTCAAACCGGAAACAACTGGAGCAGCTTGCTCATGAGGAGTGGGCCAAAATACCTGCAGAGAGGTGCAGAAGTCTCAGTGACCGTTACAGGAATCGTTTGATTGCAGTGATTGCCTCAAAAGGTTGTGCAACAAACTATTAAGTTAGGGCTACCATCATTTTTGTCCAGGCCTGTTCCACAAGTTTATTTTTTAAAATAATTCTGCTGAAGCATGGTTGAAAAGCAATGCCTGACTTTCATTGGTTAACATTCATAGAATTCTTATTTATTATTACTTTAGTCAGATTAAAGTTATTTCTGTGACCATTGTGAGTTTTTCTTTCATTGACCGAAGGGTACCAACAATTTTGTCCATGTGTGTATTTCGCTTCCATCACTACATATTGGTTCTGCGACTGGCTGTATTTTTCAGTTGTTGCTGGCACAATGCCATTAACCATGCAGGTTGTAGACACTCCTGTAAATATCTTAAGTTTCTCTTCATATCTGGTAACTTTCTGGTTCCAGGGTTTAATTCCGAATAGCGTTAAATGGAAAGCTAACGTGCTACAATAGGTAGGGTGTCCAGTCCTTTGTCCCACACACCCTTGATTAAGTATTAGAGAAGGGTTTGGGATTCAACCTTGCTTCAGAGGCCATTTAGAAGCTATTATTATGTAGACAAGGTGTTATCAGATGTGTTTCCTTGGTGAAAGTGCTTCCATGTTAATGTAACTAACGATTACTACAACAGTTCTGACACAGAGTGATGTACTGTACATAATTAAACATTCCAGTGCTGTTACCGTCTATTATCATCATCACTCATGGAATGGCTCTTGTCCAATCAGACTACTCATCAGAAGTAACTGTTGTATAATAAGTTGCATTCTATAATTTCATTGGGCTATTGCTAGATTTATGTTGTGTGAAAGAAGGGGAAAATCTTGCCTTATTCCTCACTGAAAGTGTTGATATCAAGGTGGTGGACGAGGGTTAATATACCCCTGGCTTCCAAAAACTTTTTGATTACAATAGCACTTTTTACAAAAAGTTAACACTCGGACAGAAGATCCTTTGCATCCACTTACTGTTACTTGTAATGCATAAATAGTTACTCGACAGCTGCATATAGTAATGCTCTATAATACCCTTATCCATAGTCACCCAGAAGGCGATACGAGCCTGTAACTTCCTCATTCCGTGTCAGGAACATTTTTGTTCACCACTGTCGCCTCGTCCTATTTCACCGATTCCAGCCGGGTCTCGATCAGTCATCAATATCATTTTCTGTAACAGCTGGTCAGGGATGCAGATGATCCATGAGCACTGGGTGTTAATTAAGACAACAGACCTTCAGTTCGGTCAGAGACATCCGCACTGGTCGAGGTTGACACGAATGTCAGTAGATGCCAATAGCAGTTACTCACGCACCAAGTGTGTAAAATGATACTATATTCTAACATGGGTGCAAATGGAGTCTGATTAAAACATCAGTGTAGCCTGATGTTGGGGGCATATACAGTAAGTGGATGAGTCAATCTGGCCATGGGTTAAGAGCTGATAAAATCTGCCCACGTGTCTTCACACTGGGCAAGGCTTTATCTTAAATGTGTTCTACCATCTCCCCTGTAGGCCCCCTTTCTCTCAGCGAAGGTTATTTAATGCAACGCGGCACAGAGTCGAGCTTGGCTTGACCTTTTTTTGCTTTTGTTAAAGGGAAAGACATAAAAAATTCTGCCTGGATAAATTTAACACCTTGCCAGCGGGGGCATGAGTTCGCTCGAGCACCGCGTGTCACTCCTCCGGTTTTGAAACCTATTCCGTTCGAACACCTGGAAACACAAAGGTCGAGGCTCGTCAAAAAGCATGCAGTCGCTCTGATCTTTCTTTTCTTCTTACCCCTGTTTTATTCAGTTGTGACTCTCTCTATAAGCCCTCTTCCTTAAGTGAAGTTCCCAACAGGATCCCAGCAGGAAGCCTAGCGTCGATGGCTGTCGTAATATAGTTGTAATGATTTTGGGATGCCTGAAAACATTCGAAATCTTGTACAGTAGTAGCACACAAATGACACCTACTATAATACTGTAAACAGCATCATGCCTGGCTTGACAAGCCAAATCTCGGATGTTCATCAGATATTATTAAACCTTTTGGTTTAAATAAAATCAGTAAAATTTTTGTAGTCTCTTCTGTAGTTAGTTTATCGTTATCTAACTATTTAAAAACAACCTAACACTGATCAGTAGATGAAAAAAGAAAATTGTATGGTCTGTAATGTCCATAATGTTGTCCAAATTTTATGTCACCACAACCAAAAAGGTTGTGGCTATAGCATTGATCACCAGTAAACATGCAAAAGGATCATGGACACCCAAGGCTCACCCAGTGCTCACCCAAGGCTCACCTAGTGCTCACGCAGGGCTCACCCAAGGCTCACCCAGAACACATGCAGGGCCCACCCAAGGCTCACCCAGAACACATGCAGGGCCCACCCAAGGCTCACCCAGTGCTCACGCCTAGTGCTCACCCAAGGCTCACCAAATGCTCACCCAGTGCTCACCCAGAACACATGCAGGGCCCACCCAAGGCTCACCCAGTGCTCATGCAGGGCTCACCCAAGGCTCACCTAGTACTCACGCCTAGTGCTCACCCAAGGCTCTCCAAATGCTCACCCAGAACACATGCAGGGCCCTCCCAAGGCTCACCCAGTGCTCATGCAGGGCACACCCAAGGCTCACCTAGTGCTCACACAGTGCTCACCCAGAACACATGCAGGGCCCACCCAAGGCTCACCCAAGGCTCACAGGGATCAAAGGCCAGCTCATTAAGCCAAACCCAGGTGGTTTTACTACTTTAATGTTCCACCTGATCGGTGTCTTTGAAGCGAGATTTTTGAAACACTCTAAGCGAATATACTCGGTTTTCCTTTTTATTTTCACAACTTAAGAGCTTTGTTGCCCTGACACTCGCTCCTTATAAGATCGCTTTTCTGGCCAGTACGGCGCCCGGCACAAGGGTAATGGGAAATATCATTCTCCTCTTTTTTCGCCCCTCAGACTCACATGTAGCTTTTCATTGCTCTTATTACTTATACACCTAAGTGCAGTGGTAGGGCTATACGTTCCACTTTACTTCTGGGAAGCATTTCGGTTCCTTTTATCGTTATTGGTTAAACCTTTTCCTCTGGCTGTTCACTCTGTGGTGTTCGGCTGCGTGTAAGAATGGTCTCATTCCTGACCGTTGCATTACAGATGTTACATTATTATTTTATACAGTATAATCAGACTCTATTTTAATTTGAATGTCTTAGTATAATCAGGAATCAGGCAGTAATTATTTGATACGAACTCTCTGAAGCCACTGGTTGGTCCAGATATTCTTTACCTGGGTAACAGTGAATGACCTAGGACACGCCTACTCAGAGTGCAGATATATTTAGCACTGAACACGTACCGATAGTAGTTATCAGTAGAAAATGACAGTCTACTGTTTTCCATAATTTTCCAGTGCATTATTACTATGTTTTCCGTAGCAAAAAAACAACTACTTTGCGATCGTCTTTGGCATTTCAGACGCCTCTTACCATTTCCGACTTCCTGTTTTTACCACATCTATAAAGCCTTAGGAGGTTTATTACACAATTTTCACACTCGACGAGAAAGAGTGTTTTACCCTTGAAGAATTAAGGGTTTGCGCATGGGTAGAGGGAAAAAAGAGCGAGACAGAGTGAGTGGGTGGGGGGGGGTGGGGGTGGGGGGTGTATAAGGGGGTGAAGTTTATGTATTATACAGACGCATCTTGGAACGAAGCCACTGGTAGTAAACAAGAATCTCGAGGACGACAATAATATATATATATATAAAAAGAATGGAAGTAAACTACAAAGAAAAGGATCATAAGCAGCAGACATATCGAGACATGTCCAAGGTCTAGATTTAGATTCTCTCAGAACGGCTTTCTGTACATTATGTTCATACGACCAGACTGCACTATGGAGCGAGTTCATTTCCTTTGACTTGGATCAGTATCAAATTTTCGATGTTTTGGTGTGTTGCGAGATCTGCGACCCAAGTCTCCTGGGATGGGCTCCAGACCGCCCCATGACCGTGAATACAGGATTATTAGTAGGATTAATAGTGAATATGCCACAATATTCTGTTGCCATAAAGGGACGGATGTGTCCAGCGACAATATTCAGGTAGGCTGTGGCATTCACATGATGCCCAAATGGTACTGAGGGGCATCGAGTTTCTGCTATGTGATTGGCTGAGTAGATATTTGTGCTGTTGAATAGCTGTACTTAATGAAGTGACCGGTGAAATGTATTTAAGGCATAAAGCAAGCTGAAAGGTAATGTTACTGTATGCCAACAATGGATCTTTGTCAGTTTTGGTGATTAAACGCACAATGTTTTTTAGCACAGAACCACAACCGCCAGCTTTGTCAAGCGGGAATTCAGTTCATCTCAGTTTGATCTAAACGGCTCCGGGTGCAGTCAGTCACGTTAAAGCCGACGAAAGCACTAAAGTGTGAGAATGTGTTCCCGAACAACACCTAACCATGAGAGAGTATCCGTAATGAGAGTCAGCGCTACCTTTTATACGAACAGATTCACTCTGCTGCAATGTTGTTATGCATATTCTGAGCAATATCTTATGGGAAATTGAACAATTGCTCAGGAAAAAAAAAGGAGGTTGTTGAACATCTGTGGTGTGACACTGTGATTTGCTCTCATTGTCTTTTTAAAAATCCATCCAAGGCACAGAGCACGCAAGCAATCAGCTCATCAGAGTTTATGGTTTTCTTATTATTTTTTCGGGCTTTTCCATCCTGTCCTTGTTTGCTGTTGACCGAAATGTTTGTAGATTGTCTTATTGTTCAATGATGTAATGGTTCATGAATACCAGCTGTTTATCGGATGATTATTGTATGGATTTTTTTTTTTTCATGCCAGAAAAGCTCCCATTCTCAACTGAGTCGGCTTACATTAAATATGCTCATAGATAGAGAGACTTTATACAGTACACTATACAGTATATACATATTTTAAGACATTTTAGGAAAAAAACAACTCAACGGCATCAAAGATATTCAAAATTGACCTGACTTTTTACAGCTGTGCAAAACACCACAGTAACAGCATGGGATCATTATTTAGAAACGTCACGAGTTTTCATTACAGCTGGCAGAATATTCTGTGTGTAGAGACAACAGTGAAAAATCACCACCATGTCTTAGTTTACAATAAGAAGCATGTCGTCACACTCCTTCTGGTCTCCTGCTCGGATCACCGTGTCTCACCTCGGCATTTTCTCGGTAAATAGAGCTATAGGATGTTGCATTGCTCTGTCGGATCTGGTCTCTTGTGCTTCGGCTCGGAGTTAACACAAGCCTGCCTGGTTATTTTCCTCTCGGAGGTTTGGAGAAGCTCAGACATGTTGCTGTAGACCGTGTCGCCCGCAGTGTAACTGGGCCAGAGGAACATGAACAGATAAATAAATCAATACAAACAGGTCCAAACAGGGTGGGGCTTTTACTTTTAATGAATGTAAAAAAAAAAATTTTTTTTGCAGTATAATAGAGCATATTTACTGTTTATCTGGTCATTTCCCCCCACTCATTCATTTATCATGAAAAAAGCTTGGCACATCAGTCACTTTACCCTGAATAAAAGGTCTTTCTGAGTGTTAGAACTTAGTTGTTTTGCTATGCACACACACCCAACACTTTCATAAACTCATTTCTGTGTTCGAAACAATCTGCCAGGTTTGTTTATTCTCCTTTTTCTCTGCGTTTCTGCTAAAGTTTGAAATTGTATTTTTTTTGTGTGTGCAATTTGACATAAGTTTAAAACTTACTCAGGAATCTGATATATTTACATCAGCCACATTATGAAAGCCCAGTTTTTGCTCTATATAAATAAGGGAAATGTATTAGCTACGATATTGGTGAAGATTTGAAATTTACACAAATTTAAGAAGAGCGCTGAATCACTTCAAAAAGGCCTCAGACCCCTAAGGGTTATTAATTTATCCATCCATCCATCCATCCATCAATCCATCCACTCACCCCTTTGTTCATCCACTCAGCCATCCATCCATCCGTCCATCCATCCATCCAGCCATCCACTCACCCCTTTGTTCATCCATCCAGCCATCCATCCCCCACTCAGCCATCCATCCATCCATCCATTCATCCATCCATCCATCCACTCACCCCTTTGTTCATCCATCCAGCCATCCATCCCCCACTCAGCCATCCATTCATCCATCCATCCATCCACTCACCCCTTTGTTCATCCATCCAGCCATCCATCCCCCACTCATCCATCCATCCATCCATCCATCCAGCCAGCCATTCAATTCCTTAACAATTTAGGTTTCCATTAATTTATATATCCATGCATCCATCCATCCATTCTTTTCTTCACCTATTCATTTATCAATCCATTTACACTGTATACATCCATGCATCCTTTCTTCATCCATCCATCTATTCACTCATCCACTCATGCATCCTTTTATTCATGCTTCCATATTTCCCATCCATCCATCCATCCATCCATCCATCCACCCAAAGCATTAAATAAGGATAAGGATAAAGCATTAACTCCATCTCCTCAGCAACAATACTAACAATAATAATCAGTGGAAAATAGTGAACACACCACATCACGTCCACACATCATTGATCTGTCAGGAGGTACAGTATGGGTTCAGTAGTTCTACCTCATGGGTTCAAATTAGGTCATGGGTTCAAATTTCAGCACTGCCAAATTGCCATGGTTGGGTCCTTAACCATGCTTAAATACAGCTGTCATCTGAGATCACATGGGATCAAATGTGAGCCAAATGAGTCAATCCTGATGACTTTTATTCCTTGTCTTGTATTTGAGATGTTCTATTTATATTTATCTGTTTAGAAAAGAAAATCGATAAAATCATTCAACCATTTGTTTAAATTATATAATCTAAAACAAAATGTAAAATTCTTGTACGTTTTCTATTTAGTTGTTTAGCTGATTTGTAGGCTACGATCCACTTTATGGATGTTAAGTTATTGATGTTTTTTGTCCTCCTGACCTATTGACGTGATACATGGTTTACACGCAGTAGTAGAATGTTGCATACTGCTCGCTGCATGGGGGCGAGGGGGGGTGGTTTGGGGGGGTGGGGGAGGGGGTTGCTGGAATCTATAGAGGTAATAGCATTGCATATGGAGTCTATCAGTGTGCATTTCATTATTGAACCTCCGAAGTTTCCTGTTCGGGTCGATAGCTTGTTCAGTGAGACAGATGACATGGCAACCAGATGCGCTCTGCAGTGAATGTTTTTAGAAAAATAGGCATCGTTTAACAGTAACCATTACTCTTAAAGGCCAATTAAAAACAGCATTACCACCTACCATCTGTAGCTGACAGCCTGAGTCGTGCATGTGTGCGTGTGTCTGAGAGAGAGAGAGAGAGAGAGAGAGCGCGCGAGTTTGCATGCCTGTGTGACAAAATCCAAAAAATCTAGGCCAATTAACAAACCTTAGTAGAAATACAAGCAATTATGTAACCTTTCCATTGTTGCTCCATTGGCAAAGCGCTTGGATTTTTTTCCCCGAACACTTTAACTTTGTAGTAAGTGTTGACCTTGGAAACACTTGGCTCACCTTTAACCCCCCTTGAGCTAAGCAGCGTGATTTCCAAGCGCTGGCCGTAGTTTTAATTAAAAAGACCCTAAGGTTTGCATCGGTGTGCAATATGGTGGTATTGAGCAAGTCGCACTGCATAAATATGTGTTTATTGCAAGCGAGAACTGTTTAAAATTAGTCCAATAAAAGCGATAGTGAGCTAGAAGCTGCTTCCGCTGCACATTAAACTGCCTTGAATAATAAGAACGAACAGAATAGCAGAAACTGCAAAGGTCCTGGAGGAACAAAAAGCAAAGTAGGCTAACTGTGTTAACTTGACTTTGTTTCCAGCCACTAAAAAGGGAAGTTTCAAGTGGTGCTGAACTAAAGTAGGAAATTGTTATGGGATTTAAGTTCAATAGTCTAAATGGGATCTTTACGATTTTAGAAAGTTGAGGAAAAGTCTCAAAAGTGAACAGTGGCTGCCTGGCTTTTCTTGTGATAAACACGAAGGGATCACTGCCCTTCATCTCGCTTCAGCGTTTGCATCATCGTCTGGGGCGTCTATCCTCATCACTTCTTCTATCCGCAACGCCGCCTAAACCACTAATGGGTATTTGTACAAAAATTGACAAACATAAATAAAAGGGTGGGGTCAAATGTGCTATTCAACAACTCCTCCGAAACCAGACCAAACTTGCAATGTACCTTTTCCAAAAAGCATACATGCACACTAGCTGTTTAACTTTCTGATGTCGGTTCAGTTCGGGAAAACTGAGAAACTCGACATTGCATGAAGCGTAAGTAACGATACTGATTAACTTTAGCTACGTTTACACTGTCAGTTAAACGTCACCCAATTCCGATTTTTTGCTCCTATGTGACATATCGGATTTTCTATGTCCGTGTAAACAGGAAAAAAAAAAAAAAAAAACGAATGCATTCCGATATTTCGAGATCGGTTTCAGGCCTCCTTCATATGTGGAAATAAATCGGATATAAATCAGATATGTGCCGATGTGATTGTCGTGTAAACAGACAGATCGGATTTTCTGAGGCATCGCGTTCTGTACGTCATTAAAACTGCGACTTCTTCGCGGTTTAATGACGTAATCAGGCACACCGAGGCGCTGCTCATCCCAAACAGATGGGGCATTATATTCCAGCTAAAATTCTGAGCGCGCGGTTTCGACATTTTGAGAGCAGACAAAGTACTCTATGCGCGTGTAGTGTCTCCACTACGCGCTCAACAGCTCAATTCTGCGCGTGCAGTGTCTACCCTGCTCGCTCAACATGTTCTCCGCCGCGCGCTACACTCTGCCTGCGCACGCTCGCTCGCTCAACTTCGTCCAGTATTACAAAACTGCCACAAAACCAGCCAATCACAGACTTCCGCACGCCGCTTCTGATTGGCTGTTCCTTCTCTATCAGTGTGGCCGTTTTATAACGCTGGACAAATTTGAGCGAGCGTACAGGCAGAGTCTAGCGCGCGCGGAGAACATGTTGAGCGAGCAGAGGAGACACTGCATGCGTAGAATTGAGCTATTGAGTCCCTTTAAGTATGCGCGATGTTTCAGACGGTATGGCAAGTTTAAACACTTGAATCGGATATGGGTCATAGTTGAAAGAACGTGTAAACAGACCGTCAGAAAAATCAGATATAGGCAACAAATCAGAACTGGGCATCGAGACCTGCAGTGTAAACGGGGCTTTCGATTACCAACAGCTGTGGGGACACTGTGAAACTAGACATAGTGAACATAGTCGTTTATGAACGATTCGTTCTTTTTGAACGTAGTCTCGGAGAGTGATTCGTTCATCTTCTACTGGGCGCGCATGCGCAAAGCATTGCAAAACCTCAATAGGTTATGTACAGAAAAACAGAAATGAGTAGTTACCTTTGAGTCTTTTGTTCCGATTCCTTCGTTCTTTTGTCACGTGACTCTGAGAGGCGCTGTGCAGTGCAATAGATTCAAAAGAACGAACCACTCGGACTAGTAGACTCATGAGAAGAACCGTTCGTCTATGAGAGTCACGTGACAAAAGAACGAACGATTCAGACCTGAAGATATGATGGTGAGCTGCTCATTCTGTTCATCATAATATGTCCTTCGCTGCATTATAGTATTGTCCTTACTGGAACTAGCGCCAAAATTTGTGTACAGTATGCAGACATGCTGGGGGTCTGTTTTTTGAAAATGTATCATTAGATTTTATTTCTGATCAAAAGAATGAAATGAAGCAAATGATGATGATAAAGTGGCTATGCCCTGTAATACCAAGTAGCAGCACAGGTAGCACTTTGTTATTGTTGTACCGCGGAATGTGTGTTCAGCAGGAGTTGTTTTGCTATGATGCCGCTCTGATTAGCTTCCGCGCTGAACTCGTTCTCCTCAGTAATGAGCGGCACAGGGTGGGAATGCTGTATTCAGCAGTTCATGGATAACTAATGCTGGACAACTGGCTTGTATAGACGATGTTTAATACTGTAGCTTGTTCATTGTGTCAGACGTTTCCGCCATTCTCACCTCCTCCTAAACTCATTCATGGGAGTTTGACCAAAGCTTCATAGACCCTTTATTAGGCAGCGTACCTGTGCGCTAGCTACAGTTGTACCTCAGCATGAGTAAAATCTCACTTGGCTTTCCCCTGACGCGAACAAGCTTTGAACGGCTCCTGGACGTACACTCAACTTAGCTTGACGTTCAGCTTGATTCGGTCACTACTATGCTGAAAATGCTCCGTCTGCCGAAGGCAAATTCATTGCAAAATTTTAGTTCTTGAGTTGAAGATTCGTGAGACGAGGCGGCGTTCATATGCCGAGGTACCACTGTGCTTCATTTTTAGAAGTAGCACATTCAGTGTATCGTTGACGCATGCCATCCTTGAAAGGCTGCTAAATTTGAGTTTGACTTTAATAACTAAGCATTGACCTTGACCTTGGCAGTAAAACTGATGTGTAAAGGCTTGGTTTCCGAAAAGTAGACACTCCTTTCTTCCAGTCGGCGTTTACATCCTCGTAAAATGTCCCCTTAGCTGTCATGTGATTCCTTATATCGACATATTTACTTCTGAAACATGAAGCCAGAGTGACGGATTAGAGAAAGATTAACGGGAGGGTTTTACGTTCCCTTTACTGATGACGAAGCCCTGATGCTGTATAAAGGAAGAACTGTGATCCCGCTCTGTCTGTGGAAAGCGTCATTTCCCAGCATGGGCGGCAGGATCGGGGCGAGGAGGTCATGGGTGAAGGGCATTGCTCGAGAACCCAGCAATGCTTTCCTTGGCCTGCTGGGATTTGACCTTATAACCTTCTGAACAGCAACTCTAAGCTTTAAACAGTTCTATACTGTACGAGGGATTTCAAGTCCACTATAATGGGTATTTAAATTGTAGACACAGTCATGATCGTGGCTCATTTTTAAAAGCTAATTAGGCATTAGAGAAAACAAAAACAAAGGCGTTATACTGTATATAAAAGCCGTTTTCATCAGAATGGTAACGCAACAATGAAATGGTCTTTGGAAAGCAAAAAAAAACATTCAATATTCAGGGATTGATTAATTCCAGCATTTCCAAAAAGTGAGGATGAAATATAATCAAAAATGAGCCTTCGCTGTCACTATAAAGCTTGAACTAGTGATTATTTATTTAAAAGGCCCAAACGATGACTTAAACCTGATCTCTTTAGGCTCGACGGCTGGCTGCTCTTTAATGCAGAAGGCGAACGGTGTAAATGGAACTTCTCTTAAATCCTAATGGAGCCGTTTGTGCTGAACTTTGACACCTACGCACGTGATAAGGTCACGTCATATTAAAATTCCTCCTATACTCAGATTCGTTATCTCCTGGATCAATAACGTTCTCAGCTGCATAATGAATCTAATTAAAAACATAAAAACGAAGTGAGAGAGAGAGAGAGAGAGAGAGACTCTCTATCTGCATTGCTATTTGAGTATTGCATCACCTGAAGGCATCATTTAAATACATTATGGATCCGGAGCACATTAGAAGCAAGCGCCGAGGGGCAAAACGGACTAATTGATAAAAGCGAATCGACTGTTTCCCAGGCAGCACTTATTAACCACGTTATAAGGTGATGAAGGTGATGGCGCCATAAAGGGATCTGTTTAACAGTCTGACTTGGACACGCGCCATATTTAATGCGCGTGCTCGTAAACATCCTGCTCCTTTTATTACAGACCTTGTAAGCTCGAGCATCCGTCATACAGTACGCAGTGTAAGTCCGATCATTCCGATCAGCTGGTCGGACTAAATAAAAATGCTGGTAATTTCATGCACCATTCATTATTCTATAACAATTAGTTACATTTGTTTTTATGTATATCTATCTATATATTTCAGATACTGTATAAGAGGTATCTTACTGTAGGTGTTTAAGGTTACAGGGTAACACATACAGGAGGTGATTTGTGTGTAAGTGACGTTGCAGATGTTCCAAACGGAGGAAGAGGAATTGGCTTAACTGGCAACACCTCACTTCAGGGGAGTCGGGAGCGCCGTGTAAGTACAGTGTGAGGCCGAATGCAGACACCGTGCAACTAGTTCACTTATTTTTCATCTTTTTTTATTAACGCCATCAACAACAACATGGCCGTAAAAGACATTTTCTATTCCGTCCTATTGGCAGGACACACGTTTATGCTTGGAGTAAAGTACAGAGGGTGTTCAAGTCAAACTGGGACTGTTAATGGTGCAGAATAGCATGTTACTCGTGTTTTCAGAGTAAAAAAAAAAAAAAACTCCCTTTATTTCTCTATATAATCCCCTGCTACACTAATGCACTTATCCCAGTGTTTCACTAGTGCTTGGATCCCGGAGGCACGATCTAAACGCTGATGTTAAAAAGAGCGCTAATATAAGAGTAATCAGAATCAAGAATTCAACGCGTCTGTTGTATAAAGAGACAAGTTAAAGGGATAACTATTAAACTATTAAAGGGATAGTTCAGGTGCATGTAAGTACATTACAATAGCTCTGCTCTGCACACTCCGACTGGGAAGTTTGTCCTCCTGAAAAGTGAGTACAATGTATGCAATCAAGGCCAAATACCACAACCTGCATTCTGTGCAAAAATGCTTTCCCAGGTTCAGCTGAGACTCGTATGAAGCTTCTGCAGTCCTATTGAGCTTCATCAGGTTGGTATCTTACTGTGCATTTAGTAGTAATGCAACTCTTTTTCCACTGGAACTAGTTACTGTACGGTGAAAGAAAAAAGTTGCATTTGTACTAAATACACTGTACTTTTGCAAGCATCATAACGTGTGCATGAAAGTAAAATCCACCTGCTTTTGTCTAAGCGTGAATGTAGTGATGCCTCCAGTATTAAGCAATATAATAAGAGTGTTAATAGATTAAAGGAACGAAGAACACGAGAAAAAATGCAAATAAGGTGAAAAATCTTTTCTTTGCTATTTTGCGCTTTAAACCCCGCCCTGTGTGTGAGTCATGAATAATTGACACGCTGCAGACTGGATCAAAAGCCTGGCCTGCTTCAGCTCGGGTTCCCCAGTGCAGAGAATTTCGTGTGCGCATGTGAATTAGGGATTGCGTGCACTAGTCGTCTCAAACGTTCACTAGTGGGTGCTGTGGAGATTTCCACTAGTCGGGTTAAAAATGGCTTCATGCACTAAAATAGTTCTCTGCGTCCAGCAGCAGGTTGTGTCGGACTACTGGATGCTGGAAAACCTGTGTGTGTGTCTTTTTATAGTGCTTTATTAAAGCATTATCTTTTTGATTTGAAATAAAATCCTTGCACTCTGGCACAGTGGATTCCATCGTGACCGATGCCTTGTGAACGAGCGCGTTCGCCGCCAGTTAGCGGCGCGTGCCAGCTCCCAGATGGCCTTTCCGACTTCCTTTTGGACGATTCCGGGGTTGCAAATTGACCACAGTGGAAAAGCCTCCTGGAGGCAAAGCGTCCTCTGTCCATGGAAGGCTGGTTTGCTGAGACGTTTATGGACGGGCTGTAAGCTTCAGAATGGAAAAATGTCAGCCGAGTTACCATTTTGCATATTTATTGCAGAATATATGAGGTGCTTTAAGGGTTTATAGTTAGACGTAATGTTTCTGTAGGTCCAAGAGACAAGTTCAAGTTGTCTCCTACTGTATGGTGTCGCTGTGATACGTTCAAACCCCAGGACCACCAAGCTGCCACTGATGGGCCCTTGAGCATGGCCCTTAACCCCCAGGTGTATAATGAGATAGATGTAAGTTACTCTGGATAAGGGCGTCAGTATGGAATACTGGAGATTTCAATCAATTAATTAAGTATTTACTGATTCATTTCAGAAATTACAATGTGTGCAACCATTTTTTTTTCTAACTCTGCTTTAGTCTTTAATGTGTGAGGCTTATCCACCATGCAAGTCCTTGTGTATGAGTCGTTACTATGGCAACAGTAATGCAGCGGAACGAGCTCAGTAAAATCAACCCGGTGTTTCTGTTAGAGCCAGAACTACAGTACCTGTGCTGTTCTATAGTACAAAATAAATACGCGCCTTCTGACCAATCAGCTTCAAGCATTCGGTCACAGTGGGCGTTCGAGTCAAACCGGGACGTCTGATGAAATTTCTCGTAAAGGAAGCGGGTATAACTGATTGACATTTAAAGTCCACTTAGATTTGAAGCACGATATGGCGGTGAGACTCTTACACAGTGCCACAGTACAACATCTGAACAGTGCAGATATTTTAATGAAAGCCGTACGTCCGTGTGTGACGATATCGACGGAGAGCCGTCCTGTGAAAGTTCAAACGGCCGATCCTTGAAAATCGACGGATAACTTGTCGTCCACATCCGTTCAATCATCAGCCAACACGACATCACAACTCACAATCCATTTCATGATGTTTAGGCCATTCAGGGAATTCCTGGGAGGCCAGTGTCTCTTACGTAACGCAGACAAGTCCGATCACGGCTCCGGCATACTCTGGAAACTGTTCTAGGTCTTTTTCATGCTTCAGTTATTTCGCTGTTCACTGCAGGTTTAAACATGTTTTGGTGTTCTGTAGAAAGCTCAGCCCAGGCTCAGCCCCCGGCTCGTCTCCTAATCAACGAGTCGTTCCTGAGCTCGCTCGGGTCACGTGATCGCGGCGCTTTAACCGACCCGGGGCGTGATCTTTCAAACTCAGGAAATCAAGCTGTGTATTCCTGTCGGCCCGTCAGTCACACCGCTCACCTGGGATTCTTTCATTAGGTTTCTCCCCGGGCCGTCTAAAGTGATTTACGCATCAGTTGATTTGGTCAGTGTAGTAATACAAGAGTGTGTGGCGTGAATCTTAATATTAACAGCGGCCGTACAGTATATCAGTCACACTTTTCACACAGTTTTTCCCCTTGCCATCCAGTGTATGTGGGAGAAGCAGTTTGGGTCAATGTTGTTATTATATATTTTACTCCTCCTTGTATTTCTACTTGGCTTGTCTCGCTCCATTTCAGGGATTTTTCCTTTGAGATCTTCGCATGCGCTCGAACAACTCTACATCGCACGCTTCTCTCCCGCCTACACTTTTTTTTTTTTCTGATTAATTACACACACGCTCTAGAGAGCACGAACATGGATAACACATGTTCCATCTCTCATGGCTACCCACGCATATGTGCATGCACACATGCGCACACGTGCACATGCACACACACGCACACACACACACACACACACACACACACACACCCTCCTCCATCTCCTATTCATTCTTTTTACACTTTATCTCTCGAGTATCTCACTTTCTCTGCCACTTTGTAGCTGTTGTGACATTGAAATTACTCTGGCTCTAGTTCTGTGTGTGTGTGTGTGTGTGTGTGTGTGTGTGTGTGTGTGTGTGTGTGTGTGTGTGTGCGTGCATGGCAGAATGTCAGTAAGCCATGGTGTGATTTGTCATTTATCTGTCTGATTACTGACATTATATAAAGACATTGTTTATGGTTGAGACCTAATAAAAACAGCAAAGGAAAAATTCCAGATGGTAATTATGTTCAGATCATCAAGCAGTAAAGCGGATTAAGCTACAAAATGCATTTTCTCATACGTAGCATATGGGGGGGGGGGGGGCAGGAGTTCTCTAAAATGTTCTCTTTAACTGTTTAGCTTGAATTATAGAGTATGAACAGAAGTTAACGTTCGTCATCTGGACTAATTAACATGCATCAGTCAGCCATAACGTTAAAACCACTGAAGGGAATAACATTGATTATCTTGTTACAGTACTGTAGGGGATATCCAGTGTTGGGCAAGAAGAGAAGCGAGAGTAAATCAGCAAGAGTATTTTTAAATGTTTTTTGACTCGTGATGGGTAGGAGTCTAAAAGAAGTCTGAACCAGAGCATCTCTAGACCAGCAGGTCTTGTGGGATGTTCCACGTACTGTACGTAGTGGTTATTACCTTCTAAAGTGATTCAAGGGGCATGGGCGTCCAAGTCTCACGGATGGATATGGGAAGCAAAGACGATCCCGCAGATCTACTGTAGCACGATTGGATGAAGAAGTGGGAAGTATCTGGGTCCAAGGGAGTCAGAGCACACATTGTCAGCTCAGCTTGATGTGTACGGGGCGGTGTACAGGAAGTGCAGACTGATCAGAGTGTCTGTGTAGGAAGTGGGACGAGATGTCAAGCAACACATTGCTTGAGACGCCCTGTCCTCTGCCCCGCCCGCCCTGACTCATTCTGGTGCTCTTGTCGCATGGAGGCCCTCTGGGTTCTGCTTGGGTTGCTTGTGGTCACTGGAGACGGTTTCACGTTACCATGAAGATGGTCATGGACTCTGATGTTCTCCGATGGCTTGTGACTGAAGTCCAGGACTTAAATTCCCACAATCGGTTTTGTACCCGAGCCTCCAGTATTTCTCATGTCCTACTTAACTTCCGGCTTCCTAACACACAGTATGACTGCAGATCAGTGTATCCCTGCAATCAAACGAGGATGGGTTCCCTGTTGAGTCCGGTTCTCTCAAGGTTTCGTCCTATTTCCATCTCCAACCGTTGCCTTTGGTTTACTCATCAGGGACAAACGGATCATTTTGATTTATACACACTGTACGTCCTCAAGCAATTTTGCACTCTTTCCCGATTTCCATTTTCCATTCTGTAAAGCTACTTTGCGGCAGAGGCCAGCGTTAAATGCGCCACATAAATAAAACTGAGTTGAATTCAACTATGATTAGAAGACATTCGGTCCTTCATAGAAACGGTGTTCACTAACGGCGGTGCCATTCAGGGATGTTTTGAGGAACATGACCGAGTTCAAGGTTCCTGTTGACTTGATCTCAAGCTGCCCGTGTGTCCATTGGGATGCGGAACTTTCTGCCAGATACCGCGGCACACCTTCAGAGGTCTTGTGGAGTCCACGCCCAGTTCGTCAGCGCTGTTTGGATGGCACAGGTTTGGCCTACACAACGTGAGGCAGACAATGAATTGCTTCTGATCAAGATTCAAGAACTATGTACATCGCCTCATGCCTACACAAACCTCCTTGTACAAGCCTTTAGCTCTTATTGATTTCAGCAGATCCCAGGATCCTAATCAGATCAAATAGTCTTAAGTAATCAACAAGCGTTAACCATAGTTCGTAACCTCAGGGACTGAGCGAGAATAGAATAGGAGGTTAGGGTATTTACATCTGGAGGTCAGAGCTGGGTAATTTATGAACGTTACAACATGGACATGACATTATGAACAAGGGGCAGTTTATTTTCATGTGCATAGTGTACTCGATGTGAAAGTCCCTGAGCACAATAATACAAAAAAAACCTATATGATACCGATAAGTAATATTCTAGATTATTAATCATAAACTGTTTATTCTGTGTGTGTGTGTGTGTGTTATAGACTTGGATAAGCCCATGCTCACGGTACACCAGACGATCAGTGATGTCAGAGGCAACTACTACCAGGAGAAGACGGTGTTTCTCCGCTGCACCGTCAACTCCAACCCTCCAGCTCGCTTCATCTGGAAACGAGCCAACGTTCCTATCGAGCAGAGCAAAGACAACGGTGTGGACATCTACGAGCCTTTATACACGCAGGTACACGGCGCCCACATGCAAGCGCAACACTTCAGACAGAATTCTCATGTTTGATTTGCTTCTTTCATCAGTTCTTCAGAACAAATAAACAAAAAAGAGAATAAGAAAGATGTTTGTTTTTTTAAATGATATTTGGATGAGCAGATATTTAGAGTACTCGCTCCAGCTAGTCCACCATTTCTGTGAATCCAGGTACATCATTTTTTTTTTCCCGACGTCTAATCGCACAATGCTGCACGACTGATGCACGGGTTTCGGAGGGAAACGCTGTTCATCCATCTTCATGAACGGAGAGACGCACACCAACATTTATGACTGTATCGCAATCGTAAAAGAGCTTTCAAAGCAAGACTAGACTAGTTCCTACGAGCACGCTCAGTTCTTAGAGTAGAAAACAAAGACAAAATAGCATGATCTACCAAAAGCTAAGATCTCGTGTCAGTAGCTTGATGGTAACCTTAGAGCTTGAGCTCGGGTTTGGCTCTCCTCTTGGCTTGCTCTCCGCGCTGAACTTCACTTGTCCTCAAGGGTGTCCTTCGGATTCTTTGGTTTTATGTCCTGAAAGCACGGAAAAGACCGCGGCTCCACCAGAACCCCAAGGATAAAGCAAATGCTGAAGATGTGTTCTTTCTTTTTTCCATGACTGTGAAAGTCTGCTTTTGCGAAAATACAAAAAGTTCATCCCGTTCACACAAGCCCTCACTTCTGCTTATAATCGCAGTCATTAGACCACAGGCGTGTAATAAATCTCGCCTACAGCGTATATCAGGATGTCTGATTTCTTTCAATTTAAGAAGCAGTATTATAACCTGCCATTGTTTCCGTCCGGTCAAAACATGTCTCGTTCGGTTAACGTACATCATCCGAGCGCAATCAAGCTCATTCTTAACACGAAGCAGTTGCCGTCTGTGTAGTATATAATACCAGCATCGCTCGTTTTTAAAACCACCGGATGGCCACAATCAGTGAAATTATGGTGCATTCAGTAGTAATTCCCCTCTCAATCATTCTACCAACGGAGTCAAATGTAGCTCTGTTTTGTGTTTATTTACTAAATTCGAAGCCGTTAGCGTTCAAAGCCCACGGACAGCCACTGAGACGCTGGATTTGTGTCGGTGATGGTGAATATTCGGAAGTAATAAATAAATCAAGTGTATATGCTGAAGCCGTGTGGTCTCCGCAAGGAAGCAAGGAAACTTGAGGAAATGAATGATGAACTTGTGATCTGGAATCTGAAATTTATTAAAGATCTGTTTGCACCGCAAGGAGGAGGTGGGAGGAGAGAGACGGAGAATTGATGGCTCTGTAATACATCACTTTAATGACAAGTGATTCATATGGAGATATTCATTCTGGGCGAATATTCACAAAGCCTCAGTGTGTGTGTGTGTGTGTGTGTTTTATTTTGTGTTGGATAGTTTTTTTTTTTTTTTTATAAATGCATGTTGTTGTTTTTTTAAATTTGGCAAAATCATGATGATGTACTGTATATTACATTGGAGGTTCAGACTCCTCGCATGCTGCTTACAGTACTGAAGGGTTTGTTTCCCAGCCAGTGAACCCCCGCCTTCACATGCCGCTCCCAAGCCTGCGCTCTGTCAGAAGGGCATCTTACGGTGGCCGAGAAGTGCAAAACAACTTAACAAAATGAAAACAAAATAACTTTTTAAAAAACACAATAACAAAACCCAAAACAAAATAAAACATTCAAAAACAAAATAACAAAACCCAAATCAAAATAACAAAACCCAAAACAAAATAACAAAACCCAAAACAAAATAAAACATTCAAAAACAAAATAAAAAACCCAAATAAAAATAAAACATTCAAAAACAAAATAACAAAACCCAAATCAAAATAACAAAACCCAAAACAAAATAACAAAACCCAAAACAAAATAACAAAACCCAAATCAAAATAACAAAACCCAAAACAAAATAACAAAACCCAAATCAAAATAAAACATTCAAAAACAAAATAACAAAACCCAAAACAAAATAACAAAACCCAAAACTAATTTGTTATTTTGTTTTGCGTTTTGTTAATTTGTTTTCGGTTTTGCTATTTTGATTTTGAATTTGCTATTTTGTTTTCGGTTTTGTTAATTTGGTTCGCACCTCTCGGCTGTTCAGAAACGAACCGGAAAAGGTAGGTATAGTTTGCGAATGAAATTCTTACCGCTGATTGGACGAGACATCTGTCACTCAAGATATACAGGAAGTACTGTAGCGGCGGTAGAGTCGCGTGTGTATGAATGTGCAAACATGTACTGTCCTTATTGTGGTTTCAAATATGGCGTTCTGCCAAATTTTTGCAGTTATTGTGCATTTTTTTTTCTTTTAAAAGAGACACAGCAGTTTGCAAACTAATCTTTATACCGTGATATGTATATGTGATAAAACAAAATAACAAATCGGAAAACAAAATAACAAATTCAAAACCAAATTAACAATTAGTTTCGGGTTTTGTTATTTTGTTTTGGGTTTTGTTAATTTGGTTTTGAATTTGTTATTTTGTTTTGGGTTTTGTTAATTTGGTTTTGAATTTGTTATTTTGTCTTTGAATGTTATTTTGTTTTTGGTTTTGTTAAGTTGTTTTACACTTCACGGCCACCGTAGCATCTGGTGTAAAAAGGGTTCTAAATCCAAAATGTGATGACCAACAATAGCAGGTAAAAGCAGCAACTTATGCTTTATTATGCTTTAAATATTATGCTATTAGTGTGTCACATGACCAGCGTAAAATTAATGAACAGCTCCTAATTAATACCATGTGATGTGATCACCTGATATTACCTGTTATTCCACACCAGAACGCTTTCAGAGGGTGGATATGGCCAGAGGTTGCCAGATAACTGCTAAACCAACAACTTATAATAATAATAATAATAATAATATAAACACAATTGGTCCTAGATTTGTAAATAATTAAGCAATATTTCATGAGAGAGAGTGCTGATATTCAGTACAACAGCACAACCTCGGGTGTGATGTTGCTTTTATACAACAATTCAACTGACAATTTATCATCAACAGATTGCATTTTGTTTGTTTACATTCTGACAACCAGTCATTCTGCGGGACTGGCGGGAACTACAGTAGCGTTGAGCTGGCGACTGACAGTTGGAGACCGGAAGTATCAGCTACGTTGACTTCCAGGTTATGGGTTGAATCCCAAAGTGCATTAAATGGGAAGTTAGTGCACTATGTAGGGTGTATAATCCCTTGTTCCCTTGATCAGGGGTTCGAGAGGGATTTGGGACACAGCCTTCTGTTAGACGCTAGTTAGCTTTGTAGGTTGGGTTAGCCATGGACAAAACAACTCGAATGATTCAGAGACAATTGAGAACGACTTCTAAACAGTTACTAAGGAGACAAATTGTTGTTTCAGATGACATGATGCTATTAGATGTGTTTCTTTGCTGAAAGTGCACCCATGACTTGGGTGAGTTTCGTCAGGCAGCTGCTCTCCCCTCTTTCCAGTACTGGACTCTCAGCGCTGTTATTCTCTCTATCAGCATGCGTGGAATGTCTCTCGTCCGATCAGATTACTCATTTGAAACATACTTTGTGTAAAGGGCTGTTTCATGATGATTCTTCAGTGTCGTGATCTACATAATGTAGAAACTCGTGCAAGGTACCTGACTGTAGATATCTAACGTCCTGTAGCGTTCTAATGATTTGTGTATTAACATGTACCTTCCCTACAGGAGTATATTGTGTAGTGCATCGTCAGCTAAGCATTTATGTGTGTCTTTTTGTGTTTACAGGGTGAGACCAAAGTGCTAAAGCTGAAGAACCTTAGACCTCAGGACTTTGCGAACTACACGTGCCAGGTGTCCGTCCGTAACGTCTGCGACATACCGGATACATCGGTCACCTTCCGCTTAACCAACGCCACCAGTGAGTTTTGCTTTTCTTGATAGCTCTTTGCTTTGCAGTCATCAAATCGGTCTCATACTCAAAAGTGCTGACGTTTCTAAACAGTTTGGCCAAAACCCTTACAGGGTAGCGCTTAAATATGTAAAAAAAAAAAAAAAAGAAATTGCATGGAAATGCATAAAATTATAACGGTCATTCTGAAACCATCTACAAAGTTGCTGGCGTGGCCTATTATAGTTGCATTTTTTATTATTATTTTTTTTTTGTGTGGATTTCTCGTCATACTGTACCTGAGTAACTTAACACACATAACCACCATCAACCGATCAGCTTTCAGAAGAAATTTTACCGGGTTAGTGTTAAGCCATGTTTTGCGTACAGTAACTTGACATTAAAGGGTGCTTTGTTCACATCTTCTGTCCTTGTTGTTGTTGTTCGGGGGCGGGAGCAGTGGGTTATTGGGTTACTGATCGGAAGGTCGGGGGTTCGAGCCCCAGCACTGCCAAGTTGCCACTGTTGAGGCCTTGAGCCAGGTCCTTAAGTCTTTATGCTCCAGACGTGCGCTGTATTCTGCCTGATCCTGTGCTCTGACCCCAGCTTCCTAACTGGGATATGTGGGAAAACCAAAAAATTCCATTGCGCTGTATGGTACACATAATTAAATCCTATCTTGTTATTGATATTGTTAAAATGTATAAAAACCCTCTCATATTGTGTTTAATTTGGATGGAGATTATACTACCTATTTCTTTCACTAAATCACACACACACACACACACACACACACACACACACACACACACACACACACACACACGCACACGCATACTGTAGACATCAGTCATCTATAAAAATGCTTATAAAAACCAAGGCACAGAGGAGCAAAAAAAAAAAAAAAACCCACCACCACTTGTTGAAATTGCAATTTGTTTTTCCGCGCACCTCAAAACGCACGGCGTACGTGAGCAACTCCAGCACTGAAGCACTGATTCGCTCTTCTTTTACTTTTCATTCCTTTTTTTCTCCGAGTAAGAAAAACACAGCGATTGTGGGCATGGCACGAGGAAAAAGAACAACACGCGCGCGCGGCTCGCCGCAGGACCGCCGCTTTCTATATTTGTGCGATTTTAAGGGAAGAAACCAGAGTTTTGAGTGCTTGTGTCTGGGAGGCAAAGCTAAAGGACGCTCTGGATTTGCAGACTCGAAGTGCATGCTGTTTCCTATTACTGGTAAAATAAAGTGAAATTCCAAGACCAATCCTCTGAACTTTTAATATAAAGCAGAAAGCCTCACACTGATGGTGTAAAACATGATTGATTGTAGTCGCCTGATTTCTTTTTTTTTTTTTTTTAATCTAGAATAAGAATGAAAAAGAATTTAGGAGTAACTAAACGGGCAGCGCCATTTAGTCCTGGTCCTTTTTACTCACTGAAATTTTATTTTTAAATCAGTGTCTAGATGGAGTTATTTATTTATTTAGCATTATTAAGATGTGCAAAACTCGGTTAAGTAGCATCCAGCCTTAAGGCATGAGGAAATTGAATAATTTAGTCATTTATTTTCAACCTACATGAGTCTAGGTAGATACGTTGGGGGAATTCAGGACTGCGACAGCTTTCTGATGCAGGCACGAGAATATTTAAATTTCTTCTTTTGTTCTTAGAGAGCATCTGCGAAAAAGAAAAGAAAACATGATGAATGCCATTTTTAAATGTTTTTTATTTTATTAAAAAAAATAATAATTTTGGCACATTATCCTCCGGCACAGAATGCTGTATATATCAAAACATCATTTAAAAAATGCTATCTAACCATATTCTTGAAGCTTTGAACTTCCGTGTAGTTGCTGCATTTACGACCAAGCCAATCATATTGCTTCTTTTGGTCATGTGATGAGATTCTTGCTCACACATGCTCAACATGTTTGGAAAGTGAAAGTCCCGGGCTCATCCGGCACTGCGGCCTCCGCACCAGCGGGGATGTGAAGGGGCGGGTTGCTAGACAGAACACAGCCCCTGCATTACGGCTGAAGGCCTCGGACTTTTCTCTCCTCTGTTAAAGCAAGCAAGAGGATCAGTTCAGCATTGAGAAGAAAAATCAGTAAAGTGCTGGGCAAAAACGGCGTGCTGTGAGTGCCATGGTGTGTGCCCTTTTGGGCTTTTACGTTGAGGAGTGCTCTCCGCCACTCAGCAGCTTGACGAGGGTCAGTCACTAATGGACTACAGTACGTTCGCTGCCCCGGCACTTCCGCTTTTAGTTTAGTTACTGTGACCGGGGCGTAAAGGTATCGGCCGCTGCCTTGACTTCAAGGCCCCAGGTCTGGACTGCAGCAGCAGACATACGACAGCTTTGCGAGATTCGGGATCCACCGTCACCGCTGCTGATGATTGCCTACTACGCATTAAATGCTGACCTGCTGCTGGAGCTACTGGACCGCCATGTTGGCACGTTGGCCTTCAACCCTGGCCTGCTGCCTCTACCATCAACCCCTCTGTGACCCTCCTTCTGGCTCCCAACAAGTAACTTCGGATCGCCACCTCTGTTTCATGCCGGTCTTGCCAGCTTGATCCCTTGGTGATCGACCCCACAGCACTCAAAGTGGACACGCGACTGATAAGCTTGTGCCTGCTGTCCACAGCCTTCCAGCTCCGTGCCAGACGCTCTCCCGATCGACACCTTCACACTTACTTCATTTCTTTCGTCTAATCCCCTGCCATATTTTTCCTCTCCTATACCTTTTTATTACTTTATAATAATAGTATAGTCTCTCCCCACATAAACGTCAAAAAAACCTAGGAATTCTTCATTTGAAGTGCGAATTTCCTTGCCAAATTTCTGTGCATGAGCTTCAGAAAGCAATCAAGCAGGCATGGATTGAGCGAGTGACACCAGAGTACTGCAGATGTGGGTTTGACTCTAGGTTTTGAAAAATAACGGACTCCACACGTTATACTAAATATTGGTTGCTGTAGCAATTTTATTGTATAAAATAAAATAAAACAAAATTATTATCTTGACTATTATTATTATTATTATATTTATTATTATTATTATTATATTTTATTATTATTATTGTTGTTGTTATATTTATTATTATTATTATTATTATTATTATTATTATTATTATTATATTTTATTATTATTATTATTATTATTTATTATTTTAAAACATTTGAGAACATCATGAAATCCTTGAATTCCACTTCTGCCTCAATACTTCAGGCCACCACTGCAGAGTTGGCAAAGATGTGCAAAACAAAAGTAGCTTAACTACTGTAGCATCCAGGCTAAAGGCGTGAGGATATTAAATAAATTATGCGTAGTCTATGTTGTGAAATTCAGAGTTGATCCAGCCACGAGAATATTTCAATATATTTATTAAAAGAGAGAGGATTCTAAAGAAAAACTGCATTTTTTTTTCCCCGCACATTTTATTCTGGCACACAATCAAAACAAATAGAAAACCGCTATAAAAGCATGTTTAAAAAAAAAAAAAAACTTTGAACTTCCATGTTTGGGAGAAATTGCTACACATAGTGTCCACAATTTCGACAAAAGCTGTCACAAGCCAATCGTATCGCTTCTTTCGGTCATGTGATCAGTAAAATCGAATTAACTATGGGCCGACCGAAATGGGTTCTGGAGGGTTTTGAAGCCAGGAGAAAACGGCCACTGCTGTTACCCGAGTATTAATGGAGTATGAATAGTAATATGTTGTGTGAAACAAGACCTTATGTGATTTGGGTAGTGTGTGAACGCCATGCTGAAAACGTCCCAAAGCTGTAATCAGGGTGGCAACACCAACAGTAAAACACGACAAGCCATTCAAAGGATTGTCCTTAATCACTCCATTGTATGGAGACGTCTGTCTTCCTGTTTAATTAGGGTGACACGGGGTTGCATTTTTACTGTACAGCCTTCTATTTTATCTTATGAATATTTCACAGGGGTGAACGGGTTCAGGGTCACAGTATGTTGTGGATCTCAAATGTAGCCTGGAAAGCAAGGATAAATCTGTTCCGTGCATAAAACTTCAGCTTTTTAATGTACTTTTATGCTTTCAAGGTAAAGTCTGATTATACAGTACAGTAGTCGGCGGGAAATGGGATGTGTTTGTATCTAAAAAAAAAAAAAAAAAAAAAGCTCATACTGTAGATTAAAGGTGAAGGGCATAACTATTTAGCTTTAGATTTATTTTATCGAATCATTGCATCTTACAGTATATGCACAGACATAGGCACACGTGTTCCTTCCTCGTCCTCATCACTCTTCCTTAACCAGACGTCTGATATCGGCGTTATAACCTCAGAATAATGTGCTGCTATTGTGTATGGTGTCTAAGAAAGACCAGAGATACCGTATGACGTGTTACTAATGTATGAGAGCTGCTGCGAAGGGAAACGATGAGAGGAAATTAATAGAGAAGAGAGAAACTTACACCTACTGTAACAACAGAGAAAGTCCATGAAAGGTTTAAAAAAAAAAAAAATGGTGCTCTACTGATGCAGCTGATGCAGCGCTCTCACTCCATCGATACTGGGCTTCTGTTACAGTGCCATCAATTCTCCAAGCCACTGGTCCTGATATCAGTCAGTCAGCGAGTGGAGGTTATACACACACACACACACACACACACACACACACACACACACACACACACACACACACACACACACACCTGCATACACACACCTGGTCGGAGAAAGACCTGCAGCCATGCACACATCATTTCAGGGCATGTGAGCATGCAGGCCACGATCGTTGCCCCTGGCAGGATTTGTTCCTCTGCCAACACACACATACCCACACACACACACATACCCACACACACACACATACCCACACACACAGACTTGCGTATCTACACATTATATATGGCACTCTTGGCTCAATCTTAGGGAGTGTGATGTCTACTCTAGCAACTTTGTGGTTGCACCTTACAACAGACACACTCAGACACAAACACACACACACACACACATGATAAAGGGCATTTTAGAACAAACCTTTCCCACATAACCGCTAAAATCCTGTGACATTTTTAAGACCAATACTGTCGTCCTGCAATAACGCACGGTTTTGTCCTGTTTTGTTCTGTTCAACCAAACGGATACAGGCGTTTATTTAGATTAGCCAGATGGACAGTTAAAATCAAAGTACAGGTATGTATGTGTTTTAACAGAAGTGGAGAGTATAAGAGAATACTACTAAGAACTACTAAGTTCAAGTCAAGGGGCATTCAAGTCAAAACGGAACTTGTGATGAAATTTCTGGTGAATGAAGCACACAAAAAAATTAATAAATAGCCGCAGTAAATCATCTGAACAGTGCAAACGTTTTAAGGCCGTTCCTGCGTGTGGATCACCTGATTTTTAGATATTTTTTTAAATCAGCAGATAACTTCTCACCAACTTGCGGACGAGACTCCACTTGTACGTAACAGGAACTCAGCTGGGAGTTATCGCCACATCCCTATGTACTGTACAGTCCTGACCATTCGCTCTGATCCAGTTCCACACGTTTGGGCCATTGAAGGAGTTCCTGGGAGGCCGGCGTTTCAGACGTAAAGCAGACGGAACATGGCTCCGATGTACTGAGAGAACTTTCTACGTTGAGACACTGGAATAAGTGCCTGAACAGGATTATAGAGAAGAGAAATTGAAACAAGAAGTTGTTTTTACTCTCATAACTGGATTGTGTTATTCGGCAAAATCAGTCCCGGGTTGACTTGAACACCCCCCCGTATTAAAAGTTCCATGTAAACCATTCTACTTGATGTAACGTACAGTACGTATGTTAGAGCAGCTATGATCAGTCGCGCTCTCATGAACCTTTGCCCTTTTTGCTGTTTTTGAATTAAAGATGAAAAGGCAAAACCTAAACCTTGACACGCTCGAGACTCAATCTGTGCCTTCTTACAGAAAACCTCGCCATAGGGATTAGACCGAGTGCATCGCTATAAACCTGTGATTTGGATTAAAGAGAGAAGTATCATCGTCAGAGCTCATGTTTTAGGAAATCACACACGTTCTGACTAATCAGATTAAAGAGTTTTCTAAATCTATTTCCCAGAAAACACCGTAGACAAGTAGATTATACGGTTAAGACAGTGAAACAAGCATGTATATTCTTACAGTACTGTGTGTGTGTGTGTGTGTGTGTATGTGTGTGTGTGTGCGCGCTCCAGTAATTCACTGCCCATATAGTTGTAGGTTTACATGTCAAAAGGATATAGAGGCAATTTTCTCCACTGTCCTTGTGGCATGAATGGCTTCAGGATTATACTCTTCCACAAGTAGGTCAGGGCACAAGCAGACAGTCAGACACTCTTTCTCTCTCACACATACACACACACACACACACACACACACACACACACACACACACACACAGTACACACATAAACACAGAATGATGGATTTTTATATAACGATGTTCACTTTCTTTTGCGCTGCCTGCCAGAGAGGCTACGCCACATCCTCCTTCCAGAGGCGGAAAATGACATTCAGGACTCTCTTCAGCGTCTCAATCTGTCCCGCTTTGTCTTATTCTCATTCACTCACTCAACCGAGACCGCCCTAGCCGTCTCAATTTGTGCAGCACCGAACTACTTACGGCGACGGAGCTCAGGAACGATTCTAAGTTTGAAAAAATATATATAAATAAATTGTGCGAAAAGTTTTAGCAGGAGATATTCTTAAGGGTTAATGAAAGGTTTGGTGTAGCTGACTTTTATAAACATCATGTAACAGTTATTATAAGAAAAAAACTAATAGAATGAAAATAAACGTTGGTCATGAGAGTTTTTCGTCCTTCTCTACATATCCTCCGCCGAAGGTGACACACTTCTCCAAACGGTGGATGAGCTGATGGAGACCGTCTCTGAATAAGCCCTCTGCCTGGTCCTTGTGGAAAAGAACCTTCAACCTCGGGAATTACTTCGTTGTCGTCCTTGAAAGTGGTTTCTTCCAGTGAAGGAAGAGGAAGAGGTCACTGGGTGGCGAGGTCCAGGGAGTACAAGTGGGGATGATCAGGATTTCGTACCCCAAGTCGCCCACAAGTTTCCCATTTTTTTGTGAAGAAGGCACACTTAAATTTTTTCAACCGGGTGCGCCATTTTGTTTTTGACCCTCTAACAGTATCATGTGGAACTATATTAAGTGGGGAGCGGATTGTAAAGGCGACAGAGTGTATGTGTGTCGGTGTCAAATTTCACGCGCGCACACACATAGGAGAACGCTGAAACAGAGAGGGAGACGTTGATTATACCAGTAAGAGACGAGCACTAAGACCCAGCAGGGGAGACGATTACCCACAATTCTGCAGCGCAAGAGAGAGAGAAATCATTGGCTCAGTTGTGCTCACGTGACGCTCGGTGTCAAAACAAGAGCACATGCGTGATACATGATACTCGCTACTCGTAAACCAAGACTTGCTTGGTTTTCAAGTCAAAATTTATTAAAAATCTTTGCTCGTCTTGCGGAACACTCGTAAATCGTGATATTCGCAATCCGAGGTTCCACTGTATCATTGTTATTATTATTAATAATAATAATAATAATAATACATTTTAGACAATTTCAATTTTATCCGGGTGGCACAGTAGCGCCAGGGTCGGGGATTCGAAGTTTCCTCTGCATTTCCAAATAATGTGTGTGCTTGTGCCCTGCGATGGACTGGCACCCTGTGCCCAAATTCAAGAGAGTTATACAAACGGTAAATTCACACGAACTCAAGCGATCTCTTTAAATGAAAATGTTCATGATTCTTGTCGTAACATTCCTGCGTCCATCATATGAAGCAATACATTCCTGTTCAGTTTTAAGAATGAGGCCTAATAAATGTTCAGGCACGATCTATCGAACACCCACAGATTGATATCACGCACTTCCAGACGTCCTGCGTGTAATCTGTTCCTAATGCTCTTGTTTGAGGGACAGACAGAATTGTAAATGCGGGTGAATTTCTCCCTATTGATGAGAACGATAAAATGAAATGATGAATCCCCTGAGATGAGATCTGTGCCATTTTAATATTAAGGCCAATTACCTTGACTTACTGCCGCTCTGCTTTTGCAAATAATCTCCATAACTGAAATCTTTATAGCAATAGAGTCCTTTAAAAAAACGTCCAATATTCCTATCAACGTGGAGATTAATTATAGACGGCGCAAAGCTTCACAGATTTCGGTTTTCTGATGATGGAGTGAGAGTGTAAATGAAAACTGGAATGAGATATGGATTGGAAGCGGTAATTTTTAGACTACAGTGTATTCACACGTCCAAATCTGCCGATCTGTTTTCATATCTGTAACAGAAACTAAGCAGAGCACATGAAATATAAGTGATTTTTTAAAAATTTTCTTTATTTCTTTATTTTTTTTTTATTCATTCTCCTTGAACTTTTATCACATTATGTAGTTTTATAACCTGGACGTTAAATGGACTCAGTTGGGGTGATATGTCTTGAAAATACCTTATTATGTTCAAGTTGTAGACAAAAAAAAATTAAAGTATTTTTTCCCCTCTGCAATTTCCCTCCAAATTTGGTCATATACAGTTCTCACCCATCTTGGTGATAACCATGAGATCCATGGTACTGTACCACCTGACCACCACGTTAGGGGGCGGCTTACAGTAACATACTTGAGCTCAATCCCTAAGCATGACCTGTTTTCTTGACTCCTGGCTAAGGACTACCTCAGACTTGCAGTCTTCAGAAGCAGAGGCGAATGCTTCTCTATTGCACCTTTTTGAAAGCTGGGCGAAGGTTGTTACGTAGGAGATCATTAGTCAGAGATGCCACATAGGGCATTTTTAACAAGCATTCGAGAGTTGGATTCAACAATGGTGCACATCTTGAGTAGTACATTTCTGGCACAAATTTGGCAAAATATTCGGAGGAAACCATATGCGTCTCACTTTGAGGACGGACATCATTCCCCCCAGTAAAGCAGGCTTTTTCTCAGATGGATTGGGAACCTGAATGGGTTAGAATGGTCCATTCAATGCCCGCGCATGCTTTCCATGCCAAGAGGAACTGGCGGAATATGGGAGTTACATTTAAGACATTTGGCTGCCCTCTCTTGTCCAGAGTGACTTGCAAAAGCGATTTGAGGTCTCTATGAATAAATGCCACCTCGGGTACCAGGACCGGGCCTTTCTTGTAGTGTGAGAGATGGTTTGGCCAGTGCTTTAGGAGAGCTGGGATTGTCGGCAAGCATCAGCGTTTTTACCCAGTGGGGTGGTGTTGGAGAATTTAGGAACATTATAAGCAAGTCATGTATGTTCTGGTCTTAGTCGTGGATGTCAAATGGTGTTCAAAGGCAGACCTGCCAGAAGGGACTTGCAGTAGTCCAGGACGGAATTGAGAAGTGGATAGAAATGGCTGAATTTTTCTGATGTTGTAAAAAGTGAAATCTACATTCATGTTTACCAGTGTGAGAGGAAAGAGACTCCAGGGTTAAACCAAGGTTGCATGCTGTGACCAAGGTCTGATGTGAGATCAGAGAGTCTTCCAGGGAGATCACAAGATTGTCTCAGCTTCCACATGTACCAGGCAGGATGAGATACATTTGCCTGATTTGGGTTACCCCTTGTGTCACAACAATATACAGTACTACACCTTCAAATGTTAAGTCAAGTAGTTGATTCCAAGTTTTAACAGTATTAAAATGGAACTATGTTTTGAGACTTGGTGCTGTCGGTCCATTACCACTGGTACACATCTGGAAGGTTCAGGCATAAAATTTTAGCTCAGGGTCAGAAGTATTGAAAATCCAAAATTTGCTTTTGCGACATTGCTGGCTTAATTTGACCGCATCAGCCTTTTTTGATGCGCGGCATGCTCATTTATTATTATTTAAAACATGTAAAACAAAAAATATGCAACAGCTAGGTCGAGTCGACCGTTTTATTAATTACTGATTAGACAAAGCAGGGACATTCCTGGGCCAATATCATAACCCCAACCCACTCGGATTCACTCCGTGTTTCCTCAGTGTTTCATTCCTTCAAAGTGACCTACTGCAGGACTACAGGGAGCGATTTTGCAACGTTACTTTTGACAACTTTCATGTCAAAGAAGAATTTTGGGGAATGTACGACTTAGCATGTAATGTTGCCTTCACCGGAGTCCACAAACTGATGAGCAAACAGCCTCCCAATCAGCTTCTCTAGTGTTTGGCTTCAAAACCTGCATGGGATTTATTTTTTTTATTTTTTATTTTCGAAACAAAATCGGAATACAGAAACAAAACATGGATTTCTCCGGTGATGGAACTGTTGTATAAAAGCAATACGACACTCACGCTATATCCTCAGGCCTAATAATATTCTGTGGATATGAAATTGACACGTATACAGTATGCTTAAATTCTTTATTGGAGGAAAAAAGTTAGATATTGGTGGGACATAAGGCAGACATGCACTTAACACCAGCCATTCGAGAGATGCTCATTAGCTTTGTGGAAGTGGCCATTTAAAATCGAGATCCTAATTAAAAAAAAAAAAAAAAAACCCTATAGGACAAAAAAACAGACTGGACTTATATGCTGTATTGATCAGCCTGCCTCCATTATACCTACACAGAGGTGCTATTCTTTATCCTTAATACATCGTCCACTGACTACTAATACACCATCATACTGCAGGTAATGAGAATGAATGTGCACATGTGATTAGAGTGTGTGTGTGTGTGTGTGTGTGTGAGTGAGTGCGTGTACACGGTGTTTCCCCTTGGGAAAGGGCATGTACTGAATCCCTCTTTCGCTGCGTAATGATCTTGCTAAAATGGACTGTAGCAATTTGCTAAAGTACATATGTGAGAGAAGGTTTAATAATCGAGTTAGATGAAGCGAAATAAGTGACATACATGCATACAAACAGTATATACAGTACACAGCCAGTCAAAAGCCTTGACACCTTCTTCTAAAATGGTCTTTCTTTATTTTTTATTATTTTCAAAATTGCACATTAATATGAAATACATCCAAACTTGAAATACCATGAATTCCCAAATCATCCACAGCCCGGTGGTTGGGGACCACTGCTTTAGATCAGAGGAAGGATGAGTCAAGTCACCCTATTAGTGCTGCTGCAACTACTGTACACATCCATATCATGCCAAGAAACACTCACAAGAGATAAAAAGTCTCTCATTGTTGCTTTAAGAAATTATGCTCAGTCAGTCCAAAAAATCCCAAGAAAACCTTCAAACGCGGCGTAAAACCGGCTCGAATGAGGACCGTCCCAGGACATGAAGACCGAGAGCTACCTCTGCTGCAGAGGAGAAGTTTATTATAATGACCTCGGCACCTCAGATCAGAGCCCACATAAATGCTTCTCAAGACATGTTTGAACATCCACTGATCATGAAGGCCCGACTCTGGTCAAAATGCAGCAAGGAAACCTTTACTTAGGAAGAACAGCAAGCAGAACACATTTTCCTGGGCCAAGAAAAAAATGTCCTTTGTTCTGATGAGTCCAAATGTGAGATTTTTGGCTCCAAATTCCATGTCTTTGTTCCACGTAGCGCGGGTAAACAGACGGGTCCTGCAGTTCCCACTGTGCAGCCTGGAGGAGGAGGAGGAGGAGGAGGTGTGATGGTGTGGATGTGCTTTGCTGGGGACGTTGTTGAGGACACACTTACTGTAACCAGCATGGCTACCACAGCATTTTGCAGCGACATGCTGTCCCATGTGCTCTGCACTTAGTGAGACCCTCATTTGTTTTCCAACAGGACAATGACCCCAAACACACCTCGAACAAAAGTGATGGAGGGTTGCATCACATGATGCAAAAAAAAAAAAAAAAGAATGAATGAATGAATGAATAAAAAGGTGTGTGCAAATTTTTTGACTGGTGTTTGCCAGATTCCAGAAGAGGAGCACAACATCGTTCAATATCGCTAATTGAGCTGGTGTCATTAAGTCAGCGACCATAAATTGCCTTAACGATGCCGTTGTCGTGTCTGACATCGCCGAGCTCTAATCACTATCCGTGTGTTGCTGAGCAGCGTTGCTGTTAATGCAAACCGTTGTTTGTGTGGAGTTTAAGACGAGAGAGGCTTTGATTGAACGATCATAGACAGGACAAGGTTATGAGAAGAGTGAGTAGCGAGTTGCAGTAATTTGCATTTCAGACGCTTATGAACTCGTATCACTGACGGTATTGTGTGGTATGTGGATGAGTTATAGTTTAGGCTTGTTCACAAAGTCAGCCAAAAAAAAAAAAAAAACTTTCAATAATTAGGCGTAACATTAGCGTCTATATGGTGCAGGAAAAACTACAGAATAATCTTTCCATGAAAACCTTTTTTGACATTAAAAAAAATTTTTTTTTTAGGACAACAATTAAAAATAAATAAAAACTTTACACATTACCAAGAACAGAACGTCCAAGAGCCACGTCACGGGAGCTCAGGTTGTTTTGGAAGCAGTCATTGTTACTGTATGTTGTAGATTAATAACCATTTCTGCTTTTTATTTCTTTTTAAAGTAAACTTATAATAAAGTCGCGGCACTTCTTCACCCTCCCGGTTCTCTTCCACATTTCGACACAGAGTTTTGCTCAGCATTGAATCAGGCACTTGGGTCTCATCGTTCACTTTTTGTTTTCCACGGTGAGGAGGCGATTCTTGCTTCATCTCCGTCTCCATCAGTGTTTCTCTCTCCGTCTTGTCACAAGGCCGACAAAAGTTCTGTAAAACACATCACCGGCGTTACCGTGGGACGGCCAGGGAGGGATCTGCTAGCGTCTTCCTCCCAATATCTCGGAAAATTGAAACGATAAATTTTTTGCCCCTGCAATCTCCGCCACCTCTCTCTAGTGATCTCTGTTTTATTTGCTGTACAAATATGAGTCTTGAGGCATCCAGGAATGCGAGCCAGTCTCCGAGTGTCTGAGGAACAATGAAGCAATCAGCTCCACCACTGGAGGAGGAGCAGAAATCATTTTTTTTTTTATCATTAACGACTATTTGCTTTTTAGACTCCTGCCACCATGGTATCAAGGTGAACGTTTTAGCGATGAGAATATTTTGTTATTCTTGTACACGTTGCAAAAAAAACGAAAAGAAAAGAAAACGCATCACAAAGATTCCCATGATTTCTGTAGAACCACAATTTGTGGGGCTCAGGGACCCAAAGGGGACACGGTCTAGAAAAACAAAAAAGACTCAGAGTTCAAAGTTTCTTTGTACAGCTTAGGAAGCTCCATGAGAGACTCCAGTAAAAGGTGTAAAAATAATACTGTACACATTTACATAATGAGCCTAATGATTTTATTTTGTTTCCAGTTTTACAGGGACTGTTTACAGACCCCTGGTTTAGACATTTGACTCATCATTTCCATCGCTCCCACACTCCCAGCTAATGGAAAGCTAAAGCACTTTTCTTCTCTTATTTTTTTTCCCTTCTTTTTGCCGGTAGCACTGAAAATGTCCAACAAATGAAGACCATCATGATGACATCATCACAAACCGCTAAGCAAAGGCATCATTAATATTCTTTATTATATTCTTATATTCTTTATCACTTTATTTTCTCTTTCTCCAAAACGTTTAACGTTGACTAACAACAGATTACACTTTGTTTCTTCTCTGTTTTATTCTCTATTATTATTTCTTTTATTCTGATCTGTTTCTCTCTTTCTGTCTCTCTCTGTCTGGGTATTTTCTTTTTTACATTTGTCTTTTTTCTGGTTCTCCCTGTTTCTCCTTTTCAATCTTCTATTTATCTTTTGTTTTATTGTTTTTCATGTTCTCTGTCTTTCTTTGTGTCTGTCTTTCTCATTTTCATTTCTCCTCAGTCTCCTCTCCCCTTCTATCATACATGTTTCTCTCACCCTCTCTGTCTCTCTCAATGTTTCTCTGTCTGTCTCTGTTTATTCCTCGCTGTCTCTCTGCGTAGCCCTGATGCGTGTCGGTGTGTGTTCCTAACGGCCCCTTTCATTATCTCTGACTGTCTCTCTCTCTCTCTGTCTGTATCCCTCACTGTCTCTCTCAGTCTGTATCCCTCACTGTCTCTCTCTGTCTGTATCCCTCACTGTCTCTCTCTCTCTGTCTGTATCCCTCACTGTCTCTCTCTCTGTCTGTATCCCTCACTGTCTCTCTCTCTGTCTGTATCCTTCACTGTCTCTCTCTCTGTCTGTATCCCTCACTGTCTCTCTCTCTGTCTGTATCCCTCACTGTCTCTCTCTCTGTCTGTATCCCTCACTGTCTCTCTCTCTGTCTGTATCCCTCACTGTCTCTCTCTCTGTCTGTATCCCTCACTGTCTCTCTCTCTGCCTGTATCCCTCACTGTCTCTCTCTGTCTGTATCCCTCACTGTCTCTCTCAGTCTGTATCCCTCACTGTCTCTCTCTCTGTCTGTATCCCTCACTGTCTCTCTCTCTGTCTGTATCCCTCACTGTCTCTCTCTCTGTCTGTATCCCTCACTGTCTCTCTCTCTCTGTCTGTATCCCTCACCGTCTCTCTCTCTGTCTGTATCCCTCACTGTCTCTCTCAGTCTGTATCCCTCACTGTCTCTCTCTCTGTCTGTATCCCTCACTGTCTCTCTCTCTGTCTGTATCCCTCACTGTCTCTCTCTCTGTCTGTATCCCTCACTGTCTCTCTCTCTGCCTGTATCCCTCACTGTATCCCTCACTGTCTCTCTCAGTCTGTATCCCTCACTGTCTCTCTCAGTCTGTATCCCTCACTGTCTCTCTCTCTGTCTGTATCCCTCACTGTCTCTCTCTCTCTGTCTGTATCCCTCACCGTCTCTCTCTCTGTCTGTATCCCTCACTGTCTCTCTCAGTCTGTATCCCTCACTGTCTCTCTCTCTCTGTCTGTATCCCTCACTGTCTCTCTCTCTGTCTGTATCCCTCACTGTCTCTCTCTGTCTGTATCCCTCACTGTCTCTCTCTCTGTCTGTATCCCTCACTGTCTCTCTCTCTCTGTCTGTATCCCTCACTGTCTCTCTCTGTCTGTATCCCTCACTGTCTCTCTCAGTCTGTATCCCTCAATGTCTTTCTCAGTCTGTATCCCTCACTGTCTCTCTCAGTCTGTATCCCTCACTGTCTCTCTCTCTGTCTGTATCCCTCACTGTCTCTCTCTCTCTGTCTGTATCCCTCACTGTCTCTCTCTCTGTCTGTATCCCTCACTGTCTCTCTCTCTGTCTGTATCCCTCACTGTCTCTCTCTCTGCCTGTATCCCTCACTGTCTCTCTCAGTCTGTATCCCTCACTGTCTCTCTCTCTGTCTGTATCCCTCACTGTCTCTCTCTCTCTGTCTGTATCCTTCACTGTCTCTCTCTCTGTCTGTATCCCTCACTGTCTCTCTCTCTGTCTGTATCCCTCACTGTCTCTCTCAGTCTGTATCCCTCACTGTCTCTCTCTCTGCCTGTATCCCTCACTGTCTCTCTCTCTGTCTGTATCCCTCACTGTCTTCTCTCTGTCTGTATCCCCACTGCCCCTCTCTGTCTGTATCCCCTCACTGTCTCTCTCTCTGTCTGTATCCCTCACTGTCTCCCTCTCTCAGTCTGTATCCCCACTGTCTTTCTCTCTGTATCCCTCACTGTCTCTCTCAGTCTGTATCCCTCACTGTCTCTCTCTCTGTCTGTATCCCCACTCATCCCTCACTGTCTCTCTCTCTCTGTCTGTATCCCTCACTGTCTCTCTCAGTCTGTATCCCTCACTGTCTCTCTCTCTGTCTGTATCCCTCACTGTCTCTCTCTCTCTGTCTGTATCCCTCACTGTCTCTCTCAGTCTGTATCCCTCACTGTCTCTCTCTCTCTGTCTCTCTGCGCATGCGCGGTGCGGCAGGGAAGCGAGTGTGGCGTGTAGAGCGCGTGAGAGCGATTGGCGTTTTGCCAATTTTCTTTTTGCCATTTTTCGCCATTTATAACACCTTTTTGGCTAAATCTATCTTTTTCGTGTGAGTGCTTGTGTGTGCCTGTGTGTGCGTGTGTGTGCGCGCGACTGAGTGTGTGTGTGTGTGTGTGTGCGCGTGTGTTGCTGGAGCATGGCGGCTCAGAACACACAGCGGTTTGAAAGTTTAACTCGCCGGCACGGTGTGCGCGTGGTGTGCGCGGCGAGTTTAGAGGAGTGTGTGTTAGCGGTTGGTGATGTGGTGGGACATGAGAACATCGTCTCTGCTTCCCGCATGAACAGCGCTGTTGTCACGTTTGTAAATAGTATTGATAAAGCGGCTAAACTTGTACAGAATGGAATCACTGTTAATAATGAGCACATCCTGGTTTCTCCCCTGAGCTCCCCAGCCAAGAAAATAGTTCTGTCCAATGTCCCTCCCTTCATACCTGATAGTGTCATCGCTGCAGAACTGTCCAGATATGGAAGACTGGTCTCCCCCATAAAGAAAATCCCCCTGGGCTGTAAATCCCCACTGATTAAACACCTGGTGTCTTTTAGGAGAGTTGTTTTTATGATCTTTAAAGAGGGTGTAGAAGAGCTAAATGCTGTTTTTAAATTCAGGGTTGAAAACTTTGACTACAGTATATTCGCCTCCTCAGACACTGATATAAAATGTTTTAAATGTGGTGCAATGGGACATCTGGTCCGTGCTTGTCCCGAAAGACAGAGTGATCCTGGTGCTTCTGAGCGAGCGGGTCACGACGCGACCGTGCCGGGCGAGGCTGCTCCCCCTGCGACTACAGCTCGGCCGTCTGCTGAGGGACCCGGCAATGCTGCTGACCCAGAGCCTATAGAGACCGAACCCCAGCCTGCAGTCCAAGAGTCAACTGGAGTTACACCAGAAACAACGAGCTCGGCCAAACCGGACCGAGAGGAACCCAACGTGACCCAGCCGGCACCGGAGAGGCCGAACACTGCTGATAAGGTCACAGAGGGTTCGGGTGCAGCGCTGGAGCTACCTGTGCTCTCAGCGATGGGTACAAGGGCGAGGAGCCGTCAACTGGAAGCATCAGCCGCACTGTCACAAGGGGACGAGGCGGACATAGAGATGGAAGAGGAGGCCTCCTTCAAGGCACCAAAAAGGAAAAAAGACCGGAAAGGAGGAGGAAAAAAACTCCCCAAAAAAGACCCCGAACCGGAGTCAGACAGTGATGGGTACATCTCAGACTCTGTGCTGCTCCTCACCGCAGAGGAAGAAAGAATGCCAGTCATCTACAGCGAGGAATCCATACATGTTTTTTTAGAAAAGACGAAAGGGGGGTCAAAAATCAAAATAGAAGACCACTTCTCAAGCAAGAGGCAGTTCGTCCATGACGTCAAATATTACAAGAAACAAAAAGTTTTCGCTGAACTTGAAATCTTCAGACTAAAGAAATGGATTACCAAAATAAACAAGGAGCTTGCTGAAGAGGAATTCTAGAAGGATTTTTACTCCCTGCTGGACACTGGTATGTTTTCTTTTATATAAGACTGTCTTTTTATCTACACACTTTTTAATGAGTGAAGTAAATATTGTGAGTTTAAATATTAATGGGGCAAGAACATGTGAAAAAAGAGCCAAACTATACGAACTTTTAAAACAGAATCATGTTGATGTGGCTCTACTTCAAGAGACACACAGCGACTCCAAGAACTCTGCGGACTGGTCAAAGGAGTGGGATGGGCTCGCGATCCTGAGCCACAATACACCACTGAGTGGTGGAGTCGCACTGCTCTTTGCTCGCAATTTTATACCAAACTCTTATACAGTAGAAGAATTTTTAAATGGGAGGCTTTTAAAAGTGAGAACGTTTTATGAAAATGAAGTTTTTGTTTTTATTTGTGTGTACACTCCCACCAAGGCAGTAGAGAGGATGATGTTTTTAGATAAACTAAACAGCGTAATTAACGACTGTAACTCTGCTGACATTTTAATTCTGGGTGGGGATTTTAACTGCACAACCGACAACCTGGACAGAAACCATAGAGAACCTCACATGGCCTCCCGTAAACGCATGTGGGAGATGATGGAGGCCCAGGACCTAAGTGACATATGGAGAGACTTACACAAGAAACAAAGACAGTACACCTGGGCCCACTCCATAGAGAACACACTCTCACTGGCAAGACTTGATCGGTTTTATGGTTTTAAACATCAACTGTCTTATTTTACTAAATGTTTTATCGTCCCAGTAGGCATCTCTGATCATAGTATGGTGCAGTGCGCTGTCAGTAGGAGAAACCTAAAGCCTAAGAGCCTACTGGCATTTTAACACCCTACTTTTAGAAGATGCCAATTTTATTGAGTCTTTAACTTTTTTATGGACCAATCTTAAATCACAAAAAGCAGATTTTAGCTCTCTACAGCAATGGTGGGATCTAGCTAAAGCACAAATAAAAGTTTTTTGTCAACAGTACACACTCAATGTCACAAAAGACATTGTTAGATCAATGAGAGCGCTAGAGACCGAAATAGCAGAACTCCAGTGTTTAGAGACCACAGAAAACGGAGGAAACATTGAATCCCTGAAAAACAAAAAAGCCCTAATGAACGACCTACTGGGCACTGCAGCACAGGGGGCGCTGGTCCGCTCACGTTTCAAACACGCAACAGAAATGGATGCTCCTTCTAAGTTCTTTTTTGGTCTGGAACAAAAAAATGGGCAGAAAAGAATCATACATGCTGTGCGATCAGAGTCAGGGGATCTCGTATCAGAGCCCACTGAGATTCGCAAGCAGACACACGGCTTCTACTCAAAGCTGTACAGTAGTGAGTGGTCAGAAGCACATGCAATGGAGGAAGCCTTCTTGAAAAACCTGCCCAAGCTGTCAGAAGAAGCTGCCACTGACGTGGCGGCAGAACTGACACTGACAGAGATTCAGAAGGCCCTCCAAGGCCTGAAGAGCGGGCGGGCGCCGGGTATAGACGGTCTCCCTGTAGAGTTCTACAAGGCGTTTTGGTCAGTAATAGGACAGGATGTACTAGAGGTGTTGCAGGACAGCGTGAAAGAAGGAAAGCCCCCGGTGAGCTGCAGGAGGGCTGTCCTGACCTTACTGCCAAAAAAGGGAGACCTGACGCACCTGGGGAACTGGCGCCCGGTATCACTGCTGTGCACTGACTACAAACTACTCTCAAAAGCATTGGCCTCAAGACTGACAAAGGTACTGGAGCAGGTCATTCATCACGACCAGACGTACTGCGTGCCTGGTAGGTCCATCTTTGATAACATACATTTAATCCGTGATATTTTGGATGTCTCTAGACTGCTAGGCTTAAAGACCGGTCTCATTTTGTTGGACCAGGAAAAGGCTTTCGACCGGGTTGAACACAAATACTTGTGGAAGGTGCTGGAAAGCTTCGGGTTCAACCCAGATTTCATAAGAATGATAAAGACACTGTACAGTGACATTGAGAGTGTACTGAAGGTTAATGGTGGTTTATGTGTCCCTTTTAAAGTACACAGAGGTATTAGACAAGGCTGCTCTCTGTCAGGAATGCTATATTCTTTAGCGATCGAACCTCTTTTATGCAAACTAAGAGAGCAGCTTTCTGGTTTTAATATACCTCATTTTAATATTTTAACCTGTCTTTCAGCTTATGCTGATGATTTAGCTGTAATGGTCAACACACAGGCAGATGTGAATTTTTTAACTGGTGTTTTAGAAGATTTTAAGGTTTTATCATCTGCTAAAATCAACTGGACTAAAAGTGAAGCCATTTTAGTAGGAGAATGGGGAGGCGACCAGCCCACACTACCAGGGGTTTAATGTGGAAAAAGACTGGTTTTAAATACTTGGGTGTCTACCTGGGCAGTGCTGAGTTTTTAAACAAAAACTGGGATGGACTTGTTGAAAACATAAAAGGCAGACTAAGCAGATGGAAGTGGCTGGTCCCAAAAATGTCCTACAGAGGACGAGTGCTGGTCATTAACAACCTAGCAGCATCGTCCCTGTGGCACAAACTGGCATGCATGGACCCACCACCAAACCTGCTAGCAAGCATACAGGCCCTACTGGTAGACTTCTTCTGGGACAAACTGCACTGGCTACCACAAAGTCTACTTCACCTGCCCAAAGAGGAAGGAGGACAGGGCCTGGTGCAGCTAGCCAGCAGAACTGCAGCCTTCCGCCTGCAGTTCATCCAGAGACTTCTCACCGGAACTAGTGATGAAGGATGGAGAGCGGCAGCCTACACACTCCTACGCACGGTGGGAGGTCTTGGGCTGGACAGAACTCTGTTTTTAATGGACCCCACAGCACTGGACACTACTGGATTACCCGTATTTTATCAAAGACTTTTTAAAATCTGGACCTTTTTTAAAAAACAAAACAAAGGAAGCAGAACGCTACACTGGCTGCTGGAGGAGCCCCTAGTCTGTGGAGGGCAGCTGGACATCTCTAGTCCAACCACCCCAGCACTATCCAAGACCCTGATAAAAGCAGGGATCGTGACACTCCGGCAGCTGGTGAACATCACCGGACCAGACCTGTCTCGAGCAGAGAACCTGGCAGCACAGATGGGACTTCGGTCTCAACGGGTCGCCAACCAGCTCCTACACCGCTGGAGAACCGCCCTAACGTCGGAGGAACGCGTTCAGCTGATGGAACACGCAAGCAATGAGACCAATCCTACAGAAGAAGAACCTTTTCCACAGCTGACGATAACTCCGGACCTAGAGGGTCATGGCGGCCCCCTCCTGGAGCTCAAGGGTGAGGAGGACATGAACTTTGAGACAGTGTCTGGTAAGGTTTTATACAAAGCATGTGTAAAGGTCTTAAACAAGAAAAAACTGAACGGGAGGGTAGACACCCCATGGCGCACTGAACTGGGTTTTAATAATGATTTTAAACCAGAATGGAGGGCACTGTACAAACCACCATTAACCAAAAAGTCTGCTGACCTCCAGTGGAGGATTTTACATGGAATTGTCTCTGTCAACTCTTTTATCTCCATTTTAAATCCTGAAATCACGCAGGAATGCCCCTTCTGTTCACAGAGAGAAACTGTTTTCCATGCTTTTATACATTGCTCCAGGTTGTCGCCTTTGTTTAACCTTTTAAAACACATTTTTTTACCACTGAATGTAGATTTTACTCATCAGTTTTTTATTCTTGGTTTTAAATACGTCCGGAGAAACAGGTTCAAATGCCAGCTTATTAATTTTACCATTGGTCAAGCCAAGATGGCAATTTATATAAGCAGAAAGAATAAGCTGGCACAAAGCACAGACTGCGACCCCAAAAAGATCTTCTCCAGACTTGTTAAATCAAGAATTTTAATTGATTTTTAATTTTTACAAAAGTATGAAAGACATAAACATGTTTAAAACCATATGGTGCTGTGAGGAGACCTTGTGCGCGGTAGAAGATGATGAAATCATCTTTGCCGCATATTTTAACTGAAAAAAGCACAATAACTATGTGTTTTTAAAGAAGGACTATAATGTAATGAATGTCTTATTTATCTATTTATTTATTTATCTATTTTAAATCAATTATTTATAAACACAATCCTTTTTCTAGCCTATAAAACAAAACTTGTAAAATAAAGGATTGTAAAAAGTCAAAAAGTCTCTCAGTCTGTATCCCTCACTGTCTCTCTCTCTGTCTGTATCCCTCACTGTCTCTCTCTCTGTCTGTATCCCTCATTGTCTCTCTCTCTGTCTGTATCCCTCACTGTCTCTCTCTCTGCCTGTATCCCTCACTGTCTCTCTCTGTCTGTATCCCTCACTGTCTCTCTCAGTCTGTATCCCTCACTGTCTCTCTCTCTGTCTGTATCCCTCACTGTCTCTCTCTCTGCCTGTATCCCTCACTGTCTCTCTCAGTCTGTATCCCTCACTGTCTCTCTCTCTGTCTGTATCCCTCACTGTCTCTCTCAGTCTGTATCCCTCACTGTCTCTCTCAGTCTGTATCCCTCACTGTCTCTCTCTCAGTCTGTATCCCTCACTGTCTCTCTCTGTCTGTATCCCTCAATGTCTCTCTCAGTCTGTATCCCTCAATGTCTCTCTCAGTCTGTATCCCTCACTGTCTCTCTCAGTCTGTATCCCTCAATGTCTCTCTCTCTGTCTGTATCCCTCACTGTCTCTCTCTCTGTCTGTATCCCTCACTGTCTCTCTCAGTCTGTATCCCTCACTGTCTCTCTCAGTCTGTATCCCTCACTGTCTCTCTCAGACTGTATCCCTCATTGTCTCTATCTTTCTCTCTCTCCCTCTGTTGTTGTCTCTCCATCTATCTCTCGCTATCTCTCTCTGTATCCCTCACTGTTTTTCTCTGTCTACCCCTCACTGTCTATCTCGGGTGTCCCTCACTGTTCTTATCTGTGTACTATATCCCTCCCTCTCTCTCTCTCTCTCTCTCTGTATCCCTCCCCGTGTTGCTTTATGTTTTCCTCTGTATATCTCTTTCTCTCTCACTTTTTTGCTCTCACTGTCTCTATCAGCGTATCCCCTCGCTGTCTCTTCCTTTTCTTATCTCTTTCACTCTCTCTCTATTTGCAGTTTATCTCCTGCTCTGTTTATCACATCATTTTGCTGTGGGATGTTTTCTTTTCTTTTCCCACTTCTTTCTACTGTTACATCATTTGATTCACTGAAACAGATAGTGCTATACTATTGACTTATTTAAGTGAATTATAATATCAGTCACTAGAACATACTGGCGCAACATCACAGCTCTCTCTCTCTCTCTCCCCTCCTCTTTCTCTGTCTGTCTCTACACTTTGTGAGTAAGTATACTCCTTTCCCATTGGAGTGATTAAAGTCAGGAGAACTGGAAAGCTGATTGCGCTTTAAAGAATGTCCCATTGCTTTTGAAATATTTGCAGATAGGGGATTACGTCGGGTCGAGGGTTATGTGGAGCGTTAAATCCAACACCGGAACAGAAATAGTGTATTGAAACGGATTGAGTGCGCTGGCATTGTGATCACTCAGTTCAGCTTCTCGTTCTCTCATCAGTAAATTAGAGAAAAGTTAATGGCCTAGCTGTTCGCTTTTTAAAGCTTTTAAAGCACCTCTTACCTCCCGCGCACACACCTACGTGTGCCCGTGCCTTTATCTGCCGTCGCCATACGTTTTAGATCAGATGACAGTCTATTCAAGCTCTATATTTATCTATTATATTTTTTTTATAAAAAAATATATATAAATCCAAAAATGTCAAACTCGAAAGTGGGCTAGGGTGCAGCACCAAAAGCAAAATGTAGAAAGTGTAATGAGAAACTTTTTATTATTTTTTTTAAATCACATTTTATCATTTCAGATCCTATTTAGTTAGCAATTTATTTTAATTAATTCAGTACGAGTGAATCCATGTTCATGTGGAACAAAACAAATGAAAAAAACAACAAAATCATGTAGTTTTTTTTTCTTCTAATTTGTATTTTACTCATTTTCATTGACTAATTTACACAGAAACACAAAAATATACAGTATTGTGAAAAAAGTCCTGCGCCATGCCTCATTTCGTCTTATTAAATTTAATGAAATGTTGTGGATTCAATTAAAGAAATGGGAACTTTTTTTTTTTTTTTTTACTGTGACAGGCTGCAAAGTGCCTAAAGCTACAATTTAAAAATTGGTTGTTTATGTAACAGCCTCAGCAGCGACCTCATTTCCTCTCTCGTCTGTTCCAACCACTCAGCATTCAGCATCACCAGTGTACTGATCACCGGCCTGATCATCTGCACCTGTTTCTCACCGGTTTATGCCTTAAATTAGATGCTTTTTTATGCTTGAATGAATCTGTGTGGCTTAACAAACAAAAAACAATACAACTATTCTTTAAGACTACATTACAAATACAAGAATGTTTGGGTCTTTGAAAGCAAAGTATGCTGTATTTGGGTGGGCGGGGGGGTGGGGGGTGGGGGGTGGAGTGGGGGGGCTGAACATGAACTTCTTTGGAAATGGCCATGGTTTAATATGTTGGGTTTTTTAAATATATTATAATTACTTAAACTTTTATCTCCTTGAGTCATTTTATCCACTTTTCATACTACTACTACTACCTACTAATAATAATAATAATTATTATTATTATTATGTATGCATATACTCATAAAATACATAAAAAGTAACAAAAACACTTATTATTATTATTAATATTATTTTGCATGATGGCAGTTTGAGCGAAGACCTCCATGTACGTTATGTAATGTGAGTGTTGTTTTGTTGATGCTTTGCTTGTGCGATCCTGGCTTTTCAATTTCATCCTTCCCGTTTATCTTCAGGTCTAAACTCAGAAGATTAATGTGTCTCTGGACTTGGCCTTTTTGGTCTGGTCCTGACACAGCCTCACACTCCTTCTGCCTTTTTTTTTGTTGTTGTTGTTTTTCCTAAAAACCTTCTCTATCGCTTTGCACTGCTATGCACACGTTGTCCATCTCCCACTTTCAATATCGCATTAAAAAAAAAAAAACAGCTGAATATTTCAGGAATCTGGAATAACGTGATTATCTCCGCCACCTGTCGGACATCAGAACGAGCCGCGACCTGACCCGAACTACAGTATCAGCTGGTGCTTGATAAAGAGTCACATTATTGCAAAAGGCTCGCAAAAGGATTCTGAGATTGGAAGAAATATGCAGAAAGGAGATACAGAGTCTAACTAAAATAAATCAAACTTGTGCCAAAGTTTTTGGGTGCGGTGTTTTGTAGTTTCAAAAAAAAAAAAAAAAAAATCGAAATAAAAAGGCCAGGGTGGAAATGTTGCTGGGACCTGGCAACCCTGCACACCAGAGTACTGTAGTTTTAATGGCCAGTGACATTTAAACATCTCGCACTCTAATGAGCAATTTATGTTTTATTATATGCTTTTCTGGGGAATCTGAATGGATCCCTCAAACTTTTTATGTTTTAATTATCATACCGTTATAACGTTTACTGTTTAATCAGTCGAAAGGAAAAACCAAAGTCATCTATTTGTTCAGAGCTACAGTATATTTATACAGTACAGTACTTACCGGCTGATACTGAAATTGACTTGAAAATTGCACGTCCTTGTTTTAGGATCGGATCTGATGAAAGCAGGCAGAGTTAATGAGCGAGAGTTATTGTTTCTTTCTTTTTTTTTTCTCTCTCCTTTTTTTTGTTCATCTATCCATTCTGTCTGTTTTCGACGACATTTCAGGTCACACTGTTCATGCATGCGTGGACTCTATTTCCAAGTCGGCGTTTGAAATCTTTTATTGAAATAATACATTTAATATTTTTATTAGTGGGATAATCCGTCATTTGTAGTCAGCATCTGACCGACCTGATCATTTCAGAAAAGGCGCGTCACGGAGGAGTAACAAGTTTGTAACGCGTGCCAGGAACAGGACGCATTTTCTTCTCTTGAACCGAACAGGAAAGTGAAAAGCAGCAGTTAGTGTGACAGCTTAAGCTTAAGTAAGAATTAAGTGGGAAATTACAAGGGTGTCTTGGGATAAATAAAAAATGCGGTCCTCATCACCCTATTGGAAACCTTTTTTTGTTTTGTTTTTTTTGCGACAGGCTGCAAAGTGCCTAAAGATGCAATTTAAAAATTGGTTATTAAAGTAACAGCCTCAGCCGCGACCTCATTTCCCCTCTCGTCTGTCCCAACCACTCAGCATTCAGCATCACCAGTGTACTGATCATCTGTCCTCATCTACACCTGTTTCTCACTGCTTCATGCATTAAGTTAGATTTTTCATGCTTGAATGATTCATAATGATTCTCTACTGTACTTACAGTCTAAAGAGATGAAGTCTAGGCTGATTGATTTCTCCAAAGTGTACACTAAGATTCCTGTACTAGGTTTCAGGCCAGCCCATGACCCTATACAAGATAAGTGGTATAGAGAATGGGTGAATGCATGGATGGATGATTAACTAGAATCCAAAATATGACATTTTTGAACACCGAGACCAGTTCATCCAATATAATGAATTAGATTTTTTATTTATTTATTTATTTTTTTCAGTTATACTTTAACTGATTCTACTTTACATTCATGACTATTTTCCCCTTCTATGGTTACAGTTTCTTCTCCATTCTGCACATTTCTTGAGATGGCATGTTGTCAACATAGCCAGCATTAACAGCTGATACAAATAGCTTGTAGAAAGTGAAACATTTCCACATACTGTATATTCATCGACTTTATTAGCTCTCTAGTTGAATTTACAGCTGTCTTGTGTAAAGACAATACAGCATGTCTTACCTGAATCTGTCTACACAATATCACAAGCTAATATCGTATCAACTGCTAGCTAAAACGGCAATGTAATGTCATAATTAAAGCTTATTAGATACTCATTATCTGTATAAATCACAGGATATATGCACATAATACGTTCTTCCATACTGGATATCCTTATGTTCTTGCATATGACTAAATAAAGATAAAGAGTGTACAGTATGTAAAGAAATTAGCCGAGTGTGGATGAAAGGAATCTGGGAGTTTGATAAGTGGATTTTGCAGAAAATATATAAAGGTGGTCAACAATTCATATGGTACTATACCGTATCGGCAGGTTGATTAGCTGGACTGGTAAAGGCTATTGATTTGACAGCTCATATGGATGAATGAATAAATGAATTAGTTCAAAACCTTACCACATCATCATCATCATCATCATCACGTGTTACAGTATATATATATATATATATATATATATATATATATATATATATATATATATTTAAAAAAAATTTAATATCTGGCTGTAGGTGGTGACATAATCCACTTTTTCAGAAAAATGCTGCTTTTTGCTCGTCTCTCCTCCTACAGTAGTCTGTATTATAAACACAACTCAAAGAAGAAAGAAAGAAAAAAAAAACTCTTTCATGTGCCATGAAAAGGTTCTCAAGAAATAAAGGCCTTCAACCCGATACGGTTCCTATTGAGCGGAACATAAGAGTATATTCAAAAGTAAGTTTTATTTTGAATCATGCAGTTTTTGCCATTTCTTTTTGCTGTTGTCCTTTGTACTGTATACACGTATTATAAGTAAAAAAGAAACAAAAAAAAAACACAAGGAATTTAATTAGACCATGCTTTTGCGCTGACAAAACAATTTTAGTCCATAAAATAGAGTCGAAAAAAAATAATCAGCTTGAACTCGTGGCCGTGGATTTTGCAGCTCTTTCCAGTCTTGTCTATTCTGCATTGTTGGGAGATTTTGACATTATAGCAGAACCTTGATGATGAATTAGTTGGAACTGTTTAAAAGAGATGTTTTAAGAAGCAGATGTTTTTAAGCCTGTTTTTTTTTTTTTCATGATTATTATGTAAAATGTGTTTTGTTGCTTTTGAATTTAGCACTTTTTGGTTTGTTTGTTTTTTGTGGAGAGGTACATTTTATTTGTTTGTTTTTTTTTGTTTTTAAGTATGTGGATTAATTGCTGGTAATAAATAAAGAAGAATACAAGGTGATGAGGTTATGTGCTTTTCTTGAAAAATCATTAACCGACAGTGTAGTGTTGCTGCAGCTCGACATGAGTTGGAGTTACAGTACAGTTACCCCAAAGTTGAATATTTTCCAAATTAAATGGAATAGTGCGGTGGAAAAGTTTTGAGACGAGCCTCGTTTCCTCATATTTCGCTTTCAAAGAGTCAGACACTCTTCTGTTTTAATGCAGTCCTGAGGAATAGTTCTCCAAGGACTTTCTGGTTCTCAGAATGATTTCGTTTGGGGGTGAAAAGGTGAGAGAGTGACGCTCGGTGTCAAAATAAGAGTCGCATGCGTGATACATGATATTCTGCGCTCGTAAACTGATACTTGCTCGGTTTCCAATTAAATTTTTTTTTTTAAATCGTTGCTCGGTTTGCGGAACACTCGTTACTCGCGATCCGAGGTTCCACTATATATAATTTTCTTATACTATTCTTATACTATTCTTTCTTATACTATTTCTTTATTCATTCTATTTACCATTTGCTGCTATAAGTACATGTACCACACTGTGGAACGCGGTTCTACCGTACTATAGTTGTTATACATGGTCCTCTCATGGTACTGTAGTATGATACCACAGAGCATGTACAATACCAGGATACTGTCAGAAATGTGTTATACTTGTATATGTTCAATAATGGTAATATTAATATAGTAACCGCTGCAGTGCCATTTTACCTGTTATGGTACCTTACAAAGGTTATTGCACAATACCATGGTACTTACTGGGTAAGTTCAAAAATATATATAGTGGTATGTAGTTTGTTTTGTTCTGATTTTATTTAAAAACTCTTCTGCAATTCACGGGTTGAGCACAGGACAGCAGGTCTTCAGTACATAAACCATCCTCTTATCATCTTCCAGCACCACCAGCCTTGAAGCTCTCGGTCAATGAGACGTATGTGGTGGACCCAGGCCAGGATGTCACCATGTCGTGTGAGGTTACAGCCGGTTTCCCGATGCCCACTGTGACGTGGGCGCGATACCCCGGTCCCCTGCCACGCCGGGCCACCATCCGTGGCGGGTCTCTAACGCTGCGCTCCGTCACTCCGGCTGAGTCGGGTTTCTACAACTGCACCGCCGTCAACAACGTGGGGAACCCGGCCAGGAGAAACGTCAACCTTGTCGTTAGAAGTATGTGTGTGACTTATGTCTACTCAATACTCAATATATTTGTGTTTAAAGGTTTTCAAGTGAACGGTTTGCCAGATATTCATTCTTGTTGCTGTGTAGTGAGTGTTTCAGACCTGTGTTTGACTTGTTTCTAGGTCCAGAACAAACATCTAACATGACTACACGGCAACATTGACGTTTTAATTCTTAGCCACTAAAGACAGGTTTGGTAGCGCTTCACAGTACTGTTAGATGAACAACTTCTGAAGTAATGAGAGATCTTAGTAGTTGGATAATTGCATGTGATTGGAGAGAATCTGGTTTTCTGTTTGGGAAGCTCAAGTTGCTGGACTGTGGTCTGTTCTTTCATATGTGCTGCATCTTATGTTATCATATATTCATGTAGGCGGGAACAAAATGCAATTTGCTGATTTATATGAAGTGACGTGCGAATCACCATGTGGAAACACAGTTTGCTATATTCTTTCATCCTTTCATTTGCTATTCTCCTGTTCTCCCTCTGGTTCCACCCAGCAATGAAAAACCTGACGTTCCAGATCACCCCTGATTCGAACAAGGACGGCGAGAGCATCCAGATGGGTCGTGACCTCAAGCTGTCGTGCCACGTGGACGCTCAGCCCCAGGATAAAGTCAACTACACCTGGTACAAGAACGCTGTCCCGGTGTCCCCATCGGACAGCCTCATTGTGCTCCGCAGTGACCCGGACATGCCCGCCGGCACCAGCAGCCTGGAGATTGTGGACATGAAGTTCAGAGATCAAGCCACCTACAGCTGCGTGGCCAACTTCCCTGGCAGTAACGTTCCCGAACTCCGAGTGGACGTCAATATCACACAAAGCAGTGGTGAGTATATGTAATCTGTCTCATTCCCTGTCTCTCTCTCTCTCTCTATCTTTTTCTTTACTTCCTTTTGTCTCCAGTTGTTATTTGGTAATAGGAACTATAATAATAAGTATTTTACACGATTGAAGTTTCTGCTCGAAAGGATTGGGAAACACTGTTCCAGGGTGTCGTCCTACAAGCCCCGCCCCCGATAACCCGCCCTCCTCTATTATTCCTGCTGTTATACCCCTATCTCACCTATGCGATTTGACAATGCGAGGACCGACGCGCGGAAAGATGGAAACCTAATCACAGCGCCAAAACCCGCGGTGAATCATGATGAACCGTACTTGCGGCCACCGCGCGAAACCTTGTTGGTGAGATAGGGGTATTAGGAGTTAACAGATTATGGGCCAAACTTTGTTGAGTGATGATGATAGAATAATTATAAAGGTCTTGATAAAAACAACATGCATGAGGAAGCAAAAAAGAGTTTTTATTTTCTGCAATGGAAAAGCACTCGAACTAGTTACTTTTATCAGAAAGTAACGCTGTAATGTAACGGATTACTTTTTGGAGACAGTCATTTTGTAATGTAATTAGTTACTTTAAAAAGTAACGTCCCCCAGCACTGATGGACAGTAACAGCACCGTCACACTTGTTTATATGCTTAACTCCATGTCACAGGTGTTCTAATAATGTTTATTACGCCGTTGGTCACAGCGTGTGTAAAAGTAGGTCAGGTCAGCTGAGAGAGCAGCTGCAAGCCAAATCCTACATTCAAAACCAATCTGAGAAGCATTTGAGCAACAACAAAAACACACACACACACATCTGATAACGTTGTCATCTTAAACAACACTACTGTACTGTATGTCTTCTTAATAAATGTCGAAAAATAAAGTCTGAATCCGTATAAAAGTCGAGCTAGAAAGCTAACTAACTTAGGCCGAAAATAAGGCTGAATCCCAAATCCCTCTGTAACCCCTAATAAGCGCCGGGACTAGTGCCTCGAGCCGCATTGCAGACATGCTGATATTCTTCACGACAGCACTCACTCTTGTGTGATATTTGCTTAATTGGCAGATTTTGAGGTTACAGCATATTATACAATTATGTATGAAGTCTTTGCAGGACCAGACAGTCCAGTACAAAGCTATGCTCCGTCTCATCCACTGAGGGGGCAGTCAGGTATGAAGCAGCTTTATTTCAAAACAGGAGTCGGCTGACAGGAGGGGTTGGGTTTGGTCAAACTTTCTGCTGGAGTACAATTCTACCTCCATACCGTTTTCAACACATTTTTGGAGGCTTAGTTGGAAACCTCACACCTAGTGCGAATTGGCAGCAGTGAGGCATCTTGACAGAACGCTAGTGCCGCAGTTTCAATCTCGTCGAAAGCCTACCATATACTCCTTAAACTCAAGCCCCGGGGTAATTTATTACTCGGTTGAAAATGTCTTTGAATATGGATTATCCAAAAATTCCATCCGTCCCCATCAACGCAAGTGGGAGTTGATTGCACAGGCAGTTGACAGCTCTCGTGAGTTGTTGCCACTTACGCTACATGAGCATTGCCAAAACCCTCCAGGTAAATTAAACCGTATTTCAAATAACCACAGCTTCTTGGATGCCACTTACGATGGGAAAACACTTAGGAAGGACCTTACATCGTGAGCTAAATTCCTGTTAAATTCAGCTTTGGACTTTCCTTTGTAGATCTCCATGGCACATGAAAAAAAAAAAAGCCTTCTTTACTCACCAATTGGTATTTCCCATGGGAAACAGCTGTGCATGCTGGGATTCCCTGTGCCACCTCTGTAATCTCATGTTCTCTCTTCTTAGGAAGGACCTTTGGCTTACTTTCTTTGTTCCTACTTCTTTTAAAACTTCTGACCTTCTCTAGGTGTTACAGTGGCATTTTTTCGGCTCTACTCCCCACCATGATCAATCTCCTCTACTTTCTTTCTCTTTCACAGTAATCTCCTCTCTGCGGAATTCACACCGCACACCATGAATTTCCTTCTCTGACCACAGCAATGTCAGAATTTTAAACCGTGAAGTAATAGAAATAGTATCATTAGTCCCATCCATCTGCATATTTCTGTTAAAGAATATGGCATTTGCATATCAGTTCTAGATCATTGTTTACTTTTCTCCCTTTTATGCTTAACTCTGATTTAACATATTCAACTACACTTAATTGTGCTTTATATTTGTTGCCAGTCACATGTTTAGTGCCAAATCATTCTCTGACTTTAGCAGCTAGTTAATAAACTTATACACAGCGCATATTGTTTATATGTTTACACACACACACACACACACACACACACACACACACACACACACACACACATATACACTGGTCAGTCGTGAAGGTGATCTTCTCTTTGGCTTCCCGGGCCTTCCCGAGTCGGTCCACCAGATCATCGACACGCGGAGGCGGGTACGCAACAAAGGTTGATATGGCGTTCAGTGGATCGACCTATAAGTCACTACGGGGCTTGACCAGGGGCTTGTCGACTCCTCAATTATGCCCTGATGGTGGGCTTCTGGGACACGGTATGGGCGCTGACGAACTATGCCGCTGACGGGCTGCGTCTTTGTTGTGGCGTACCAAGTACTGTATGTGAGCCCCAGTCCGGTGAAGAACACATCCTGGAACTCTTCCGCCAGCTTACTCAGCTCCTGATTCTGCATGGCCGACAGCTCCTCTCCTCGCTCAGTGGATACAGCTCAGTGCATTTTCGCTTACCCGGCTGTTGCAGTCTGTAGTTCACGGCCCCGACTTTTCCCACCATACCGAAGGGTCCTAGCCACAGGACAAGAATTTACAGAGAGCAGAGGCCCACCTGGAACTTGTGCGGCTGCGGTTGTTGGCGCATTTTTGCTCTCTATCCTTTTTGCATGTGCTGTTTGACAATAGGTAATACTTTCATCATATCATGTACTGTAGTACAGATTTACGTATTCAATTACTGACCGGAATGGAAGGGCGGCCCAAGCTTCCTCGGCGATGTCAAGCAGTCCTTGCAGTCATTGGCCCCAAGGTCATGAACCCCGTGGAGGCATGCGGTGTCTCTCGTACCGCAAGCAGCATGTGTGGCATTGGCTGGTCCTAATTTTGACCACCCTTGTCCACGACTTGCTGCAGCATGCAGTTCAGTGTCTGGTTAAAGTGCTCTAACTGACGTGAGGACCTGTAAGGTCTGCACCAGCCGGCACACATCAAACATTAGTTTTGGCATAAAGGGTGTACTTTGGTCTTTAAGGATCTTATTGAGGAGCCAAACTCGGTTGAACAGCTGCACCAGCTCTCGTGCGATGTTTTCCGACGGAGCGGGACAGCTCCCGGGGTATCGTGTGGCATCAACAATTGCCAGGATGTACTCATGCCCTTTTTGCTGATTTCTGCAGCCGTCTGATAAGATCTGTTCAAAGATCAGTTTAAATGGCACGGTGATGATGGGCAGAGGAATGAGCAGGGCAGGGGTGCGGGCAATTGGGCGAAGCTGGCTTATTTTTTTACCTGCTGAGACAGGAACAGGAAGGGGTTAGAGGGATCATAAGCTTGGCATTCAGCGTCTGTCATTGTTAGGTGTCTGCACCGTCCACGCCGGTTGTGTACGCGCTGCTCTTCTCCACTGGAATTTGCAAGTATTCCTCGGGGGACTGTTGTGGGCTTGGTTCGGTTCCATGTGCCAGCATTCTCCACCAGTGACACATGGGAGGACCACACAGGAACCAGATGTCACGATTATGAACCGTCCTTATTTATTAAGCAGGTATGCAGTCTTGGTGTAGTGAACGCACAGTGGTTCTGGTGGCGTCCAGGTGAATGGCGTGTATCCATGGGTTGACGCTCAGAAGGTTCAGATTCCTCTCTGTCGCGGTCTGGAGCAGGTGAGATCAACAGCGCTGAGCAGTGGCGCGAGATAGGCAGAGAGGCCAGCAGCATCCTTCTAGGCGAATTCGGGTTCAGAGAGCGTAGGGTCTGTGAAGACAGGAGACACGAGTACACACTCACCCAATGGATTCAGCGCGGCCCGCTTCGAGTGGTGGGAACGTGCCGTCTCTGAATCGTCTTTGAGCCCAGGTGCATTAGTGAGCCCCGCCCCCTTCTCGTTCATGCGGCTCTCGAAGGTAGAAGGGCATACAACGCATTGGTTACTCCGTGTGCGCCAGAACACTTTTAGATGGCTTCAGAAATATTTTTAGATTTTGCTAGATTTTCTAAAGCAGCACTATACTAACATTTTAAAATAATCAATACTTTTACTACGCATGTGTCTGTTTGATCTGACCTACAGAGATCTGTCTCTTTAAGCACAGCACGGACAGCAGTGGTGTGTGTGAGACATTGTGAAGGAAAAAAAAAAAAACCCAACTGTTTTTCTTTTTTAACATGAGCCACAGGAAGCTTTAAATGAATCGGAGCAGCAGTAGAGACGGCAGAGCACATTTTTATTTTGTTCAGAAAATAGACTTGAAGAGATGGCAGCAGCAAAGAGCGAGCGAGCCCAGGGTGAGATATGGAGATATTTTGGTTTAAAAAGCCTTAGAAAATAAATACAAAAAAAGGACAAAATGTGTATTTTCTTATTCTGGAGAGGACAGAGAATGGAGTCGAACTGAAAAAAAAAAAAAAAACATTTTCTGTGATAAAACCTTTGAATCTAATCTCTCGGTATTGCAGGTTACCGGCGCTTTATAGTGATGAAGTCGGTTAGGGAGCGTCTAAAAATTACATGACCTGGGCACAAGTGTAGGATTTTATAAAGATTACAGTCATCTAATTTGCAGTTCATGTAACACTCTGTTATTTATATATATATATATATAATTAATGATTATTAATGATGCACATGATTAAACCTCCACATATAAACCTATTGTGCTTTATAAAACCCAGGACTCGTCTTAGCAACTACACAGCAATCCACTGCAAATGATTAACTCTAAATTGCATTTACTTAAACCGTTTATTTTAACAAACAGTGCTTTAACGTGCTCTACTTTGATTGTATTAACATTTTACAATTTTTGGTTGTCGACTTTAGATTCCCAAACATAAAATTAGGGTAGGATTGAACAGGTGCCTAAATTGATTTTCTGGAAGCCCTAATTCAGATCACGCGCATTACTTCACAACCTGCTGTACAAGGATGATAGATATTTATTGAGGAGCAAAATCCTAGACATGTTTTTAAAAAAGTAACTTTACCTTAAATCCACGGTATGCATTTAAGCCCAATAAAATATAAGGGGATAAAATATGCGTTAGGAAGTGGATTGTTTGTTTGTTTGTTTGTTTTTTTTCCTTTGCTGGAAAATGTCATATGATGTAACATAAAAGCAAGAGCCAATTTTCCTTTTTTTTTTTTTTTTCCCCCCTTGATGTTGCTCTTTTTAATTTCTCTTTTTAGTAATTCCTCCAGTCCTGGTCGTACCTGTGGGTGGAAGTGTGGTCAACGTGAGCGAAGGTGGGACTGCAGACCTGCTGTGCTTGGTTGAGGGTAAGCCACGCCCGCCAGTTCTCTGGTCCCGGGCTAACAAAGACATGCCCATGCCGTCAGGCGACTGGATGACGGAAACGCGCGATGGGCGCTTGCGTCTCACCAACGTCACGCGGGATATGGCAGGGCCTTACCGATGCCAGACGGCACCGTACAACGGCCTCAACATCAAACGCAGGCTGGGGCACGTGCAGCTCAACGTGGAGTGTGAGTACTCTCAACATTCTATCAAATTCTAGTGCAAATATTAAAACACTGGGACTCGTGTATATATTATGTTTAATATCCCGTCGCACCATCTTGGCGTTGAATCTGTGCTCCGGTCTACCTAGAGAAATAAACCACATTCCTCTACTCGCACCGGATTTCCCAGCTCGTATAATACGACTAAAATCATTACCTCGCCTGATTTCCACAGACCTATTACATAAATTGATGGCAAGATGTGAAATGCTATTAAAAAACCCACAGCAATGAAGACTCTAGAGTTTTATCACGATAAACGCTGTGATCTGGTTTGATGAAGCTTGTTCTAAAGTGCTGTTAATCTGGGCTTTAACACAGTGCTTTGAGTGAGATCCCTCGGGACACGTCCAACAACCTACACCCCCACCCCCCCAACACACACACACACACGCACGCACAAACACATATTCCATTAAAACACTCCTAGCGGATGCCTATTATCATTGTATTTAAATGCAGCCTTTTGGAAGCAGCTCATGCGTTAATGCATTTACACTCTCAATAACGCGTCCATTATGATGCCTGCTGAAAGCGCGTTTGCTAAGAGCCCAAGCTAAAGAGGCTCAGAGTTCATTAGCGTCGAGAATAACTCCATATCATTCAATGCTCTTCAGTCCTTTTCTCATGAGGCCATTAAGCCCAAAGCGATGTACTACGCCTTAATAACACAAGTTATGTATTGAACTTGGTCTTGCAGAACTGATCCTCTCTGAGTGTTATGCACAAGGATGAACACAGACAAAAGGGTTTGTGATGAATCTGGAAGACTGACATGACGTCTGAGCCAGACTAGAGCCACGTAAACAAGTTTCATTGTGAATGGAAGACATATGGATGCATAATCCCAGGATGCACATGTCGTCTCTTTCATCGAGTCGATTTATTCATTATGCACGGATTGCCTGATTGCAAAAATGTCTTTCTTACCGTTGGTCTTCGGATATGGGCGTCCACAACCCCTTCCAGTCCTGTTGATTTATTCTAACCCTGGACTTTTGAGAAAGCTGTTTCTTGAAGGGTATAAATTACATTGTGGATAATTTTGTACTCAGTAGAGTCACAACTGCTTTTAATTATGACTGTACTTTACTTCCTGTGTGTTTTGTGTACTTCCAGTCATTCACTGTGATTATGGGTGATTCCTCGGTGACAGCCCTGTAGTTATCATGACGATCTCATGATTTCCCACCAGCTTATCTTTTATCTCCTGTCTCCTTTTTGCACGTCTTTGTCTCTTTAGTATCCTCACTGCTTCTCGTTCTCGCCTCCACATCCTCCCTTTTCTCCTCCCAGCCACGCCCACATTGATTAGTGTTTGTGCACTGGAACCTTTTGAGCGTCTTGCATGAATATGTATGCTGCACATACTGTATGACTCGCGAAGACGTTGCGCTTCTGGGAGTTATTGCGTGATGGCGTTAACACATGGGCTGTATTCAGCGTTGCGCCTTATGCGCAGAAGTTCAGCAATATTTACAATTTACTGCAGTCGTACAGGAGCTCTGATGCTAAAGTTTCTGTTCGTCTTGACATAGTGTGTTATTTCAATTTCAGTCTCTACTTATCTTGACATATTGTGTAATTTCAAAACGCAAAAGCCATCAACAAGTATTATTTATTTAAGCAGTTTACTGAATATCAGCACATGGGCACGAGGGCGCAGCCCGAGTCGCAGATATCTCACAGCCGTGCTCTCATTCGCTCACTCATCGTCTGTAGCCTGGAGCCTATACCAGGAGACTTGGGGCACAAGGCGGGGTAGATCCTGCATGTCTTTGGACTGTGGGAGGAAGCCGGAGTAACCCAGAGGAAACCCACCAAACACGGGAAGAACATGCGAACTCCATGCACTCAGAAGGGAATCAGTCTTGGCCGGGAATTGAACCCAGACCCTTGAGGTGCAAGGCGACAGTGATAACCACAGCCCCATTTACACGGCCCCAAAGAACCCGGACGGTCCAAGGACCACACCTCTATCACCTACACTTCCTCTGAAATCAAGCACAGGAGTCCCATTGGAATTGAAGTTAAAGCGCGTTACATTCTCTGTGTCTGTGAGTTTCCAATGCCCCCTCCCCCACCAAGCACACTCTTCCTGATATCATAGACAGTCTACAGACTCGTATCTTTATACCTGCATAGGCTAGAACGGAACCATTTTCAGCACTCGCAGCACCACTGCACCCCTAATTGTGTTCTAGTTCCACTTATTCCGCTTTAGAGTATCAGCTACTGTAACGTCTGGGATTCCATGGTTGAATTCCAAACAGCATAAAATGGAAGCTTTGTGCTAGGAGCTAGTTAGCTTTGTAGATCGCGCTAGTCTTTAGCAAAACATGGACAGAGGGAGTTCAGAAGGACTTTGAAGCAGTTACCAAGGAGACAAAATATTGTTCAATATAACTCCACATCGTTACAGTAGATGTGTTTTCTTGCCAAAAGTGTGTCCGTGATGTACTGAATGTAGCTTCTGGCAGGTACAGTAACTCCTCTCTACTTATTCCATTTTGGTAGGAAATCCTTGTTACTAAACTGTGTCTTTATTATAAGGGAAGATGCATGTGATGCTTTGTCTTTTTTATTTATTTATTTAATGTCTTGTTCCGTAAGATCCAATTATGTAGCATGGATTCATTTTAACAAAAGTCGTTGATGGAAAAGTTATAGTTTAATACCTTACTCAGTCTCACTCATCGTCTATACTGTGTAATCCTGTATTGAGGGTCACGGGGGGCCTGGAGCCCTTTCGCAGGACACTTATGGACAGGTGCCAGTTCATCACAGGGTACACACATACACACTCATTCACATACTGGGCAATTTGGGAATTCCAGTTAGCCTAATCTGCATGTCTATGGACTGTGGGAGAAAACCGGAGCACTCGGGGAAACCCACCAAGCGCAGGGAGAACCTGCCAACTCCATGCACTCAGAAGGGAATCGATCTTGGCCGGGAATTGAACCCAGACCCTTGAGGTGCAAGGCGACAGTGCTAACCACAAAGCCACTGTGCTGCGTAGTTTAATTCCTATGGTATGTTATGTATTATAGTTAAATATAACATTTTTCTATAAATATGTCTCTGCAATGGTTTTAAGGAGAAACTGGCTGGGGTTATCACACAGGTTGTCCCAGTAGAGCTACTGTAAATCAAGTTAAGATTTATTACAAGATTTTTAAATTTTATTTTATGAATGTCAATCTACTGTATATTGCCCGAGGTCGTAGGTAAACAAACCTCATTAGTTGTTTCAAAAGACAGGATTTAAAGAAAGAGACGTCCCTGCCTCCGCTGTTCCCTGCAAACTTCCTTCCCTGGCACTGGAGACACTTCCCACAGAGACAGTTGGCTTTAACTCATAATTCCCACTTAGTGTTTGCCAGCATGGTGGGTCCCCCCATGGGGCTTTGCCGTCTTGTATACAAGGATCGCGTTTATACTGTAGGAGAAGCGAGTGTAAGAGTTGGCAGGGAAGCTGGTGAATGATCGCGTGAGGATGCATGGAGGATTATGCGCGTGGAAATATGAACATCTCTGGGAGTTTGTAAACAAATTTGTGATGACGAGTGGGCTTGAAAATCTGTGCGCGAGGAGCTTTTGGTCCCGGTCCATTTCATCTTAATAAAATAATTGCGTATCGTTTGATGACTCGAATTCATCTAATTCAAGCTCGCGGTTTATTTAAGGTCGCTGGTTATTTTGAAATATACAGTAACAAGCCGGGAATCAATAGTGTGTAAAAATAAATAAATAAATAAATAATTCGTTATGTGCAATTCTAACGTTAGCCCAGTATCGAAGTCTTTCGCAATGTTTGGTCGATTGCCTTCATGCTAATTACACATCAGTGAAACGAGCAAGAGCTTTTACTGTATATCAGGCACTGATAGTCCTGTACGATTTAGAACGAGAACTACATTTATTTCACAAGCTTCCAAAAACAAACACAAACCGTAACCATGTCAGGATTTTATAAAATACTATTAAAAACCTCACTACAAGAATGGTAATATAAAAGTGACATAGCTCGTTTTGTGCAAAAGTTTTGGCACCCCTTCTGATAATTCCGTGGCCTGTCCTGATTTTTATTCCTTTCTACACTGTAAAACAATACTGAAGGCGTCCAGCATATACAACAATCTCCTTTGAATAGTTAATATTGAGGGGTATCTGCTACTGACAGTATGACCTGTAAAGCTTCATAACATCTCTAATCCGAGGTGCTGTTTGTTAATTGGTGATTTTGTGAGGCTGGTGACTCTAAATGAGCTTCTCCTCTGCAGCAGAGGTAAGTTTTGGTCTTGCTTTCCTGGGAAGGTCTTCATGAGAGCCAGTTTCATCATGATGGGCTTGACTACTGTTCTTGCAAGAACTATTCCCGAACAGCTGACCTTCATGTCTTAAAGTAACAACTGACTGTTACTGTTGTTACTTAATTACATAATGTGTTATTTCACAGGTTTGAAATCTCCAATATTATTCTAAAATGTAGGAAATAAATCACTAAACCAATTTAAACCATTAAAACCAGGAAACCATTAAAGCCAATAAACCATTAAAACCAATAAACCATTTTCTGAGGAAATGCAGAAAGCGGTAATGAAGCTTTTCATCAAATGAGGTTTACACATAAATATTATTTTCATCTTCTTCTCAGACCCTCCTGTGGTGGACCCGGTGTCCCAGGATGTCCGCTCTCCAAACTACAAGACGGTCATTTTGCGCTGCCTAGTTCTCAAGTCCAATCCCAACCGTATAGCTAGCGCACGCTGGTATCGGAACACGATTCCTATCCGCACTCCTCCCGTGGACCCTCAGGACGTCCCTCAGCTCCGCTTCATCCTCGATCCCACCAACAACGGCACGTATGAGTGTAAAGTCAGCAACGGGGTCGGCACCTCCACTTGCACCTTTGTCGTCTCAGGTAAATAAAAACAAGGATTTCATTCGATAGGTTTAATTATAGTACACAACGTGGAGGCCAATTCATGTGTCTCATCATGCTCCCAGAACCAGTCTGAGTCCTGGAGTATGGCCGTGCCATCAGGGAAGGAAAAGATTAAATCCATTTGGAATATCCTGCTGACTTTTTTAAGGTGGACACTATGCATGATGGGTGCATCGCTTCATGCTCTTCCCTCCTTATCCTGATACGGCCATCGCTCTGGAATAGGCTCAATCTGGACTCATCGGAACACATAACCTTTATTGCTCCAAAGTCAAATCTTTATGCTCCCTACGAAAAAGCCTTTTACATAGCCTCACCAATAAGTGGTTTTCTTACGGCCACGCAGCTGTTTAAAATCCTTCACATAGTCCACATGTTTCAGAACAGTGTTTTCATTTGAAACCTAAAGGACACATTTCCTGAAATTCTGAAACATTTCGAGCAAGAAATCTATCCAGCAGAGCTCAAGTTCAATGTATTTTCATTTCGGAATTTGATTACCTCTGAGAATTACCAATTTAAAGCTCAATTATATTTTTAATTCCAGTTTAATTACCACATAAGTTGAAATGATTTACTGCTCTGATTACACCAGTGTCCTTCTCTTCTAAACAAAAACATGGCTGAGATCAAGTACTGTATATTATTGGCATAAAACTCAGTTTCAGTATTTGTGACATACCTTTGGTTTTTCCCAGATGACCCAGACCCTTTACAAGATGATCAGTTAAGTGCATTTCTTGGGCTTAATTCATCAATCAAAGTAAAAAATAGCCACAATTGTTCTTACTGCGTGGTGTGAACAGAAGTGCTGCCTGCTGTCAGTGTTCACAAATACACAGATAACTTACACACCTACATAAAGCTCTCTCATGCACGCGCACACACACACACACACACACACACACACACACACACACACACACACACACACACACACACACACACACACACACACATACAGTACCTACAGGGTGGTCTGAAAGTCTGGATTCGAAGGAATATGTTCTTTTATAGTTTCTATATTTTTCCTTTACTGTTAAACCCACGTGTATTTAAAACCAACAATATTGTAAAGTCTGGATTCGAAGGAATATGTTCTTTTATAGTTTCTATATTTTTCCTTTACTGTTAAACCCACGTGTATTTAAAACCAACAATATTGTAGCACTGGTTCTTCACATAGTGAAATTGCATTCTAAGGTGCTTCTCAATGGATCCAGACTTTTGTGCACCCTGTACTGTACAGTACATACATACATAAAGGATACATTAACATAACTGGAATTGGATTAAGAGCAGTTCTAATACATTATTAAAACCTGCGAGGATAGTGCTGAACAATCAACTTAGTGGAAGAAATGTCCAGAAAAAAAAAATCGTAAAATGTTCGACAGTAAGAAAATCAGAGCTGTGTTCAACAGTGAACGTAAGAGAACGCACAGGATTGGGACTAAACAGCCGTTTGGAAAACCACTTCTTGGTGAGACTCATCAGAAAGGAAAGGCTTCCGTTTGCTACGGAGCCTGAATTCCAATGGACAACGGTCATGTGGTCTGATGAGTGCAGATTCCAGGGCGATGTGTGCGTCAGAGTTAAAAGGGAAGCTCATGAAGTAATGCACCCATCATGGAGACGGTGTTATGATCTGGGGTTGCTGCAGTGGGTCAGTTCCAGGCTTAGCACCGTTATGTGGCAATAAAATAAAGTCAGCTGACGACCTAAATGTACTAAAGGACCAGGGTATCACATCTATGGAGGTTTTCTTGCCTGATGGCACAGTCATACGGGGTAAAGGAGTAAAAACATCAGACAGACGTGAGTTTCGGTGTCCTGACTGTTTAGTTTGATTATACCGTTATTACTAACTAAGGCTATCTAAATGCCTGAATATATGCTACAGATGTGGCCATTAAGAATGCGCACTTTTTATCATGAAAGGCCACAATTTGTTTTGCGCAGTGCCGCGAAATCCCACGCGCACCATTTAAGAATTTAAATAAATGTGTTGTGCTTCACTGAATATCCACCAGATGGCGCATGTAAGGACTTTATCTAAAAGCCAGACCAAGTACAACGTAGAATTGTACATAATTAGTTAGCCTAAAACAATATTGTTTCCAATGCTGAAGCAAACATGAATTTTTTGTTTTACAACAGGTCTTTCATGACAAATGTGTGTATATGTGCTTCATAGTATATGTTCGTAATAATGAAATGAGATGTTTAAATGGTATTAAAATTAATTTCATTTCCTGATTCTGTGTTAACTATGCGAATGTCCTGATTCATGAATATGTCAACATATCTTCGTTAAAAGTAAAAATGTGTCGACAGTGAACACCATCACAAGACATGAATGAACAAAAAAAAAATAAAAAATCTCCACGTAAATATTCTTATATGAACACGAAATAATAGCTGGAATAGCCCAGAAATGCAACAAATATATAGGCTACAGTACTAAGTGAAAAATCTAAATCTAAACCACCAATTAGTTATTATTCATGTGATATTTTTAACCATAGACATTTAACTTTTTTGTGGTTGCTTGTTACAAATTGTGATTCTGATGTCTTTTGACCTGTCTTAAAAACTTAAACAGCACAATTATCTAATGTGGGTATCCTGATAATGCGGACTTTTTCCAGCGCTTTTATCGATAGTGCTATATGAATAAGCGCGTATAAATGCTTTATTCGATGGCGTGTGCACTGGTTATTTGTGAACAGCCTGATCTTTTGTTTGTTTGTTTATTTATTTATTTATTTATTTATTTATTATTCTTATACTGTAACTCAATATGTTGTACATTATAAAGGAGTCTCCTATTGGGGCAAAACGTTACCCAGCAGCCGTATGACTTTAACAGAGGTGCTAACCGGCTTTTACCCACTTGTAGGATTTTCCCTTATAACGCAAAAAGCTTATCTCAGTCTCAGCAAGACGTCCTTCTCAGTGTGGCAACTAAAACCGTGATATTGCTATCATCTAGCTCCATCTAACCACTACTCACAGCCACAGCCATTCTCCGTCTCTGTATCCCTCTAAAAAAAAAGAAAACTCAGAGATATCTTTTTTTTTTTCCTTCTAAATTACAAGCTGTAACAATCCATTTTCCCCTCTCTGTGAACCAGATACAGTGACAAAAGCCACATTGTTTTCAGTGTTAGAGACGCATTCCGTTATAGCCATCTTCTAAGGAATAAATTGCTTGCTGACCCATCTGTGTGCACATGCACCGGCCGGTGAAATGAGCTCAAGATTAGTTTTCTGCAGACTAGAGGACATCGTCAATGATTCCCTGAACAGAGCAGACGGCGTATGTGAATGTTAGTGTGGGTCGCGTGGGTGCACACTGCACTGCTTCGATTCGACGACTTAACATTTTCCAGCATGTTGCCTGTAGTATAATTGTCCCATATCGTAGCAGTCCACATCCAATCATGTAATTCAGAAACTGGCTCTGTTATTCCACATAGTGATCTTGTACAGTCACAGGATTCCTAAGGGTGGGGGCTAAATATTACTTTTTATGGTGGGAGTTTTTATGGTTTCAGTCCAGTTGAGGATCTATTAAAAATAAAAAGCAACACAAACCTTTTTTATTATTATTATTATTATTATTTCTCACATGTAAATTACAGAATAGTGAAATTATTTTCTTTTTAATATCTCAGCTTGTTTGGAACCTCAGGTAAGACCCAGAGCAGAGGGTCAGCTATGATATACTGTGCCTGGAGCAGACAGGGTTAAGGGTCATGCTCAAGGCCCCACCAGGGGCAACTTGTGATACTGGGGCTTGAACCTTTGACATTCTAATCAAGAACACAGAGCATTAACTGTTAATCCACCACTGAGGGTTGTGTGAGGGTTAGGTCCTTCCTGTCAGCATGAACTCGTCTGGCTCTTCATTAATAATTCACGCTGCAGATTGGCATTTGCTTGCAATTTATGCATTACACAGCTGCATGAATACTGGAATTCCTAATAGATTGGCCAGTAATTATTTCCTGTTTAAAAATGTTGTAGATTGTGGTAAAAACAACACAGCTGTTTTACAAGGACTTTAAGGCACGGATCTACAGTGTGTTCAGGAAGGAAATCAGCCTCGTTTCTTAACACTAGGTGTATTTTTACTTATGACCACTGGGGGCACTGTTCTGCTTACTTGGATAAAAACCTCAACGTTGTCGTTAATGTATTGATGCTCTTGAACCCTGCAGATGCAGGAAGTCGATGAGATTTAAAATAGATTCTTTCGTCTTTGACCCAGAATGTACGGCGACGGGGATTATGAAACACAACAACATTTTCCCAGAACACAATGACGTTTCTCAAAAAAAAGAGCCATTTCACAAAACATAACATTTCACAAATACAAAAAACATTTTATAAAACAACAAAAACATTTCACAAAACACAAAAACATCTTATAAAACAACAAAAAAATTCCTAAAACATGATGACATTTTACAAAACACAAAATTATTTCACAAAATACACAAACATTTCGCAAAACACAGTTATATTTCATAAAACATTTAACAAAAAAAATAAACATTTTCAGGAACACAACTACATTGTTTGTTTTTTGTGAAATGTTTTGTGTTTCAGAAAATATTTTTGTGTTTTTCTTGTTTTGTGAAATTTTTGTGCTGCAGGAATTTTGGGAAATATTTTTTGATTTCATGAAATGGTTTTGTGTTTTTAAAAATGTCTTTTTTTCTGTTTTGTGAATTGTTTCTGCGTTTCAGGAAATATTCTTGTGTTTCAAAAAATGTCGTTGTGTCCGGGTGACGGCGTCACCATGTGAATACCTTCTTATTGCTATAACTAACCTCATCAATCATATTTGCTTTGTTTCGGTTGTACAGCAACATAAAGTAGACTTTTGAAGAAATAAAGAATCTCTCTCTCTCTCTCTCTCTCTCTCTCTCTCGCTCTAAACCGTCCCCAGCTCGGCCGTATGTGGCTGAATTTTACTATGACACGCCGAACCCCATCCGCATCCTGAAGGGCAGCAACTACTCCTATAACTTGCAGTGGACGCAGAGAGAACCGAACGCTACGGACAGAGTCATCGGCTATGGGATCAGCGTGCAACAGGTGACGTACGATGGCTGTATTTGTTAAATACTCCAAATATTCCGTATCTGTATCTGGTTCCAGAATTCCATAGTAGCTTTAAATGGAACCATTGCAACCGGGGAAATGTTTACACTATACTATAAATACATTCTGTTCATAAAATCATTAATTATGGACATGAACACGGTCTTTCTTTGCTCCGTGGCCTGCGCCCATGAGCTTCATTCATTTCTATCCACATGCCTGACATATTCATTTCTAAATACAGCTATTGAAATGTCCAAAAATAAACATGCGTGTCCATTTCAGTTCAGCTGAAATCGGTTTGCGTGGCCGTGTGACCCGCTGGAAAAGACGCTCCAGACGTACAGTCCTCTTTCTTTTCTTCTTTTTTCCCCTTCCTTCCTTCCTTCCTTCCTTCTTTGCTTGCTAGCTATCGAGTGTGGCTACGAGTGAATAAGTAAGCTGAACAAATGTTTGTTTATAATAGGAGTCGAGGGAATAGCACGAGCAAAGCAGAGAGCGGATCGATCAGAGCTTGTGCTGCATTAGAAACACTTCCAAAAGACACACTTGAATCAGTTTGCTCAGTTTTTCCCTCCCGTTTGCCGATGCGTCGTTCACCACGAAGATCCATCAGTCTTTTTTTTTTTTTTTTTTTTTGGTCGCACGTCTTCTCTCCCCTACTGCCCTATATTCTCTTTCTCACTCGCTCACGCTCGTGTTCTCTGCTTTCTGGCGCTCTTTCTTTCGCTCTTTGCTCTCTGTCTGTCTGTCTTCCAAATCTGTCACTTTCCACATCTTCCTTTTGTGTCCCCTCTGCCTTGCCTGTGACACTTTTGTCATCTTCTTCTCCTTTTTTCACTTTCTCTTTCTCTGCCTGTCATTCACGATTAAAATAAATAAATAAAAAACTCCCGCCTGATGCTGATAATGCAAATCTTTGGAAATCTTTAATATTCTAGAAAAGAAATAAAAAACTCTTTGGATGTTTCTGGAGCCAAGTGTTTTCAGCAAAAAAAAAAAAACAAAAAAACAAAAAAAAAACATTACCCGTCATATTTGCTTATAATTTCACAGCATACAGTATATAGGTGTGTGTTTTTTTTATTACATTTTTTACCTCCCTGACATGGAAACGTCTTTTTATGATGCATTTGTACGACGGACGTTCACGTCAAACCGGGACTTTTGATTGCGCAGAATAACGGCTCACAGTTATAGGAGTAAAAACTCCCTTTATTTTTTCGATGTAATCCCCTGCTATACTAATGCTCTGATCCCAGCGTTTCTCTAGTGCTTGGATACCGTCAAGTTGGAACGTTTTCTCGATATGCCAGAGCAATGATCGGAGTTCACATCTGAAACGCTGGCCTCCCAGGAACTCCTTAAATAGCCCAAACATGTGAAAAAGGATAACTCCCAGCCGAGTTCCTGTACTGCACTGTTGGCGAATAAATGCGTGTACAGTTCCCACAGACGGATGCGTCCCTTCCGCAAGTTCTCCATCAGTTTTCAAGAATCAGGTGTTCCACTCGCTGAACGTTCACGCGAACGACTGCAATGGGCCCTGAGCCACCTCGGTCAGGTGCATCATTAACAGATGTTTGTATACAGTAAGTCCTTCTGTAAAAATGTTTTGCACCGTTCAAATTTTTTACTGCAGCTAAGCATCTTATCACTGTACTGTGCTTGAAGTTTTACACCTTCACACATGAGAAATTTCATCACTAGTCCCGGTTTCACTCGAACACCCCGTGTGTATTCAACATTGGCATTGAATATTGTTACCTGGGTCTTATGGCCAAATAATGCATTTTAGGATGAAAAACTAGGAAGTCATTGACACTAGTACAGTACTAGTAAATGGTAACATATAGACATATTTGCCCTAATGTCTGCTTTAATACCAGTCTGAGGCCACATGATACTATATGATGAAACAAAATAACACTGACCTGTATGTATTAAAAAATTTATTATAAAATATCAAGATAAGGGAATAAACCAGCCTGTGATGGCCTTGATTGCGTAATACTAAGCAGGTTTAATGAAAAACCAAAAGGTACCTGGGCACATATTGATGCATCCCTACCGCTGGACTTAATATAGGTCTCATCTGAGTGAATATCACGAGAGCAGAGACCTATAAGCAAATAAGTCTGCCTCACTCCGCCTTGAGAGTACTGAATGTTCAGTCAGCTCTGCAAACAGCGGGTGGGTAGGGGACGGGGGCGGCGGAGGGAGGGGGGAATTATAAATGTCTGGGTTTTTGAGAAAGAAAGTAATATTTCTCTAAAACGAATCAATAATCCTCACTAGAAGATTAAAACAGTAATCTGTGATTTGAAGATTATATTCCTTAAATCCTATAGTTTTTTTTATTTATTTTATTCTTAAGCACCCCTAACACTGCACAGTAGCTAAACGCTTCTAATAGAAATGCAAGCTACAGTATTACAGTATGTGGTGCTCTGCATAAGAATTCACACCCTTTGAAATTGTCCATTTTTTTTTTTAACCGGAACCGAAATGGACTCAGGTCATACAATGTCTATTAATTAACGTCGTTAAAGAGCTTAAACCTTTTTTGGATCATTCAAAAACAGCCGATTCTTATTCAGATGAAGGTTTGAGCTTTGAGTGGGCCATTCTAATGCTTACTTTAGGGATGTAGATCTTAACGACAGAGGTGTAGAAGTATTTTTTTAGTTTTTCATATTGAATAAAATTAAATGATGTAGATTAGATTAAAGAAATGGGAACAGATGCATACACATGCTCATGCACACACTGCGGCCAATTTGCGGAACAGCGATTAGCCTAATCTGCATTGTTTTTGAACGGTGCACCGAGCATGGGGAGAACATGCAAACTCAAACATGTACACAGACCTCAAGGCAGGAATCGAATTTGAACCCTGGAGGTGCAAGGCGACAGTGCTAACCACTAAACTACCATGCTGCCGTGTCTAATGATACAGTTAAAGATATGTCGTTCGCGGTCGTCCAGGGAACCTCTTGCAGCCGGATGTCTAGAAAGAGCTGATTGGCCGAGCTCTCTCTCAGAGGGGAGGGATGAGAGGTACTCTTCAGCCAATCAGGGGCATCTGTGAGCTCACGCATGTGGAAGAAGCGGATAGCGCTGTTCTCCGCGTGTGTCACGCCATGTGAGCGAGCAGTTCGAAACGTTGCAGTCGGCTGGCGTCACGTAGTTCAGAGGAAACGCGTGATAGTCTTCGGGCCCTCCCGGCTGAGTGGTAGTAGTAGCCTTAATGTGGGAGCGCCCCTAGTGACTGGGAGGAATTGGACACGACTAAATTAGGGAGAAAATTTGAGTGGAAAAAAAAAAAAATTTGTTGTTTATGTTACAAAAACAGCAATAACCTCATTTCCCCTCTTGTCCGTTCCAGCCATATTAATTTCCGGCCTGATCATCTGCCCCTGTTTTTCATTGGTCCATGCCTTAAGTGAGATTTTTTTTTCATGCTTGAATGATTCATAGGTCACTGTGTGGCTTAACAAACAAAAAACATTCCTCTGAAATTATTCAGGTACAGCGACAGAGCCAACAAATTCCTTTAGGAAGCATGGAGATCCATTGCTCAAGACTACATTAAAAATACAAGAAAGTCTGACTGTTTGAAAACGAAGAAATGAGTGGGATCAAGACTTTTGCACAGTACTGCATCTGTGGCAGTGTGCGCAAAATCAGTGTTGTGTTAGGAGCTCGACCTCGACCCCAGTCTCAGGCCTTTTGAAGAATTTAACTTTGTTCTTCAACTGGAATTGTTCAGTGTTTAGTTCCATCCATCTCGTTTATAACCGTGGGACTCCTAGGCCCTGTTTAAAGGACACTTCCTCATCTATGCTTATGGGCTGTAATTTATAGGCTGTATGTGTACATTCATGGTATTTTATCACAATCGCAAAGTCCATTTCAGTTAAACTTACGGGTACATACCGTACGATATCTCTGGTGACTTCACGCTGTATATTATTGTCACGTACAGTATAGCAGCATATTCCACCACAGCAGAAGAAAGGCTTGGTTGGCTTTAGAAAGTTAATATGATACTTCTCTCAAGACGTCTGTGATATTTCAGTTCTCAGGTGTCACGAAATTACCTGGACCTTAAAGAGCTTTTCTTTCTCGAGAGAAGAGCTTATCTTTATCCAAGCATGATGAGAGATCATTCTTGTAAAAGTCTCATATGTATCAGGGAGTTTCAATCTCAGAGTAACAGCCGTCCACTTAAAAGACTAGTACAAGTAAGTGAAATCATTTGATAGAGATAAAAAAAAAATATATGTTGGCCAATATAGTTATTAACATTTCCAATACGAAAGCATTACAGCTCGGCATTAATGTTGCCAATGCTGACTGTTTAGATAATCATATACACAAATTGCAGGTTACAATTTACAATTCATTTATTCAGTGAGATTGCTATGACATTAAATGGAACTGTGTAAAGGAGACAAAGTCCATCATTATATTTCGACAAATTGGTGCAGTACAAGAGGAATGAAACATTTTACGATATGTTGTTATAGGACAAGAATCAGCTTGAGCATGGCCACAGCACATCACAAAGTGTTTCATTCCTCCTATAGAACAACAACAGCCCAAAGATTTCCAGTTTTACTTTATTATATAACAACAGTCATGTTGTTCTGCTCATTGATGACTAAATATAATGTTGTGGAATGTCTGTTCCGTCATGTTTGATTGTCCACTTTAATATGACCAGGGTTGTTACTGGAAGCTCACAAAAATAGTTCTGTCTTTCGTCTCTGAATTCCGACTGTTTTTTTTTTTTTTTTTAAGAATTCTGCCTTTGTTCTCAGAATACTGACTTTAATCTGAGAATTTTTCCTATTGGCACTCAGTTTTCTGCTTTTTTTCTCAGAATTTTTTTTCTCAAAATACTGACTTTTAAACTCAGTTCATAGTGGTCCTTGTGTATGAAGCTCTGCTAAAATAGCTTTTTAACCCCCGAATTCTGACTTTTTTTCCCCTCAGTACTTCAACTTTGATCTCAGAATTTTTCTAGTTTTTTTATTTTTCCGCTTTTTTTCCACAGAATACTGACTTTAATTTTTCCTTGTTTTTTTTTCTTAGAATACTGACTTTAATTTTTCCTTGTTTTTTTTTCTTAGAATACTGACTTTAATTTTTCCTTGTTTTTTTTCTTAGAATACTGATTTTAATTTTTGCTTGTTTTTTTTTCTTAGAATACTGACTTTAATTTTTCCTTGTTTTTTTTTTCTTAGAATACTGACTTTAATTTTTCCTTGTTTTTTTTCTTAGAATACTGACTTTAATTTTTCCTTGTTTTTTTTTCTTAGAATACTGACTTTAATTTTTCCTTGTTTTTTTTCTTAGAATACTGACTTTAATTTTTCCTTGTTTTTTTTCTTAGAATACTGATTTTAATTTTTGCTTGTTTTTTTTTCTTAGAATACTGACTTTAATTTTTCCTTGTTTTTTTTTTCTTAGAATACTGACTTTAATTTTTCCTTGTTTTTTTTCTTAGAATACTGACTTTAATTTTTCCTTGTTTTTTTTCTTAGAATTCTGACTTTAATCTCAGAATACTGACTTTAGTTTCAAAATTCTACCTTTTTTCTCAGAATTATTCCTTTTTTTTTTTTCAGAATACTGACTTTTAAACTCAGTTCATAGTGGTCCTTGTGTATGAAGCTCTGCTAAAATAGCTTTTTAACCCCCGAATTCTGACTTTTTTTCCCCTCAGTACTTCAACTTTGATCTCAGAATTTTTCTAGTTTTTTTATTTTTCCGCTTTTTTTCCTCAGAATACTGATTTTAATGTTTCCTTGTTTTTTTTCTTAGAATACTGACTTTAATTTTTCCTTGTTTTTTTTTCTTAGAATACTGACTTTAATTTTTCCTTGTTTTTTTTTCTTAGAATACTGACTTTAATTTTTCCTTGTTTTTTTTTTCTTAGAATACTGACTTTAATTTTTCCTTGTTTTTTTTCTTAGAATACTGACTTAAATTTTTCCTTGTTTTTTTTCTTAGAATTCTGACTTTAATCTCAGAATACTGACTTTAGTTTCAAAATTCTACCTTTTTTCTCAGAATTATTCCTTTTTTTTTTTTCAGAATACTGACTTTTAAACTCAGTTCATAGTGGTCCTTGTGTATGAAGCTCTGCTAAAATAGCTTTTTAACCCCCGAATTCTGACTTTTTTTCCCCTCAGTACTTCAACTTTGATCTCAGAATTTTTCTAGTTTTTTTATTTTTCCGCTTTTTTTCCTCAGAATACTGATTTTAATGTTTCCTTGTTTTTTTTCTTAGAATACTGACTTTAATTTTTCCTTGTTTTTTTTTCTTAGAATACTGACTTTAATTTTTCCTTGTTTTTTTTTCTCTGACTTTAGAAATACTGACTTTAATTTTTCCTTGTTTTTTTTCTTAGAATACTGACTTAAATTTTTCCTTGTTTTTTTTTCTTAGAATTCTGACTTTAATCTCAGAATACTGACTTTAGTTTCAAAATTCTACCTTTTTTCTCAGAATTATTCCTTTTTTTTTTTTTCAGAATACTGACTTTTAAACTCAGTTCATAGTGGTCCTTGTGTATGAAGCTCTGCTAAAATAGCTTTTTAACCCCCGAATTCTGACTTTTTTTCCCCTCAGTACTTCAACTTTGATCTCAGAATTTTTCTAGTTTTTTTATTTTTCCGCTTTTTTTCCTCAGAATACTGATTTTAATGTTTCCTTGTTTTTTTTCTTAGAATACTGACTTAAATTTTTCCTTGTTTTTTTTTCTTAGAATACTGACTTTAATTTTTCCTTGTTTTTTTTTCTTAGAATACTGACTTTAATTTTTCCTTGTTTTTTTTTTCTTAGAATACTGACTTTAATTTTTCCTTGTTTTTTTTCTTAGAATACTGACTTTAATTTTTCCTTGTTTTTTTTTCTTAGAATACTGACTTTAATTTTTCCTTGTTTTTTTTCTTAGAATACTGACTTTAATCTCAGAATACTGACTTTAGTTTCAGAATTCTACCTTTTTTCTCAGAATTATTCCTTTTTTTTTTCAGAATACTGACTTTTAAACTCAGTTCATAGTGGCCCTATTCCTCTTGTGTATGAAGCTCTGCTGAAATAGCTTTTTTCCCCCCTGAATTCTGCCTTTTTTCTCAGTAGTTCAACTTTAATCTCAGAATTCTGCCTTTGTTCTCAGAATACTGACTTTAATCTCAGAATTCTTCCTGTTTGTTCAGTTTTCTGATTTGTTCCCCTCAAAATACTGACTTTAATTGTAGAATTCTTCCTTGTTTATTCTTAGAGTACTGACTTTAATCTCAGAATACTGACTTTAGTTTCAGAATTCTACCTTTTTTCTCAGAATTATTCCTTTTTTTTTTCAGAATACTGACTTTTAAACCCAGTTCATAGTGGCCCTATTTCTCTTGTGTATGAATCTCTGCTGAAATAGCTTTCTTCCCCTAAATTCTGACTTTTTTTTCTCAGTAGTTCAACTTTATTCTCAGAATTCAGACTTTTTTTTTTTTCATCAGAATTCTGACGTTAAACCCAGATTTGTTTGTTTTTTTACAGAGGTCCTACAGTAATTCCCTTCTGTATGAAGCTTTGCTGAAATTGCTATGAGATTCTAATTTTTTTGAACCCAGGTTTATTCCATTTCTGAAATGCCATGAATATCTGCTGCTGGAGTTTTTCTGATGTCAGCCTGTGCGGTTTAATGTATTTATTAGCAGCTTGGAAATGTTGTGTTACTTTATTATGCCCTCGTTAGACCAATCCTGACCCCGTTGTAGCAGATGGAATATTGTAATCTAGTCATAACACACACACCCACAGATATACACACATGCACACGCGCGCACGCACATTTTCTGGCTCTCTCCCAATAAGTCTAGGTTATTAGACATGCAGTAATGCAGTAATCATCCTGCCTACAAAAAAAGAAGGAAATAGTTGAAAACCTCTCCAAACATCTTGAGGAATCTTAGCACATCTAAAACACCTTACCTGAAAGTGTTTGTTTGTTTGTTTGTTTTTGTTTTCTTTTGTTGAATGTCTTTTCCAACATTGTAATAATCTCGTCTTAAGAACGTGTCCCATAGTGAAACAAAGGAAGAAGGTGATGGATTACAGCAGGTGGCTGGGTTTTAAACAAGAAAAGTGATTAGCAACTTGTCTTCAGTGGCATGAACAGCTTCTCATCATCTCCCTCAAATCAACCTGTAGTTAGAAACTTTTGACATTAGGGAATTTAATATGATAAATGTAGACATGGTATTTTCTCTTCATGTTTGTACATTTGTGGAAATATGTTGTATTTCTGAAGTGGAAAGACGTGTTTCCTGCTAATTTCTTGTAAATATTAGTGCACAGTTTCATACTGTATACTGAACAGCCATAACGTTCTGACCACCTGCCTAATATTCAGTGTGTCTCCCCTTTTTTGCTGCCAAAACAGCCCTGACTTACTGTATCAACGCCGGGCCTCCACTAGGCCTCTGCCGGTGTGCTGTGGTACACTGTATGTCAGTAGCAGATTCTTTCAGTCCTGCACGCTTGACGTTGTGTTTCCAGCACATCCCACAGATGCCCAATTTAATTACGATCTGGAGAATTTTGATCTGGAGAGACGAAGTCAACACATTTGGTGTCGTATTCCTCAAACCATTCGTGATCCATTTTAGCGGTGCTCCTTATCCTAGCACATTATCCTTCAGAAAGGAGCCACTGCCATCAAGTTTCCATGAAGGGTGCTACTGTAGTTGGTCAGCAACAATGTTTAGGTACAGTAGGTGGTATATGTCAAATTAACATCCACATGAATGGCAGGACCCAAGGTTTTACTGGAAGACCAATGTCCAGAACATCACACTGTCGGCACTGGCACACCTTTTCCCCATAGTGCATCCTGGCCGTCCATATGATCGAAAAGAAAATGCAGTCAGACCGTCGGACCAGGCCAACGTCTCTTCTCCATTGTTCTGTGGTCCAGTTCTGATGCTCACTTGCCCATTGTAGGGACTTTGGCAGTGGACACAGGTTAGCCTGGGCACCCTGACTGGTCATATATACAGTGTACGAAAGAATCTGTGGTTCGTTCTCACACCTTTCAATCAGAACCAGCATTAACTTGTTCAGCAGTTTGAGCTATACAGTAATAGCTCTTCTATTGGATTGAACTACACAGGCCAGCCTTTACTCTCCATGTGCATCAGTGTACCCTGTTGCAGTTCACCAGTTTTTCTTCCTTGGACCCACTTTTGGAAGGTCCTGATTATTGCATCCCACAGGAGCTACATTTTTGGAGTCGCTCTGACCCAGTCGTCTAGTATTTGTAATTTGGCTCTTTATCTCTGAATAATTCACGCTACACCCTCTTCTTGCCCAGTTTACACGGGGACGATGTTTACTTGCTGCCTAACACTGTATATCCCACTTCCAGGTTCCATTGTAATGAGATAATCAGTGTTATTCACTTTACCTCTCAGTGGTCATAATATTGGTTGTACTATAACAATATACTCTATATGTAATATTGGTTAGATGTCTTTTAATGCGCTAGAAGCATTTGTATTCTGTTTGTATTCTATGAAATTTTTCCCCACTTTCCACTTAAGAGATTCTTGGACTATCATGCATGCACAGCACGCTCAAGACCTACCTGCATATTTTCAGTCAAAGCTTCTGCATTCCAAAATATTCAGCTGGCTTTTTATTGCATTTTTTTGTAAGTAGTTCATGGTGGATTTTGAGTTTTGTTCTGGAACATTTCCCTATTGTAGATGCGAGTCTCTTTCCAGCTTCAGTTTCGGATAGTCACTGGAACCCATTCTTACATCTACATGTGAAATGTATTCTGTTCTGCTCATACACAACCTCAAAGCAGAACACAAATCCCAGTTGGTTATGTGTTCTTGTCAGCAAATGCTGGTCCATTTTTGTCTCCAATCGCCAAATGAGTGTGGCAAAGTGAGTCCATTTCTATTGATCTGTCCATTGCAGCTGTTTCCAAAATGCCGCTGGTTGTTTCGCATGCATCAGACGTAGACTTTTGTGATGAGGCTATAGGTAAGGAATAGTTCTTCTTGCAGTTCAGCTGAGTACGATGGCGCCCCGTCATTCCTCTGGCAGCTGAAGCCTCCTTTAGCCTCCTTTAGCCTCCACGTCATGCGGCGTGACGATTTCCGTTGACAATTTTTTGAGCTAAGAAAGAAACCCCAATGAATCAGTAACGGTTGTGCATACATGCTGTATTATATTTAGATGACATTTTTTAAGCTCTATTTATTTAATTTTAAGCAAGGGATTTGAAACCAGTACGGCGATGAGACTCTTTTTAAACGTTAAGCGAGTGGAACGCGCGATCATTGATCGACAATGTACACTGTAAATTCAAAACTCTGTTCTATTCTATTCTATTTATTTATTTATTTTGTTGTTTCTTATTCGTATCTAGTTCCCAAGAGGCTAAGACAAAATAAGAATTTTATTGTACCTAGGTATATATGATAATAAGAATCTTGATTTAGTGTAGCACTGGATTAAACAGATGTGCTCTCATAACTGTTCTTCTGTTATTTTACACAATCAAAAGTCCTGGTTTGACTTGAACGCCCCTCGTAGTAAAGCACATACTGTCTACGGTCAAATACACGATTGCGGCTTTCAACACAAGCCACATGACACTCGTCTTCTCCTCTTCACATGTCAGTAACACGCACCTGATTAAGCGGCAGTGCTAATCATCACACCTTTAATGAACCGAATCCGGTGTCAGTATTGAAACAAGTAGCAGCGAATGTGTAATGTGTCGCCTCTCCTCATTGTTCCGTGCGTCTTGTCTTGTTTTTGCGTCTTGTTCTATCTCCTGCACTCTCATTTTCGTTCACCGTATTGCTCTGCCTGGCTTTGGGTCCTGTCATTTTCCCTCATTCCATTTCCCGTTCTCTGTCACCCTCCTCTGACATTTTCGTCCACATCATTCTGTAATATTTTATCTCTCATTCTCACTCGTTTTTTCACTCCCTTGTTTTCTCTGCCTTGTTGTCCTCATGCATTTGTTTCACTGTCTTTCTGTCCATATCACTACATCTTACTTTTTTTCCCCCTCTCTTTTGTGCTTGCCTATTCTGTTTGTGTTTTTGTTTTGCTCTCCATTTTCCCTGGCTTGCTTGTGCTTGCTTTGTTTCTTTCCCGCTTTCTCGCTCTATCTGTTTAACACTTTAATACTCATTCTACAATGCTGTTATTATTCCTCTTACTCTCGCAGTAAATCTTTTCATTTGATTGCACTCATGATCACGTGCTTATTCTGTTTCGCGCTGTTTCTCTCATGTCTCTCTCACTTTCCACAGGACTTCTTTTTTTCCATTGATTTTGCATTGCTACACCACTAAACCGCTTGTTGTTTTACATAGTGAGAGCACTAGGGTTGGGGGGAGATATAATAAGCAGCATGGGAACAGTTAGTTATTGAAGTTGGTGTTGGAAATGCAAAAAAGTGTAATGCAAATTTGATGAGGGTCAAATTTTAATAGGTTGGTCTTGAGAGGGTTTATTAGAGGTTTTAGGGATTAGTATCCAAGTGGTCCAAGAAAGGAAAACCAATGAGCTACTGTAGCGGCAGCGGCCAGGCCTCACTGATGCAAGTGAGAAGTAAAGCTCATCTGGTTTGATCTCACAGAATACCTACGAGTGAATGCTGCTGCTGATCGAAAAGTGTCGGAATACCACTGAAAACACCTACAGTGCGCCATAGAGTGATGAACGTACGTAGCCTGGTATGATTGTTTTTTTTGTTTGTTGTTGTTGGGATTGGGTGGGGGGTCATCACTTACCTGGGAAGAGGTGGTACCAGGAAGGACTAGCGTGCCACAGTTTGTTGTGTATGGGACTGTATAGCTGCAGCCCGGTAAGGGTGCCCATGCTGACCCATATTCACCACTACAAGTCCCTAGAATGGGCAGGTGAGCATCAGAACTGGGCCACGGAGCAATGGAAGAAGGGGACCTGGTCCGATCAGGTTTTCTTTTATATCAGATGGATGGCTGAGTGCATGTGTGTCACTTACTGTATCTGGAGAAGACATGGCACCAGGATGCACTATGGGAAGATGCTGAGCCAGCAGAGGCAGTGTGATGCCCCTGGGCAATGTTCTGCTGGGACGTTTTGGGACCAAGTACGCCTCTTCCTGGCAGCTTTCAGCAGGATAATGGACAATGCAAAAGTGGTTGAGGGGACAGTTTGAGGAACACGACAGTGAGGTGTTGACCTCAGATGCTCAATCCAATTGAGTGTCTAGAGGATGTTCAAAAAATCTGATAAATGGAAGCTTTACATCTCGAAACCTCAGTAAACCTTCAGAGTTCTTGTTCTCAAATTTCATTTGTGTCAGGCTGCAATACATCACGCTGCTGTTGATTACTTTCCCGTCATACTGTAACACAACCTGTTGCATTTTGTAACATTAAAAACAACTACTACATAAACACAGTACAAACACCAAAGCATGTTGATTTAATGTCTCATGAAACCAGTAGACCAAGATGTCATAATGGACATGTGTGCGCGTGCGGGCGTATAAATAATCAAACTTAAATACGTTATGCTCGCTTGTTATTTCCATGCGCATGCAATGATTTATAGACGTCGTCCCAAATATAAACTCACCGCTCACATTAATATGTCACATTTTTTTCCTAAGCATACAAATAGCCCGAGTCTCATGCACACAAATCAAAGGTTCTTATAATTCATCATCAAACCCCCGGTCATAAATATTCATACGGTTTCGTGGAGATAAACAGAACAATTTCGAGCACACAGGAGAACCGTGACATGTTTTATGTATACGAGTGCTCTGTATATGAAACGAAAGATCAACGCAACTATTTAAACAGTTTATTACGGCATATAAAGTTTGTTCGACTTCAGGAGCAGAGCTTGCCCACAAGGCAGTGCAGTCTGACGAAATGGCATTTACATTTGCAAACAAAAGGGAAGTGGAATAGATAGACCTGGGTATGAAATGTAAGAAGGAAGTAACTTAAAGCAATACTCCAAGGTTTCTCAGCATCCAGTGCATTTGTTCTGTGTGTGTGTGTGTGTGTGTGTGTGTGTGTGTGTGTGTGTGTGTGTGTGTGTGTGTGTGATTGTGTGATTACCACCGACAAGATTTTCAGTTCTGAAAAGCAAGAACTGAAAACCATCAAAGCGTTATGATGAAACAAATGCAGAAGAAATGGAGTAAAGAAAAAAATCTCAAGGTTTGATTACTTTCCCTTACGCTAAACACGTACAGTATACAGTCAAATAGGTCACAAAAGGGGGAATGTATGATTGAGCTGGCACGGCCTTGGGACACAAAAATATAAATAAATAATGATAAAAAAGGGATCATTTTCTTCAGCTGTTTTTGAGCACTGGATGTAATAAAACCTATGAATTTGTATATCTGAGCATGACACACAACAGGATCTCATCTTACAGCACAAGTTATACTGTAGATGCGCTTCAAGGTTTGTTTTTGCCACAAATATATCAATTGCAAAGAACAAAGAAAGGTATGCGTAACTAATGTCAGTCTTTAATTTCTGTTTTATTTATTTTAAATGATTTTTTAAAGGAAATTTATCATTTAGGAAACAGGCTTGTAGTTTCAGTGACCTCGTATGTGAATTCCCATGATTTTGGATTCGTATGGCATACTCTATTCTAGACAGGGTATTTTTCATATGTCATAATAATCATAATTAAAATGAGAGTTTTTCGGAATGTCTCATGGAAAGCATGTGATGATAAATGGATTTAAACATTGATTTAAAGCTCAAATCAGATTTTAGAAGTCAGAGAATATAGAAGTGTAATTATATTGGCTTGAATTTGGTGGAAAAAAAAGTTTTAAAAAAATTATTTTTAGGACTCTCCAACGAAGGTAAACAAGACCAGGATAATAATAATAATAATAATAATAATAATAATAATAATAAATCCAGAACAGTTATGAGAGTAAAATCTACCTGCGTCACCGCGGGGGATCACGTTCCATTCACGGACACTTCAAGGAATTCTAACGGATAGTTAAAGGTCCATTCACGGACCATCCGGCTGTTTGAAACTGCTTCATCTGTACATTTCTCTGCTACACTAACGCACTTATCTCAGTGTTTGACTCGTACAAACGCTTTGAGGGAAGCCTGACATGATGGTCCCGGCTGAATGCTGTCAGTCACGTGAGCGTTCAGCAGGTGGAACGCCTCATCATTGAAAATCGACATATCTGCAGACTTGTTTTTTGTTATTCTGCTCAATCAAAAGTCCTGTATTAAGATTTGTTTAATTAGGTTCTTAGTACAGAATCTAATGACGTTTTAGATCAGCATTATGCCAAAGTACAAATCTTTCAAGGATCCCCACTTTAGTCCCCCTTATAAATAAATAAATAAATAAATAAAAATAAATAAATAAATAAATAATAAAATATTTATATATAACCTCCATTTATACCTTCTTCTGTCTAAAGAATTAATAAAATGATCATAAAAAATACTATTAATAGTATTATTACAATTTGTTGACAGCATTAAACACTTGACTTTAAAGTTCCAGTATTCTTCTATATTCATATTATTTTCAGTACACAGACGTGTGTTTAATGGTTTCAGCTTTTTAAACAGGTTCTACTTATAATTGTTTGCAAATGGGAATATCACAATTAAAGCCCCAATTATCACCCGTCTCAGCGCTCCCCCAGCGTGTGCCACTTCAAACACTCTCTATTTCCCGTCTCACACACACGTGCCATGCCAGTGGTCTCTATGGTCCCTAGATGGACTACAGAGGATCTTCTTGTATGAGGTCACATTAGGGGAAATTTCATTGTTTAAATTATTTTTATTTTGGTGGTCATGTCAACTTTTTTTCTTAAGTTAACTCCCAATATAATACATATCAGAAAAGGTTACTTAATGTTTTATATGTGCACAAATGTATGTGGCAGCATTCCATCCCCACTGCCCCAAGTCCGATGGTTTAAACCCGAGTTTAGGTTCCACTCTCTGTCTCTCTCTCTCTCTCTCTCTCTCTCTCTCTCTTTCTAAAACTTTCCTTGTTCTTTTCCTTTAAAAAAAAATAAATAAATAAATATAGGCAAAGCAGAAGGTTTTTGCAATGTTTGAGACGACGATAGAGAAAAAAAGAGAAAAGAATGCTGCGAGTGAGTGTGGGTGGAAATACGGACAGGTGTTATTCGTCGAGTCGTAGGAGGTGAGGAAGAGAATTTGAATCTTAATGAAAGAATATCGCCAAAAAACGTGGAACAAAATGAATGCGAAATTACTCAAGCATGTGTGCACGCATCTACCTTTGTGACTTCTTACCCATGTCTGTGTGGGCTGTGGCGGCTTTACTGCAGTGGTTTGCAAGACCCAACCCCCTCCCAACACCTGCACACACACACACACACACACACACACACACACACACACACACACACACACACACACACACACACACACACATACGGTACACATGTACTGCTCATAAGGTCCTATCCTGGCCTAATTTCTCAGTAGCGAGCTCTCACAGCGAGACCTAATTAGTCACATGACAAATACAGTTGATGCACAACGGTCGAGGTTAACAACACAAACACACTCTCGGTCCTCGCCGCCTTTGGCGACAGAGAGAGAAATAAGAGGGAAGAGCGATAGAAAGAGTGCAGGGGTTCTTTCTGTCAGACCTGAACCCTCTAATGAGCTCGTAGTGATGCCACTTTGGCATGACACTCGCGAGCTGTCCTGTAATTACTGTCTAGAGCCGCAGAGGGAGGCGTCGTCCGAATATACCCATTACACCCACCTCATTTCCTGATGTCGTTATTTTTACTTTAATCCTCCTGTTCTGTTCGCTCTTTGTCAGTAGATGTACCATTTATCCAGTAGAAAAAGCATTAGATATGCATCTTCTTACTGTAATATGAATATAAATAAAGACACCCACACATCAACAGTTACTGATTAGGATTCCTTTGGGAGCCGCGTATTTGTGCTTTAGTGTGTAAGACTAAAATAATCTTTTTTTTTTTTTTTTTATCTTTTCTATCTCACTTTCCGTAACACAGTATCGCTACTGATTTCTTTATAAAGTAGCTCCATGATGCTTTCTGGGTTCTACTCCCCTCGTCCCATGTCTCACCCATATCTCATTTCATAACCACCGAGTTCCTCCTAGTGACCCACTTCCTAGCTCATTTACGCCCCAGAATTCTTGTTTGCTAATCATCTAATCTTCACTGCCCATGTCTCCCTGGTTCCTTGTTTCATAGGCACCTAGTTCTAATTCTCTCGTTTCCCTCATTTTTTTTTTTTTTTTCCCTTATTGTCTTGCATATGATTTGTTTCCTGGCTGTTCTTGCACAATGAAGTCGTCTGAAATTTTCCCGCCCATTCTTTCCTGATTTAAGGTGTGAAAAAAAAAAAAAAAAAAGCTTCAGTTCAATGATCAATCATGCCTCAAGAAGTTTTTTTTTGAATCCTTAATTCCTCCCAAGAAATCAAAAATTAATTCATAGCACTTTATAAACACAATTTATGATCCCAGTCTACAGTGTGCATGTACTCTGTGATGCCTTCCTGTCCACTCATATTCAATGCTTCCTTTGTTTCCTGCTTCCCCCAACGCTTATCATAATCATAATTTATATAAACAGTAAACTAAAACAGTCAGTTTAATCCTGAATGAAGAAGGACGTTTTATCTGAAGGAAAAGAAGGAGGAGATTTTCCCATCTCGCTGCGGGTCCTCGCCTCCTCGGCGCTGTGTCACCTCTCACTGCCGTTAAGTAATGATAATGTTTGTTAATAATTCACCAGGTTTTAATGGAACTGTCCGTGCCTGGCTCCTTTAAGCAAATGCACTTATAAATACACAATGTAGAGTGATGTATTGACACGGCTGGAAGGAATACACCATTGACGTCGCAACTATTGATAGTTGAATCCTGAAGACAAGCTTCCTGAATGGTTTTGGTAATCTGTTACCGTGAGTACTCGTTGCTCGTAGCCGAGTAATGGTGAGCACTCTTTACACTGGGTGCCGTGCACAGCTGTGAATATGTACAGTACTATTAATATTCCAAAAGATTCACAGAGATATTTTATTGTGTTCATTATAAATACTGCTTCTTCAAAACCTATTGGAGACATATTCCAGATTTGTACTTGACGTTTACAGAAGCTCAGGACGGTGATGAGACTCTTAGCAGCAGGAAAACGGTGCAAAAACTGTTCAAATGGTGTTTTTGGAACACCGAGGCCGTATGTCTGCGAGGTTCCTCGGAGCCCACTGATACACCCACGATCTCTCCGAACCGCCTCAATCCGGCCTCGTGACTTTATCTCCAAAGCATCTAACACGGGTCGTCCCTCTGATGGACTCATTCTTGATCCTATCCATCCGTGTCACTCCCTCAACATCTTCACCTCTGCTACCTCCAACGCTGCCTCCTCTTTTTCATCACTGCCACTTCCTCTAGAGCATCGCTGGTCTCACCGCTGTTCTTGTACACCTTTCCTTTCATTCTCGCTGATACTCTTTTATCACACCTCACACCTGACACTTTTCTCCACCCGTTCCAACCGGCCTGTACACGCCTCTTCACCTTCTTTCCACACTCTCCGTTGTTCTGGACCGTTGACCCTGAGGACATAAGGTCCTGCACCTTCTTTACCTCTGCTCCCTGTAACACATTTAACACATAATGTCTGCTGATTTTTAAATATGCATGTAATGTTCAGTTGTTCAGATTGTTTCTGCACGACCACATTTATGGCTCTGTATTCACACAGTCTTCTCTGAAAATATTTTGAAACAGCAAGGTCAATTTTTTTTTTTTTTCCCTGTACGCTTGAACAAAAGATGAAGGAAGAGACGATGGATCAGAATTCCAGCTTTCAATTCCAGATATTTGCATTTAGATGTAAACAAGTGAGATTTTTGTTTTTGAACACACAAATTTCTTTAAATGCTCAAAAGATTTTTCTTTTTTGCCCAATTGTTGTTTCTGTTACAAAGATTTACACAATTAATAAAAACTATAGACTTATTAGATATATTTGAATGTCTACACTCGAGATCGCAAAAAAAAAAAAAAAAACAGGATTGTTTTGTGCAGCGATTCATGTATCGCTATACTGAGTCCAAAATACTTGTATTAAAAATAAATAAATAAATAAATAGATACTTTTTAATATATATATATAATATTAAATATAAAAATAAAATAAAATGTTATAAATTAAAAATGAATTATTAAACTAGGGCAGATGACAGAGTGTATATATAAAATGTCTTATATGTTTTTTTTTTTAATTACTCATGATATTTATAAAATCATCATCCTTTTTTTTTCCGTCATACAAATTGAATTTCCACTTAGATATCATCATATCATATCTCCTAATCCACACTAGGTTTGAGCCACGAGTTACACCCTTATAACCTGCAATTTTTTTTTAAAATGGATAAACCACCTTAAAGACCGGAGAGTTGTTCATGGGAATAAGGCAAGCAAGTTTCATAACACATTTAGATATTTTTTTTTTTTTATTTGATTAAGCGCACGATTTTACAGACTTTTAAACCTGGTGAATTATAATAATGCATGATAGTGGACAAAATAGCTATAATAGAAACTTTGGATCATTCTCCATATACGCCGAGTTCCCGACCAGCCAAATGTCTTAATTTTTATATATATATTTTTTAATGATGTGTCATTACTTTAAGTCGCAGGAGTGATTAATTGTCAGTGATGTCATAAGCACAGGCCATTACACCAGTGACAGCTTCCACCACTGACAAATTTCCACTAAACATGACTTTTCCAAGACGGTGTTAACAGCGTCTCTGAGCACACATCGTTAATCACACCAGTGTTAATAAAGTGTTCTATTAAATGCTGCTTCCTGAGGTGGTTGTGCGGTCCTCTGTACTTTGATGGAGGTGGTTTTTTAAATGATTAGTATTATTAAAAACATATTTTATCATGTTCATTTACTGTACATATTGTACATTGGATATGGACCCTGTCAATGAAGTTAATAAGATGTATTGAGAGAGATAAACATCTGCTCATATCTTGGTACAACTGGCATTTTTTGCCATTTTAAAATACATTTTGGAAAATAGATGGTCAAAGTGATTTGTGTTCATTTTTTGTTCAATTAACAGTAATGAACTCAGGTTTCCTCGCCTCTTCTCAGACTGGTTATATTAATATCAGCATTTTCTTTGGTGTGTGTGTGTGTGTGTGTGTGTGTGTGTGTGTGTGTGTGTGTGTGTATGTATGTGCAGATGGGTCAAAAGGTGATGTCCAAGCAGATCAACACCAGAGAGCCAGTGAAAGGTGTGCTGATGTCATACACCATCACTGATTTGCGCATCCCCGTGTCTTACGAGGTGGGTCTCACGCCCATCACCGCCTTCGGTACTGGAGATACCGTGACCCGGACCATCCAGTACTCTGAGCGTAAGTTCTCCCGACATGTTCAGGAGAAAAAAAACAAATGTGTGATATTGCTAGTATGGAGAGGAAGAACTGTACAGTATACAGTAGTAACGTCTTGCACTTGTATGGTGGATGCTTCATACAGTACAGTATGTGGCCTTCTTAAAAATGTGTGTTGCTCCGATACCTCTATGGGTATATGGTGAAAACAGGGGGAAAAAAATTTTTAATATTCTTTACTTGTCTTAAACATCTGGATCCATGCACAAACTCTTTTTCTTTAACCTCCTCCTGCTATTGAAAAACCTGGGTGTGTCTGAATGTAAGTTCAGGTCATTAGTTCCGAACAGCGGCCACCACGCACGGAGCCGTGCAAAGCAACAGTGTGGAAGAATGCGAGTGCTCCAGTTAACAGCATGTAATTTGTTACCGTCTAATCCAGACGTTTCTTAATTTCCACCCAAGGCTGGTATAAATAAGGGTGAATGTTTCTCTCTTTAAAGCCTACTCATAAATATAAACGCTACTATGCGTTGCGGTGGTAATTAAAATTGCAAACAGGCCTCCCACACACTTGTGAGCTTGAATTAATAGTTGTAAAGTGACGCGTTGAGAGCTGTTCTCCGGAGGAGAAATGATGTGCTGGTAATTATAGGAGAATGTGGAGAGTTCGGAGAATACAAAGAATGATCTGCTAAATAACGCTAATGCGCGGCTTCTGAATAAGTCAAGACGCAAAAATTGGTGAACTTAATATCTCATTTTGTTCATCGCTCGGCACTCGCACGCTCCTGCCGTTCTCAGGTTTTCTGTCCAGGGTCCCAGGTACAAGCTGGAACTTATGGAATATGATTTGAGCATCACATCATTCTGTGTACCGTACGATCAGTCGATGTATGTAAAGCTATGACGGTTGCACTACAAATAGTGCCCTTGATCCGGGTTTAGAAAGGGGTTTGGTACTCAGGCTTATGCTAAAAGCTTTGTAACTCGTGTTGGAAGCAGTTACTAATGAGCCGAAATGACTGTTTTTAAATGTGGGTTTTGGCAGGCAGCTGCTCTGCCCTCTGTCTAATCCTTGTACCGAGGAGGAATTAATGAGGACGATGAGATTGACATTGGTGGCAGTATTAGCATTTTCAAGCTAGAAACTTTTCAACACGTCAATAAAAGTTGTTCGAACTACCAATTCTTCTAGGAACTCTTATCACGAGGGGCGTTCAAGTCAAACCGGGACTTATGATGAACTGTCTTGTGAATGAAGACGTAAAACCGATTGATAATTTGCCTCCAAATTGTGGAAGAGACGGCTCACCATGTTGGAACTGTAGACGCAAACATTCACCAGCAATCAATCACGTTACAGGAACGTTACGTCGTACGGTCCTGACCTCGCTCCAAGCCGCTTCCACGTGTTAGGAGGCTTTGGCGTACTGAGAAAACGTTCTACCTTGATGGTGTCCAAGCACTAGGGAAACGCTGGGATAAGTGCATTAGTGTAGCATTGGATTATAGAGAGAAATAAAGGATTTTTTTTTCTTTTTTTTTTTTTTTCTGAACAATCAATAGTTCCAGTTTAACTTGAACATACCGTATAATATAAATGATAAACTGGTGATGCATGTTCATTGGAGTGAATTTTATTATTTTTAAGAACTCCTCAGATTTGTATCTTTATGACTGAAAACGTCACCTTTATGCCATAATTCATTCTCTAAGTTTATGATATACTGTACTGTAAAACGTTTTTAGGTTGAAGTTGAGCTCTTATTGGTTATTGGTAGTTTCTGCGAATTTCATCTTGTTTTTCTCTCATTCTTTTACAGCCTATACTTATCCGAGACCTTCAGGTAAAACAGACTTCTCTTCCTATTTTTGTTGCCCTCTCTATTGTCCCCCCACCCCCCCCCCCCTCTCTCTCTCTCTCTCTCTAGTTCTGTTTAATTAAATTCAACATGGCTCGGCTGGCAGCCCGCTGCCAGAGCTTTGCCAAAGTGCTACAATTATAAAAACATAGACTAAAACAGATTGGAGGACAAGCGGAGCAATTTGGAGAGCACGGCAGGATGCGAATCGCTGTGTATTATGTCAAACCACGCACACACACACACAAAGGAAAAAAAAAAAACGAACCAATTTTTAAAAGGAATATAAACAGCAACGCAGGGAATAAATGAACACTTACTGGAATTAGGTACATTACTTTTTTTCTTCTCTCGCATGGATTTTAACAAGCGGAGTCATGCTTTACACAGGAACATGAGAACTCTATTTAAGATTTGTAAAAGCGCCTGTGGGAAAATCTTTCTTCCCCTGCATGGATCTGACATTAGAGCTTTTATGCATGCTAATCATGTTTAATGCTGCATTTAAATGGGAATCGTAGAAGCGGGGAAAAAAAGAGTGGATATCCCTGTCCTCTGTCGACTCTCACACACTCATTTTTCTTTTTCCTTCTATCTTTATCATTCTTTCTAAAGAGCCACGGGTCATCATCTGCTTTTTCTGCCTTTAATACACCGACGTTTATATATTACCACCCACCTGTGTTTCGCTTCTCTCATTCCTCTTTGTCTTTCCATTAGATCACGTGTGTGGTTTCGAGGATGTGCGCATTTGTGGCTTCTCCCAGGATCGCAGTGACGTGTTTGACTGGACCAGACAAAATCATCTGAGTCAAAACCCCAAGCGCTCGGTCAACACAGGGCCTGACACTGACAGAAGTGGGACCAAAGAGGGTAAACACTGTGGTGTATGCACTATATAGAGAAATAAAGGCTACATCTACACTAAAAGGAGTATTCTAGGCAGAGATCAATGCGTAGACTGAGGAGTTGCCCCCAAAACAAAAATGTGAGTAATGTACGAGCATTTCTGTCCGTATGTCGAAATTTTTGACATGATGATCTCATTGGCTTGAGCAAGTTGTCAGAAATGCTACGTTCATATTACAAGTCACGTTGTCCCTCTCCGATTTTTTGATCAGACCAGATTCGCATGTCACGATAGTAATTCATAGTTAATTATTAAGTGAATTTGATCTGATTCTAATGTGGACTCTGAAACGAGACGCATGTACACATCGATATGTTTTCGCTCACACATCATATGTGTGCAACTCCTCATTAAGTCCAAACAATGAGATTTTAGCAAAAATAAGCTTGGGATTTTGCTCCGAAGGATGGCGAGCAGTTAGTCGGCTGGGTTTATCGAGGTCCAGAAGAAAGAAGACGACGCCATGCCTTAGGGGTTTTAGCAGCTGTTGCTAGGACGGCTATGAAATCCTCGCGCTGCTGGTGCTGCCTGATACCTTCATCAAGTGCCCGCGCATGTGCGGAAGTGAAAAGTAACATGTTTTAGATATATATCCGATATAAGACCAGATACGACAGTAAGGAAGAGTGACTTTAATCTCAGAATTCTGACTTTTCTCTCTTAATTCTGAGATTAAAGTTAGAAATATTGGGTTAAAGTCAGAATTCTAAGGGGGAAAGGCAGAATTCTGAAATTAAAGTCAGAATTGTGAGTTTAAGGCCGGAAACTGGGATTTAAAGTCAGAATTTGAAGAAAAAAAGTTAGATTTATGAGAAAAAGGCAGAATTATGATATTTAAGTCGGAATTTACTGGGTTAAAGTCAGAATTCTTAGGGAAAAAGGCAGATTTCTGAAATTAAGGTCAGAATTATTGTGTTAAAGTCAGAATTCTGAGGAAAAAAGGCAGAATTCTGAGATTAAAGTTAGACTTATTGGGTTAAAGTCAGAATTATTGGGTTAAAGTCAGATTTCTGAGGGGAAAAAGGCAGATTTCTGAGGGGGAAAGGCAGAATTCTGAAATTAAAGTCAGAATTGTGAGTTTAAGGCCGGAATCTGGGGTTTAAAGTCAGAATTTGAAGAAAAAAAGTTAGATTTAGGAGAAAAAGGCAGAATTCTGATATTTAAGTCGGACTTTACTGGGTTAAAGTCAGAATTCTTAGGGGAAAAAGGCAGATTTCTGAGATTAAAGTCAGAATTACTGGGTTAAAGTCAGAATTCTGATGGATAAAGCAGATTTCTGAGGGGGAAAATGCAGAATTCTGAAATTAAAGTCAGAATTTGAAGGAAAAAAGTTAGATTTATGAGAAAAAGGCAGAATTCTGACATTTAAGTCGGAATTTACCAGATTAAAGTCAGAATTCTTAGGGAAAAAGGCAGAATTCTGAGATTAAAGTCAGAATTGTGAGTTTAAGGCCGGAATCTGTTGTTTAAAGTCAGAATTTGAAGAAAAAAATTAGATGTATGAGAAAAAGGCAGAATTCTGATATTTATGTCGGAATTCCAAGTTTGAAGTCAGAATTCTTTGAAAGAAGGCAGAAAGAAAAAAACAAAAAAAAAACAATAGTATTTTAAGATTAAATTTGGGATTTTAAATGGACTTTGAGACTTTTTTCAGTGGTGGCCCTAATCCTCTTCCATACGAAAGATCCGATCTGAATAGCGTCAGATTCTTGCGTTCAGACAGGCCTAAAAATGAGAGTAGGGTAAAAAAGAAAACATGCATTTGAGTCTCGTCAGGATGGTAAAGTGGACGCAGCTTTATTTGACATTTCAGTCCACATTTTCTGTCCCTCATCTTGTGGCATGCTTGTGTTTGAAGCTGGAAAAAAGGCAGGATTCTGAGACTGAAGTCAGAATTGCGGGTTTAAAGGTGGAATCTGGGGTTTAAAGTAGGAATTCATAGGTTAAAGTCAGAATTTTGTGAAAAAAAGTTGGATTTATGAGATAAAGGCATTTTCTGTCTAATTCAAAGAATTAATACATTTTCTGATTCAAACCCAGCCTTTCCAAATGTATTGCATTTTGTGCTTATTATCGAGCCTGAGTTTGAATCACGAAACAATAATGCGCTTAAGTGGATTAGCAGGTGACAGATTTGTGTATTTGAATTTCCCTTTAATTGGAGCTTGATCAAAGAAAAGAGGAAACCGTCAAGCTGAGATTAGTTTAACTGACACTGTAGGCAGATGGAAGTCTGGAAAAATTTTTATTTCCAACTCGTACTGTCTGTGTGTCCTTATAACAGGTTATTACATGTACATAGAGACATCACGGCCACGTCTGAAAGGAGATAACGCACGTCTCCTGTCTCCGCTCTACAACGTCACGGCGGCTCGAGGTCCCTCGGGCTCCAGCAGAGTCCCGTACTGTGTCTCCTTCTTTTACCACATGAACGGAAAACACATCGGTCAGTACCACATCACTGCACAGAGAAAGACAGGGAGGAGTGTGTGTGCGTCTGTGTGTGCGTCTGTGTGTGTGTCTTGCCTGAGAGACAGTGAACGAGATGGATAACTTATTTTGAGTGTAAAAACATTGAGCTGTAACTTAAAATGACATCTATTTGGCCCTAGTGGTCTACGATAGCTACGGTAGGTGTGTGTGTGTGTGTGTGTGTGTGTGTGTGTGTGTGTGTGTGTGTGTGTGTGTGTGTGTGTGTGCGCAATTGTCTTTTTTGCTGTTTGGAACCTTTCCAGAGACGAATCCATCGAGAAGGAGGACATCTGTCACCGTTCTGTCACACTAATGTTGTGCTTGCAGATGTGTGAGGCAAACTCACATAAGTAGTGTATACACACACATTCGCACACACTCACACAGTTTGTGCTTGGAAGAAAAGTGGAGGGGGAAAAAAAAGCGTTTGTCGCTGTTGCAGTTGGTACATCCTTGTGCCCCTGTCAAATTATCAACCCTGCCTGTTCTGTCACATCAAGGGTGTTTGTGTGTGTGTGTGTGTGTGTGTGTGTGTGTGTGTGTGTGTGTGTGTGTGTGTGTGTGTGTCTGGAGGTGTTTATATAAAAAGTCTATATTAAGGAGTATGGTGCAGCCTCATATAACCAGTGTGTAGGTGTGTTACAGCCTATGGGAAGGTGTTCGATGTCAGTGTCGTTTTATTTGGGGATATATGTCCCATTATCCGTCTCATTATCCATCAGTCTGTTTGTGATGTTATGCTGTGTGTATATATGTGTGTGTGTGTGTGTTCCAAGTGTAGCCTGACTTTCTTTCCCTTTAAAGGAATGCCTTCAGCATTGCACCTTTACAAGACTGATATGTAGAATATCCTACACCCTGACCTCGGTTTAGTATCTCATGACTTCATTAAGTCAGCGGTAAAAGGTCAGCACATGAGCTGAAAAATAATAATAAACTGCTAAATATTTATTAGTGTAGTGATTTATTTTAATCCTTGCCACTTTCTCATTCTTCTCATATATATACCGTGTTTTTATCGTATTACATTTGACGGCAAAGCAGCAAAACATGATTTAAGCCTTAAAGGCAAGTGATTGTGCTTAAAGGCAAGGTTTAGCCGCTGGCTCAAATGGCTTATACACAAGGAAAACCTGGCAGCGTCAGATGGGTGAACGCTGCACTGCTGATTTTAACAGTCGTGCCATAAAACCATCTCAAAGCGATAGTTTTTTTTTTTTTTTTTTGTCCAAGTCTGTCTTAAATCAAAATGGATGTCATATAAGTACATTATCATACATCTTGGTTGTTATAAATTTTCCTGCTCCGCGCTACCAGCCGTGAAGTTTGTCACCCAGAAAAGCAAGCAAGGGTGTAAGCAAATCTGTGCAAACATTCTGTTTGATTCAATTCATTTTCATTGTCAGAAAGCTGCTGAGCCTCTAAAGGGACATGAGTGGAAAAAAATTAACGTTGGAGGGGAAAAAAAATTCCACCTTGAAAAAAACATGCGAGGCAAAAAATAAATAAACAAAAAAAATAGGATAACAGGATATGCGTGGGGAAAAAATTTTTTGCGAGATCTCGCAAACATTTCGCAAGATCTCGCAAAAAGTTCCCACAAAACGATTTATTCCAGCAGGCGGCAGCAACGCCCCTAAAAGCTTGAACCTTGTCCGCGCAATACCGATCCAGCCCAGTGAGTGTCAGTAATGCGCCTAAAAGCTGGCCGCCAACCGCTAAAAAATAAAGGAAGAAGAAGCATGGCTATTATGCAAGATAATACTTGGGTTAGCGTTACATGTGCGTTGTTAAACAGGCATGGAGAGAATTACTGAGTAGAATTCTGAATTCTTACTTTCAGCTTGGCCTAAAACATAACGACATTCAGTTTGTACTCGGAGCGCGCCCTTTCTGTATTTTGGCGATTTTTTTTTCTCCTATGTCTCTTTTTTTTCTCCACCTTTTTTCCCTTGCGTCTCATGTCCCGTTTTTTTTTTTTTTTTTTCTTTTCCAGATTTTTTTTCCCCCCAATTTTTTTTTTCCTTTAACATAATTTTCCCCCCTCATCCATGTCCCTTTACCAGCTCCGTAGAAAGCAGCTTTCCGGAATAAAAAAAAAAGTTAATTAAATAAAAACATGGAAAATGCGTATGAAAAGGAAATCAGAATTATCAGACTATCCCTGATCTCTCCCCCAACTTTCTGATGAACCTCCCTCCTGCTCTCAGCTTCTCCATTGTTCACATAACGATCCTTTTCAGACACAAATATGAGGAACATACAGTACCAACTTATCCTTAGACTGAAGAAGCTACTTGAATACCTAACTAAAGAGAAGTCCTCACCTGGTGACTGAGACTATAACCATCTCACGGACAGCAAGCCAAGAGCCACGGTGGTGAGGAAAAACTCCCTGAGACGGCAATAGGAAAAGAAATTTTGCGAGAAACCAGACTCAACAGGGAACCCATCCTCATCTGGGCGATAACGGGTGGCAGGGATTGATCTGCAGTCATACTGTGAGTTAGGATGCTGAAAGTTCAGTATAATAGTAGAGGAGCTTAATATTCAGTCCACATTCATTGTTGGAGCCTCAGTTAGAAAACTTTTTGAGAATTTCAGTCCTGAATTATTAAGCGACTGCAGTCAGAAGTTATCAGAGAACAATGCATTCTAAAGTTCAGCTGAGACTCACATGAAGCTTCTGCAGTCCCTCTGAGCTACATCGAGTTGGTGTCTTTACGGTGTAAGTTACGGTGTAATTAGTGCAAATTTACACGTTTTGTTTCTCCAGAACTAGCTTTATGGCTAACCGTAACTCACCATGTGGCTATTTTCAGAAAAAGAAATGAGATAAATTTGAACTTGAAGCTTGATATGAGTCTCAGCTGAACCTTGGAACGCATTTTTACATGGAACGAGGGTCGTTCAAAAAATCCAAATCGTCTTTTTTTAACTTTAGTTACCTTCTTTTTGGAAACATTTCCACCAGTTACCTCGCTAACTGAAAGACCAATACTGTAGATCTCCAATGTTTAAATGACACTGATCACTGTTTGCATGAATCGAGATAAAACCTTCAGAAATTTGTGTATTATTACAGATTTCAGTCATTCTTCTGTCTGGCTTTCGTTTTGTTTAGCAGTGCATCCGAGTGTGTTTTCCCGCGTATCGCTAATTATCCTTGAGTCGCTTTAGTTGCACTGACAGATTCTCCCCGTGTGTGTTTGCGTGTTTGTGTGTGATTACACTCTATGCTTAATGATCTCTCTGCCAGCTGTCAGGTGACAAATTAAGAATTGTCCATGTGTACATTGCGGGGTTTTAGTTAGCAGCGTTTGTGTATGTGTGTGTGTGTGTGTGTGTGTGTGAGAGAGAGATTTGTTTCTGTGTGCGACTGAGTGTGTGCGTGCGTCCTGTTTGACGGCAGGGTCACACCAGGCCGGCGTCTGATTTACGGCGATGCGAGGGCGCTATCAGTCACTCTCTAGACCCTTCATCACACGGTACTCCATCAGAGTGCTATATCCAGCAAACAGATCTTCCATCCATGTCAAAACATACACACACGCGTACACACACGGTGACTGATTTATGGATGGGCTTTGAAGTCATATGCCTATGATCTACAATCTCCTCGATCCCACAAAGCATAATGCATGTAGTGAATTCAAGAAGTCGTATTTTTTTTTTTTTTTTTTTTACACTAAAGTACACTAAATCTAGACGAAACTTTTTTGCCAACATTTTAACAACTTTTTCTTTCTTTCTTCAAACACACCGAGATCTGTACCACGTTCTACATTTAATTAACCGTTCAACCTTGTGATCCCATACCATTGATTAGAAATGAATGGATGTCTATTTCCCGGTTGAGTTGCCTACAGTATTAAGCACTATTGTCCTGTAGTCGTTAACTATTTAAACATAATGATTTTCTAAAAATCTATCACTTTATAGAACATGAACAAACGGCACCTCAGCATACAAGATTATTCTATTCCGGAGGCAACAGTTGTTAAGGCAGAATTTTGTGAAACATATTTTCCCATATGTCCCATAATGTTAATGCAGATAATCTGTTCCAAACTAAAAAAAAAACAAAAAAATATTACCAATAATACCGATTTCCAACCCAATAAAAACATGTTCCTGCCACACTGAGTTTGTGAGCTTGTCTAATTTGTCGACTTTTGTATTTATTACTGGAAGCGTACTATGAACACGATGGCTTAGTGCTTATCCCGGTCACCTCATGTCTCCAGGGTTGGGCGTTCAAATCTCACCTGCATTGTGTGTTTTCATGTGCTTGACCTGTTTCCCCTGGGTACTCTGGTTTCCTCCGACTTCCTCTTCAGAGTTGTCCTTGTTGAATGATTGAGTGCTGGATTTTTTACCTTCCAGCATGTTAACGTGGTACAGTATACAGTAGATACAGTATAATGCAGGGATGGAAGGATCTGACTGTATGTTGCTTTAATGTTTGTAATAATGGAACAATGATATTGCTGATAAATCTAGACCACAGCTCACTTAACTTCTGCTAAGTACGTTAGCATAACGTAGGGGTGTTCCGATCAGGGATTTGGGGGCTAATTCCATAATCAGAGAAATCATGATCGGTCGAGAATGATCACCGATCACTGATGAATACTTTATTTACGATATATTCCGTTCCCTTATTATTTCATGTATATTATGAAGAAACTGAAACAAATAGAATAGCCTGTGCTCGACTAAGGAGCAAAACCTTTCCATTTCCCAACCAACATCAAGGCACCTGATATCCTGTGCACACTCTTTATAACATGCAGCACACAGAGCGAAGCTGGAACAACGATGAACAAAACTGAACTATCTAATTAGATCTAATCTAATCTAAGTCAAACGTTTTTAAATAAACACGAACATCAGTCACTTTGTATTGTCTTGTGCTGTAGGTGGCTGAGTGAGGAGTGATTTACAACATCTACTGTAACTGCTGCCTTTGTGGGTAAATTCTCATTCTCGAAATATTTTACGCTGCGTTGTTCTGAAGTGGCGAATGGGGTCTTGGCAGACATGTCTAATCCACCATGTCTGCCAAAACCCCCCAAAATTTGCATATTGCAAATTTGACGACTTTTATAGACTTGGTAATATTCCCAGACTGGCGACGGTATGTTGATGGGGCTGTCGACTTTCCATGTTACATCATCACAATATCAGCTGATGTGAACGCGCTGCTAAGAGTCAACCGATCTGTAAAAATTAAGTGAACATCGTCCAGTTCTGATTGGCGGGCAATTGATCAGAGAACCATGCTAGTGTTCGCGTCTAAGCGAACATACAGTAAGGTAACACATTTAAACAGGACTAATATTTGCATATAAGGGCTGCAATCCATCCATCCATCCATCCATCCATCTATCCATCTAGGAACCTCTAAAGTCCAACTAGGACTTTAGAGGTTCCTAGATGGATGGATAGATGGATCCATCCATTGGAGTCCAATGGTGACCATTGTAGTTATTGCCATTTAAGGACCGTGGCAGGACCTCTGGTAACATTCACATGCTCATTCACACACTACAGGCAATTTGTAAACACCAGTTACCCTAATCTCCATGTTTTTAGACATGTGGGAGGAAACCAGAGTACAGGGAGACCACCAAGTACAGGGAGAACATGCAAACACAAAAAAGGCGACAGTGCTAACCACTAAGTTGGCTTGCAACATTCTTATGCAATGTCTTTATCATATCAAAAGTGCATGTAATATGAATGAACACATTTTTAACCTCCTCCATCGAAACAACAAAGTGTGTGTGTGTGCTGTTAAAAGGTTAAAAAGTAAGCTTTCTTTCATTTCACGGTATTGTACCTGGAATCGCTGCTTTGATTTCTCTTCCCGATGCTTTCCTCTTCATTTCGAGATCCTGCGCTATAATTATCTGCCATTTGCTCCACATTCGGCAGAGACATCCCTCAGATTCTCTCAGCCTTATGAAAAACGGTCACACTTTCTCCTCGGGGCCTGCACCGCTGCTGATTTCAAAGCATATGTTTCATTAATTCCATTACTATTTAAGAGACTGAGAAGAGACAGCACATCCTTAATGAAAATTATAATCGAAAGAAGAGGCACGTTAATCACAATCAGAATCACCCCAGGGTGCTCATTTCACATACGCCACACATGCACATACATGCACTTAAGCACACACACACACACACACACACACACACTACTGGCAAGTATCATGATAGTGATGAAAGAAAAGGACCTAATATTTTGCCTCAATGGGGTTGTGTAAGGTTCTCTGACTGCTCTTATGTTTATTGTCTTGCACCTATAAAGGAATCCACTGCCCCTCAGATCCGTTTACTGTGTGTCCAGTGTAAAGGGGGGGCGGGGGGGGGGAAACCTGATTCACCATTTAACCCCAAATTCTTGCCCAAGCAACACCCCTTTGTCCTTTGTGCACTGCTGTCATAAGCATCCTCTTTACCGAGCGTCAAATCTCCATTAGCATCGCTAATCACACTGAGAAGTGCCATCATCTGTGCTTAAGCCTGGCGTTGGCTCGTGGCCAGCGCTGTGTACATAATCTGCTAATGATTAGCTTAAGCGTTGGCATGTGGGCAGCTCAGTGAGCACAGACTCCAGCTTTAGAGCGAAGCGAGGCTTTCTGAGCCCTCCTTGCTCAGGGCTTCCCACAGAGAATCAGGCATCCTTGTTAGCAAGCAAAGATCTCAAAGGTGCGCCAGCCATGCAAGGCTAACATTAACAATGTCCTAAATTAGCACAGTGAGACACTAGTCGTGCATGGCTGATGATACCTTAACTCTAAGAAAAAAGGAGAATAAAAAAAAACAAAGATGTTTCACATTTAACTGATAAGTCGATTCTCATGGCACGCATGCTAAAAAAAAAAATACCCCACCGTGTTGGAATCCAGCTCTCAAGGACTCAGTCCTGCTCTGTGTAAACCACTGTAGATGTGGAACATGAAATGGCTGGGGAAACGTGCGCACAACACTAGACTGCAGCTTGTGCAACTTACTGGATTTTATGGACTGCAGGCTCGGAGTTTAAATGATATTATAGGGATTTCTCCAGATCATTTTGTGAGACAGAAATTCTACTACGTCTTTGATCGCTAGCTGGCGTTGGGTCGAGCTTGTCCTCTGAGCCAGTAAGTGAATGCTGTAGGTGCCAGTGGTTCTTTAAATCCATTTAACAGATGCCTTTAAGCTCAGCGGGCATGGCTATTATTCTGTCCTCCTCAAAGCTGAGTCGTCAGGTTTTTAGATCTTCCTCGACCTGCTTTTCTTCATTGACGTTTGTTGGATTCCTCAATGTTCGAGGTAGAAATCTGTTAGGTAGCTGGCTGCATTCATTCTGCAAATGTGGCCAAGCCAACTCAGTCATCGTTTTTGGATTCGTTTGTTAATCCATCGCTGTTGTTCGCATCTAAGAGGATCATGCCGCGTCTGAGGAAGTGCAACGTCATCTCTACCAAGACTTGGGTCCACCTTTTCATACGTTAAGCCTACCAAATCTATGAACACAATCCAATTCAGGCACGCTCATGGTCTTTCATCTGCGATGCCTGCGCCAAAGTCTGCATGTTTCACTCCATGAGACTGGAATTTTTCTCTTAGAGTGACGAACTTGGTAGTTTTAATAAATCAAATAAATACTGAACTAGAGCTCTTCATGTACTTTATGAATGTTCTAGTGTGCTAAATGTTTGATTATTGCACACAGTGTACAGCATCATGCGCATTGCTGATCCGGGGCACAACACCAGCTAAACTAGAAATAATTGATGAGAACAGAGAGTTTTCAAGTCTGCTGAACTTTTGAATCTTCTAAATTATGCCAAGTCTACCTAGGACTGCACCACGACTACTGATTTGTTTCCTGTGGTCTGTTAGTTTTTGTAAGCCAGAACTAGCGGAAGTAACGGCTTAGGCAGTAACGGTACATAATAGTCCAGTCAAGACTTACCCCTTTGCCTGGCGGTCACACGAGTCAGTCAAAAACACCAATAAAAATGTGCATGAGAAAGCACGTAAAAGTCACGCCACGTATATCTGATAAATGCTAAGTCCCTCATTTATTTTGATTGGGAAAAGGAGTGAGCGCCTTTTAATAAGCTTGGTCCAATTGTCGGAATCCCAGATGTCCCTCCTGGCTTTCCTTTATCCTCACTAATAAGCTGTCCTGTTTTGTTTTGTTGCCACCGTTCAGGGTAAAATCCTAAGTCGATCCCCTGAGATCAGTGAAAAGAATGACTCACATATTTTAAAACCAAAGGCTTTTCTGTTATTAACAAAATCCTTCTTTCTGTTGGGTACGAATCCACGGTGCAAAAGTGTGTATAACGTTATATAATTTACAGTGGCTTCCATACTGTATATTTAAACGTTTCCACATTCTTCATTGTTTCAACCTTGTTATCATAGCACTTATATGCGTATCGTATTGATACATAAGATACAGTGCATACATCATCAAAGAATGACAAATAATTCCAAACCTAATAAAATGAAGCTGTATGCGTTTCGACATATGTACTGACATTCTAGCATACGCTTTATCCATCCATTCATCCATCCAGGAACCTCCGTAGTGGTAAGACTTCCAGTCATGTTCATACGCACATTCACACACTGTGGACAATTTGGGAACGCCACTTAGCCGAATCTGCATGTCTTTGGACTATGGGAGTAAACTGGAGTACCCAGAGGAGAACCAAGCACGGGGAGAACATGCAAGCTCCATGCACACAGAGCCCAAGGCAGGACTCAAGCCCTCAACTCTGGAGGTGCAAGGTGACGATGCTAACCATTAAGGCACCGTGCCGCCCAGAGCATATACAGTACTGAACAACAGTGTTGGGTGTAACGTGTTACAAGGTTAGAGTACTTTTGATTACTTTTTTGACGTAAGGAGTAATCTAACGCATTAGGTACGCTATTTAAGTACTCAGTTACTTATATTATCAGTTATACTCAGTTATATTTTGAAAAAAGTAATCAGTTATTCAGACAATTTATGTAATCCGTGAGCCAGACAGCAGACATTCCATTAGTGTGTGTGTGTGTGTGTGTGTGTGTGTGTGAAAGGCGTCCTGCAAGCCCCGCCCCCGATAAGCCGCCACCCCCAACCCCCCCCCCCCCCCCCCCGTCTGTTATTTATACCTATGTGGTTTGAATCGCGGTGCGAAGCGTGTTAGTTAGGCAATGTGAGATAGGGGTATTAGTAGTTAACAGATTATGTGCCAAACTTTTGCTGAGTGATGATGGTAGAATAATTATAAAGGTCTTGACTAAAACAACATGCATGAAGAATCACAAAAGAGTTTTCATTTTCTGCAATGGAAAAGTACTCGAACTAGTTACTTTTATCAGAAAGTAACGCAGTAATGTAACGGATCACTGTTCATTGATGGTAATGTACAATTTTGAAATGTACAGTAATTAGTTACTTTAAAAAGTAACGTTCCCCAACACTGCTGATCAGTCATAACATTATGACCACCCGTCTCATGTTGAGTAGGTCCCCCCTTTGCCACCAAAACAGTGTCAGGGCAACTTCAGAACTGCAGCTCTCGTGGCATGTTCCTGGTCTGCAGTTGTCAGGACTTACCAAAAGGAATTTTCAAGTCAAACCGGGACTTTTTTCATTATGCAGAATCACCGAACACAGTTCTGAGAGTAAAAACGACCTCATCCCAGTGTTTCACTAGTGCTTGGATTCCATTATAGTAGAAAGTTTTCTCAGTGTGCTGGAGCCGTGCTCGGACTGTCTGCCTAATGCCTGAAACTCTGGCCTCCCAGGAACGTCTTTAATGTTGATGTGACAATAACTCGCAGCCGAGTTTCTGTAATGTGCAAGTGGCGTTGGGGAATGATTGTGTGTGCAGTTCCCACTGACGGACATGTCTCCTCCGCAAGTTGGTGACAAGTTATCTGTCGATTTTCTTGAATTATGTGTCACACTCTGCGTGAATGTTCACGGGAACGCCTGCAGTTTGCTCTGAGCTGCCTCGGCTAGGATCGTCATTTACGGACGTACAGCCTCCTTTAAACGTTTGCGCCATTCAAATGTTTTCTGCAAAGAGTCTCATGACTGATTTTCTGCATTTATTGACGAGGAATTTTGTCACAAGTCCCAGTTTGACCTGAACATCTCTTATACAGTGGATTACTTAATGACGATGAAGTGATAGTTAAGTGCAGTAAAACTAGGAGCTAAAAAATGTCAACATAGCTACAATCCAAAAGTAAATCCAAACATTTGTTTTTTTTTATTTTGAGGATGTGTGTATATTTATGGTGTCAGGAATATTTGTGACTAGCTGGACATTAATTCCAGTCAACTCTTAGCATACTGTACTAGTAGTAGTGACGGCAAGCTGAGTTTAACAAGAGTTGGTCCGACAGTAATGGGTTTGACAGCGGGATTTGACGGAATGACGGACTACTCCTTTTTGTGTATGTGAGGGACAAGGGAGTACATTGTGGATCTTTTTGTGTGTGTGTGTGTGTGTGTGTGTGTGTGAGCTAATGTTTGAATGATGATCCATGTGACACCTCATACTCTCTCATATTTATACCTCTCTGTACTCTTCATGTCTGCCGTGCGTGACCGGGGTTATGTATGGCGAGTACCTTTATCAGCGGGAGTGCACTAACCAAATGTGGCAGGACCTTTCAGACAGAAGCCTATTTGATCTAACTTGATACGCATTTATTAAAAGGATGAAGGTCGTCGTGCTTCCTTCGAGGCTAGATCGCTTCTGCCAGGCTGATATTTCTGCGATCCTTGTAAGTGCAGGCCAGTTTTTTTTTTTTCTTTTCTTCTTCTTTCCATTATTATCTTATATTTGGAATATGAATATGCAAATAAGCTTTATGAACGCAACACTGGACTGCTTCTTCTCTTATGCTACTTCTTTGAGTCGTGTCTGCAGGGCTTTTGTCTCTATTCTGAGCTGAGATATATATTGACTTCCCTTAAGCACTAAATAGGAAGGATAATGTAATTTTTGAGCTGTACAGGTGGCACTTGTCCTCATTTCCACTTATCCGTTTTTGTATGTGTGTGGGGCTTGTTTGCGTTTTTAAGTGAATGATACGACATACGTTTACAGAAAAGGAATATTTATAGTCTGCACACCCACTCTGTGTCAAATTAGCTGTTAAAAGAAGATTGCATCTTCTTGTATTATGGAGTAAAGCAATTTAGAAGTGCCCACAAACCCATAAATATGAAAACAAAGCAATAATAATGATGGAGTGGAAGGTAATTGGTTGTCATCTCTGTACAGATATGGAACCACCATCATGTAATACCTTGATTTTGGTAATATAGTACTGTTATCTGTTAGTCGTGTCTCAGGGGATCCTATAAATCTGTCTATATAAAAAAAAATATATAAAGTATATATATATATATATATAAAAAAAAAACATTCCATATTATTTAAATGTGCACAGTAATATGTTGGATCTTTATTGTAGCCACATTTTTTTCTTTCTTTCTTTTAACTCTCCGCTCATAGAGTCTTTTATTAAAATTGTTATTAAATTTAAGTTATTATTTGTAGTTATTATACTGTATCTATCTCACTACTGTGAGCTGTTTTTATTTTATACATACTGTAGCACGTTTAAGGTAAAACGTACTGTATGGGTCAAAAAAACGCCTCAACACTTTTGAATTTTTATTATCTTTTGAACATTTATAACCATATTTGCATACAGAATAAATGGCCAAATTTCATTTCCATGTTAAACCTTTACATGTAAAATGTCTTTACCTTCAAGGCCTTTACCTACACGTCCTTTGTAGCACGTTAAAAAATGTAATAAAATCATATATCTCAAAAGCGAGCTATGCTGGTTGGCTAGTGTTTCTCGAACTCTTCGGTCCAGCTTCTCCCAAACCAACTTGATGATGGGGTTCAGATCTGGTGATTGAGTTGGCCACGAGTATTCTGAGAGTATTCCAGCAGCTACTTCATTCTCCAGATGATTCAAACCCAAGCAGGGATGGATGCTTTGGGATCGTTGTCCTGCTCCAAGATTAAGTTTTGAAGTTTAAAATCAGTTGTAGACTAGCTGGAATAGCAGGCCTCTTTAGTATCGGGTAATATCCATGCTGAATGCGGATGCCTTACACGCGATGCAGGTCACCCTCTCTTCCATTGCCAAAGCATCCCCAGATCATCAAGTTTCCACCTCCGTGCTTCATCAATACCGTTATACAGACATCCATCACTTTTTCATGCGCTCTGAGTGTGAGACATGGTCTTGTCTTGGATCCAAACACCTCAAATTTGGACTCCTTGGTCCACGAGCCTTGGTCCTAGTCATTGAACCGTTCAAGTCCACTGTTAATGCATCTCGGCCCACTGTGATCTTTTCTTCCCATTTGCGAACCTTAGTAGAGAGGTTTTCCTTGCCAACTCTGCTCATGAGGCTAGCTGACCTGAGTCTCCTATACACAGTAACTATGCATACCGGGTTCTCGCTTGTTTTATTCAATGATAGAGACAAATTCTTGAATATTTCAATCGGACCATATGGTACCAACGGCTATGCCATGTCAAGTTACTGACATCACATTTGTTCCTCATTCTGATGTTTGATACGAAATTTAGCCAAAGCTCTACCTCTAGTTTTCTCTTTCGTTGCAGGAACTCTGAATGTCCTCCTGCGCGTAAAGAGCATAGCCACGGTGGATTCTTTAGCATGGACGCTCTCAGGCCACCAAGGTCCAAGCTGGAAGAAAGCTAACGTCGTGGTGTATCCCAGTGGCCCATTCCAGGTATGTCCACAGATCTGACTGAGTTTGTTTGTTTGTTTGTTTGTTTGTTTGTTTGTTTGTTTGTGTGTGTCTGCCATCTTGGGCAGACATCAGTGAGGTAATGATCTGAAAAAAGCCGAGTCATGCTGTTTCTGCTGAGTCACACAATAACTGTTACATTTTACTGCAGAAGGTGTTGATTCATTTTCTATAACAACAGAAGCTGCAAGGGTTGTATTAATGCTCCAGAGTGGCAATGCTTAGGTTGGTACAGTGGAAGTTAAAGCTGTAAGAGAGAAAAAGACAAGACAAGATGGTGGTTTATAGCTGCTATAATGAAAGCATGATTAGCTGATTCGATATGATCACGATACTTAGCTGTCGATTTGATTTGTATTGCGATTCTGTCATGATTTTATAAATATCCTGATTTGATTTTGTTGATTTAGATTTTTAGATCACACCACCTACAGGATGATACAGGAATGACAACATTATACTATAAAAAATAATATTAAAAAAATCGATTTTGCAGTCTGTCTGCAGTACATATATTGTCACAGAAAAGAAATGCGGTACATCACTGAATCAATTTTTCCCCCGTCTCTAGTAAGACATGTATTGTCTATAAACTTATTAAAATAATGACTTTTTCAATTTAATTAGTCTTTTTTTTTGGTCAAATTGTTGCAGGAAAACCCATCTGTAGACACCTTTTTATTATAGTATGTGTTGCTCCTCGTAAAATAGCTGTTTTATTTGAAACATACTGGCATAGTTGTGAGGAAAATAATTGTACAGTGGAACCTTGGATTGCGAGCATAATTCGTTCTGGACTCTTGTTCGTATATCAAAACACTCGTAAATCAAAGAAGAAATAATCGAAACTCTAATTATTTGTTAAACAGCCCCAAAAAAATAATAAAGTAAAAGGTAAAAATAAAACAAATTAACCTGCAATTTACCTTTGAAAAGAATCGTGACAGAGTAGTGTTTCCATTAGTGTGTGTGCGTGTGTGTGTGTGTGTGTGTGTGTGCATTATGTGTGTGTGTGTGTGTGTGTGTGCATTATGTGTGTGTGTGTGTGTGTGTGTGTGTGTGTGTGTGTGTGTGTGTGTGTGTGTGTGAAGGTGAGAGGAGGAGGGAAGGGGCACGCTGTCCAATGACACGAGCGCAAGCACACACTAAGTGCAGTGCAGCCTGACAGAGATCTTTAACCTCTCTAATGCCACTTGCTTTTGCTTTACACGCGCGCACGTGTTATAATAAACAGTACACGTATGCGTGAAAGGATGACTTTCACACACACAAACACAAAATAAAATATGTTTCACGCACACACACGTGGTTACAGTGTCATAGTTAACAGCACACACATGCACGGATGTTGATTATACCAGTAAAAGATGAGCACTAAGACCCAGCAGGGGAGATGATTACCCAGAATTCTGCAGCGAGAGAGAGAGAGAGAGAGAGAAACATCATTATCATGTGATGCTCGGCATCAAAACAAGAAGCTACAAGAAGATACATGATACCTGGTACTCGTAAACCAAGACTCGTTTTTCGAGTCAAAATTTATTTAAAAATTGTGCTCATCTTGTGGAACGCTCGCAAATCGCGTTACTCGCCATCCGAGGTTGCACTGTATATAAAAAAAATATTTAAAAAACTTATAGCAGTTTTTCTGATTAGATGCATACAGTAGCTTCCTAACTCGGGCAGTGTAAAAACATAAGTCGAACTGAAGGCTAGACTTTTTTTTTTTCACTTCTTTCTTTTTTCGAGACCCAATCCCAAATCTAGCTTGTAGATGTACAACTTAATGCTGAAGGTGAGTAAAAGGCTGACCTAAAAATTTTTTTTATATATATATATATATATATATATATCATATGGCATATATACAACATATAAGAAAACTAAAAGTTTCTCGTTTTTCTGCTTGCTCTTGTGTCTGACTTTTGTCTCTCGGCTAAAAGCTTTTTCCAGTTTAATGAAGAAAATTAACAATAAAGTCGAGATGACAGTTGAGAGAGAGCCAAGTTTCGTTCTCTCCTCCTGCCCTTCTCTTTCTTCCTTTGCGTCACCACTCCCTTTGACTGCCATTCCTAGAGTGTTTAAAGATGAGAGAGAGAGAGAGAGAGCGATGGCTCCTTGCGTACCTCATCATGTATTCACTGCAGCATATGTTGTGGTAAGGCAAACGAGAACGACGGGTAGACAGGAACTTCTCATATGCCAAACTTTCTTGTCTCTCTCTCTCTTTTTTTTTTCCGTTCTTTCTTCAGTCACTTTAATTTCCTGTAGAGTCTTCATGCTGTACTCAAGGTCTCGCTCATCATTATCTTGACATTGTGCATTAGTTTGATGCACAGGCCTGGCGCTTCTGAAAATCAAATATCTAGTCTGCTGCAATACAACAGATACGCTTCATATGTATGATAACTAGATGAATGCTTTTAATTATTTTATGTCACACAGCAGTGCTGTGGAATTGGTCAGAACGTACCGTCAGATTTATTAATGACTGGAGAGAGAGAGAGAAAAAAAAAAACACTTTTGGAAAACACTGTTTACATGACTACATGTTAGGGTGTATCGCACCAGCCTGTCGTTGCTTAATTTTCCTGTGATGGCATGACCCTAAGTGTTTGTCCTTTACTGAATCAATACTTAATCAAGTTGAATATTGAGCTGTTAATCTCTTTTACTGGACAGCGTTTGCTAAGATGGCAGCAACATTACAGTAAATAGTTCACATGTCACTCACTCACTCATCGTCTGTACCGCTTAATCCTGTATACAGCATCGCGGAGGGCCTGGAGTCGGAGCCTATCCCAGGAGACTTAGGGCACGAGGCGGAGTACACCCTGGACAGGGTGCCAATCAATCGCAGGGCACACACATACACACACACACACACACACACACACACACACACACACTCGTTCACACACTTTAGGCAATTTGAGAATGGCAGTTAGGTTAACCTGACTGTGGGAGGAAACGGGAAGGACTCACCAAGAGGAAACCCAACATGCACGGGGAGAACATGCAAACTCCATGCCCTTCGAGGTGGGAATCGAACCCGGACCATGGTGGTGCAAGGCGACAGTGCTAATCACTAAGCCACCATGCAGTCTCCTGAAATTCATACAGTAGTATACTATTAGTATTATGGTACTGTACATCATAAAATTCCATTTCTGAAGTACTAGAGATTTTTAAATGTTACACTTTACATCCGTTATAATGGTGACACTGGAAAATAATGCAAAAATGTTTATATCATAATTAAAACACAAAACCATTTTGAAGAGGACTTGTTCATGAGAAGAAGAAAAAAAGTGACGATCTTTATGTAGCTCGAGAATAGCTAAACGCTGCTAAACTAAATTAAAGTTCAAGATAATATCCCATAATTCAACTAAGGACATAAGTGCTAGTGAGAAATAAATAATGTCTACTTCACTAGTAAAACAAAAAAAAATGGTGATAATATTTTTCCTACCCAATCTCACGTAACACTAAAGCCTTTTTTAATAAAGATGTAAAGAGAACTAAATTTAGCAGCATAACTGCAGTTGCTGATAACACATTTCACCCTTTTATAATACCTTTATCCTTTGTTTGAGTTTGTCCTAATTTAGTTATTTTTATCACATCTTGGTCCAAATTTAGGAAACAGTCATAATGAAAGGCCAAGAACCAAAACTGACATTTAAAACACATGCATTATAGGGGACCTTTTTTTTTTAAATCGCACCATAAATAAAGTCCTACCAGTGGTTAAGCCGTTGAATTGTTAGTGCAGGGCAATTAACTTTGGAGTACTTAATGAGGGCTCACCAGCTTTTAATAAACCTTTGGGCGGCTCAGTAATACATAGTATCCAGCATGCAAACGCAATAAACCAGTCAAGCATCCAGTTATACAAGAGACAATGACTACAATGAGGAATCTGCAACAAAAAAAAAACAAAACAGAAAAGGATTTTTTTTTTTACAAACAGAAAAGGAACGTTCTTCTATTTTTATTTTGTCCATTTATGAACAAAGAATATTCCTTTTCCTGAAATCCAAGCTAAAAAAGTGGTCTATTTTCAAGCTTTTCACTAAGACACCGGATCGATGATGAAAGTCTGATCCGGACCCCTCCTGATAAGAACAGCCGGCCAGCCAGTTTAATCCAGCCATCTCTCCCCCTCTGTCCATCCCATCTGTTTGTTTCTCTCTGCTCGCTGATTTCTTGCTGTGTTACAGTAATCGAATACAGACTCCAGTTATGTTTTCCGCCTTCCAACATATCAGTGCCAGAAGGGAAGTGCTTATGGTTGGGATGGTTTACCAGTAAAATACGATATCATGATGTGGCAATCAGAAATGATTATTTGGTTAACATTGTGTTAGACATAATGTTTATTAGAAATGAAACACTCGGATTGGGTTTTTATAGAAAGTGATCATCGAGAGGCTGCTATGATGTGACCTAATGTCAAGCGGAATTGATTCTTTTTCAATAATAGCATTTCACGAAATGTACGTTTTTTATACTGCATCAATTTGCTAAAGATTAAAAAGTTATTATAATTAAATACCATAATGTACTTGGAGTATTATTGTTTATAGTCATATTAATGTTGTCGAACAGCGGCGCAATGACGGTTCAAATTAACACTATTGCCATAGCCGTTATAAAGAGTTGTTCTTCAAAATGTGAAGCTTAAACTTACAGTTGCAAGGTGGATCATGCTGGCACAGCCCACAGATGCTGTATCGGACTGACCGATTTTTAGTGGCACAAGGAGGACTTGCATACATGCATACATACATAACAGTACATACACACACACACATACTGTACATAAATACATGCATACCTATAGTACTACATACATACATACATGCATACATAAATATATGCAATAATTCTTAAATATACATATCACACTTGATTATGCAGGAGAGAAATATTCAATTATCTCCATGTCAGATCTTTCTCTCTCAAGAGCTTGCTGTGGTATAGAAACAGGTTTTGAATATGAAACAGTAAATTAAGGGCAATTATTTTTTTCCCCTCCAAAGGAAACCATGGAATATATTTACTTTAATGTGCATGTGTATTAAAGCTATATTTTTCAGCAAGTGCTTGATTTTCAGTTGTGCCTTCTGGCAGCCTTTTTTTTTTTTTTTTTTTTTTTTTGTACTAGCAGTCCAGTCCATCATGTATAATTACATCACAGTGGATATTATAATGCAGTAGTATGAGATACAGCATTCACTTTTCTTATGTAATTTTAGTTGTGTATATACTGTAGCTTATACGCGTATATAAGGGAATAAAAAATATTAAGAAATATAAAGAAATGGAAAGAAAATATTCCCTTCCCTAGATTAGAGTGCTGTGTTGGACAATAGATAGACAATGGGAGAATTATACACCTTTACCACATTCATAGATGCTGTAAGTTTTTCATGCATTTTTTCATTCTCCCTGAAATTCTCCACCTTCCATCTTTATTACAGTATGAATATCCATACCATAGAGCCCCTCAAAACTCTTTATATCTTTAGAACTCTTTAGACTCGTTATATCCTGTCGTAAAAGTTACAGGATATTTTAAAGTAACATTAAAAATGTTGAATGCCTTCAACGTTACTTTACAATATAGAAAGAAATATACTGTAAATCAGGAAAGTTTGGACACACCTTCTGAAGGCATCTAGACATTTTTCTGTTGTGACTGGGCATAATGGAAAAATCAACATGCACAGCATCAAAGATTCAACAAAAACTTTTAAAAAGCAAAAAGAAATTTAGTCAAAAACTGTGGACGATTAATATATATATGTATATATTAATTAATTAATTAATTAATTAATTAATTAATTAATTAAAAAATATATATAAAGTGGCATATGGTTATTCAGAATGTTTTAATACTTTTACATTTTTTATTAAAGAATATACAGATAACTTTACAATAGATTGGCACATCAAGGACTCTTGGCCTAATGCAGAAATTCATTCCAGGTACTTTGCACGAATATGGCAACTATTGGAAAAACTAAGCTTTTAAAACTATTTAATATATTTTTTTAAGTAATATACGATCAATATTCAATATTCACTGAGGGTTTAGACCCAAATAAGCCATGAGGACAATTTTCTAAAAAAAAAAAATTAATAATACTTAAAAACCACGGTCGCTAATATGGCTGTACATTTTACTCACAGTTCTCTGCTGTGTGTCGATGGCTCCGGAGTTGGCCGCAGTTTTCTTTTTTTTTTCTCTCTCTTTCTTTTTTTCTTTTCTTTTTTTTTTTTTTTTTACAGATTATCAAGGGACGTTATCATCCCTAAAGTAAAAGCACTACTTGCATCCTCTGTAAGGGAGATGTGATAATTAGCCTAGCTTAATTATGATTTTATTTGTAGTACGTTGACCTTCATCTCTCGCTTCTTCATATCTCTCTCACTTTTCTCCGTCGTGTTTTTTGTAAAACTGGCTGTTTTTCAGCTTTCAGTCCCTGCGAGCTTTTCATATGCGCTTCATCCATTAACCTCTTTCTCGCCCTCTCTACCTCTCTCGTCTGGTCATGTATTCATTCCCACTAGCCTCTTTGATGTGTTTTTTTTTCCTTTCTTTTTCTTTGTGTCCTGTCGTTATTTTATTTCTTGTTTCTTTCTTTCCGTGGTGGTCGGAGCGCAAAAAGGGACTTCCAGCATTTCCACGACTCTCTCGTAACCTTCAGCAGCCACATGCGCTAATTAATGTCTCTCTTTGTGTCTTGCACACACACACACACGCGCGCGCGCGAGAAAGAGCAAGCTCAGGAGCGATCCTATTAAAAATGGCAGCGCATACTTCTGTAAGTGAAGCGCGCTTGAATGCTGAGAATCGCGGCTTTTTAAGCTTTAGCCTTGAGTCCGTTTTGAAGGCGGGTAGGGAGAGTGAATGCGGTTCTTTTTGTAATGAGGAACACAGCACTAATGCACACTATGTTCAGTGTAGGGAGAGAATACATCCATCCAAGGCAAAAAGTGAACACCAGTTACTACATGTAGCTGTGTAATATTCTATATGAGTGTATAAAATCAAGCTGTTCATAGCAGGTAATACACACTATAGTGCTCATTGCAGCGGGACCCTTTTTTTTTTTTTTTTTTTTTTTTTACGAATTTTTGCCTTAAGAACAAAAATTTTGCAAGAAAATTGCATCAGCAGTCGCACGTACATCCGGTTGCGTGTACTTACTTCCGGGAGCCGATCAAAACTTTTTTTGCGCAGGATTTTGCGCAAACACAGCACCATGAGTCCCAAGAATGTTTATAATGCTCATATTAATTCATTAACCGAGATCTCGTCTGCTGGTGTTAACAAAACCCAAGAACACAAAAGACACACAAACAACACTCAATAGACCAACCGTAAATGTGTATGATACAAAACAGACACTGTAGTGCACAAAATACCACCCTATACTCTAAAGGAGTATTGTATCAGCATCACTGCTTTTATGACTCAATCCGGGAGCACGATGATGAAAAACCGTAGTCCTGTGAAACGGTCCCAATGGTGAGTAATCCAATTTCGATGCATCCGCAAAGAGACAAAAGGATTCACAGTCTTGTGGGGCAAAACCTGTCGTGCGCGTATAAACCACGATGGAGCGTTAGCGTCCTGGCGTAATAAGCGGCTTCTCTTGGCTTAAACATGGTCAGATGACCTCCTTGCACCACCAGGAGGCTGATTCGGAGAGAAAGTCTCGCAAGAGTAAAAGAGGTGGAACCGAAACATCATATGGGAACAGATTATAAAGTATACAACGCCATGTGAAAAAAACGATCGGCAGCTTTATAAAACCCATTATGAGGCCGCGCTGCATGTTATCACACCCAGTTTGGGTTGTTTTTAACCCAGCTGCTGGATAAATATTGGACCAACTACAATGCCGGGTTAATTCTACCACATGAATTGGTCAAATGTTCTGCCTAGTACTACTTGTTTTTTTTTTTTTTCAATCAAAAGCACAGGATAAAATAATACAAAACAAGTTCAACCATGACATCATTACTATACTATATTACTCCGAAGCACTAATGCCTGAGAGCAGTGCTGGTCATTATCTCCTAACATCAGGATGTAGGGGTTCGGCCTCGACACTTCAGCCTGCTGGAGATATTCCACAGTGTCAGTTCCAACCTTAGAGAGAAAGAAATGAAAGAAAGTAAAAGTTTATGGAAAAATCGAGAGGGTTGGCTAGCATGCATGTTTGTAAGAAGATTAGTGTTTTGTAACACATCGGCTTTTTATTGCCTCAAGCATTAAGATCAATAAAGTTCTAATGTTAATGTGGTTGCTAACGCTAGCAACCTAGCTAAATGCTAGCGTCATGCTGGCACTGCAGTTAACCGTTTAGCTTTCATTCATCACTTCACCAGCTTCATCCACTCTGCAAGCATTCTACAAAGAAAGCTAAAAAGCTCAGACATTTTTGCAGTTTCTTTCATACACAGGTGGGGTTCTTTGGTTTGGCTAGCTAGCAGCCATTGTCAGATAAACTAGCATGCTATAGCACAGACCAGGCTGAAAATTTGAGTATAACGTTAACACGGTAACAGTAAGAAATGTTACATACAGTGAACACATTCAGTCATAAGTGAGTGAAAGTGTGTATACAGACCTTATATTTAATGTTTACGTTTCAATGCACGAGTAGCAAGCACCTCATCAGCAGCCACAAAAAAAAAGACACAAAGTTGACAGAGCCACATGATACACGGTGAACTTCGGGGGAGGGGCGGTCTTGTCTGTGATGGTAGCTGTCACTAGCTAACCCAACTCCAACCCAGCAAGCTGGGTTAAACAAAAAGTACCCAACTCCCTGTAAATAACCCAGAAAAATTGGAGCCTTTGTGAATCAGACATGTTTTTTTCGATCAATTCCATGGGAGCTCGATCAGATCAGGATCTGGGGAGTTTGGCTGCTCGGTCAGCAACACTGGGCTCTTTGCCTTCTGGACCCAGTGCGAGCAGTGGGCTGTGGTGCACTGGGTATTTTGGTGAATTTTTTATCAAAGCCAGCATTGTCTTTATGACATTGATGGGACCATGCAGGGAAAAATCCTGTTACCATTTTACTGGTGTATAATTTGTGATACATGATGTTCAGTTCACTTGTCAGTAGTCAGCCTGTTATGGCTGATCGGGGTATATACAGTATAGATATGTTTTGTTATTCATTCTTTCGTCTTCTATACCGCTAACCTGCACAGGGTCATGAGGTGTCCCTGGACACCTTGGAGAACTATATGTATTGAGCACACCAATGAGCCTAATCTTTGGACTGTTGGAGGAAACTGGAGTACCCGGAGGAACCCCACTAAGCACAGCATGCAAACAGCACGCACACAGACCCCGGGGTGGGAGTCGCACCCTCGACCCTGGAGGTGCGAGGTCACAGTCTGATACTCAAAAAAAAAAATAATAATAATAATTTACAAGCCAACCAGGTCGAAATGACATTTATAGCAAACAATTGAACAGAAAGCAATCTTGAGAATGGTGTGTATGGATGTGGGTGCTTATAAAAATAAAATAAAAATAGAGAGAGAGAGAGAGAAAAAACAAAAGGCGCCTATAACATCAGGTGACATTACATTTGTGTTTGACATTACGCCCGTGTTCCTGTCTCTCATCCTTTACCTGTGACCTGGTAGCCAATTAGCACAGAGAAAAGAAAAAGAAAGAGAGAGGGTTAGGATTAGTGCCACGGACATGCTAGCAATGGAAATCAAATTAGCCCACCTTAGAAATGAGCGGAGGAGTCGATTGGCGAGCTCATGAATTAGAAGTGTGAGGTTCTCTCTCCCTCATTCTTTATTCTTCTCCTTCACTTATTCGCAACATCATCCTGTTCAAAGAGACTTAGGCGAGGATTAAGTTAAGGGTCAGAATAATATTGTGTGTGTGTGTGTGTGTGTGTGTGTGTGTGTGTGTGTGTGTGTGTGTGTTTAATTGGACTGGCTGGGTAAATCAGAAGTCAAAGTGTTTTCGTTGAGAGTTTTCTGTAGTCGGGAGGCTTGACCTTGCACTTGTTTCTCTTTCTCTGTCTGGCATGAAGAGTTCTTAACAATACAAAGTCTCAAACAGCCTGACAGTTCACTTTGTCTTATGAATACAAATATATCAAAAATACACCAACTTTCCTTTGTAGACTTACTGAAAACCTGTTTATTATTATTATTATTATTATTATAAAATATATATATATATATATATTTTAATAATTATCAAATGTCAGTCGATTTTGAGCTGATGATTAAAATAATAATAATAATAATAATAATAATAATAATAATAATAATGATAATAAAAGTCATTTTTAGCCACAACCTTTTCTTTGGCATCTGCAGATAACCCAGTCCCAGTAACAGTAGGTGCAGACAGGAGGGCAGTCAGTCGGCGCACACACACTGAGCACACACACTTCGATCACACACTCAATCAAGACACTTTAGTCTAGTTAAACCACCCACCAGTTTGTTTTCGATCGCTGGGATGTGACCAGAGAAGACCTACAGGGACATGTGAGAAACACACAACACGCTGCACAGTAACCCAAGCGCGAGTGTGTACTCATGGTCCCAGGGTCCTACGGTGCCTTGTTCATTTTTCTGCTAACACACACATTAACCTGTATCCTGTTCTGTTCGAGACAAACGTGACCTATTTCGAGATAAAATGCTCCTTGAAGACAGACAGGTCTAATGGTTAGCAGTGGTTATGCGCTTCAGGAGGTCTCTAGAATGGATTTCATCAGTCAAAAATATAAAACGTCAAAATGTAAACCTAACACCTTATCTCCAGCTTTAAATCATCCTGTGTTACTTTAAGAATACTCTGGCCTTGGTTACATGGGACCCTGCTTATCCTGTGTACAGAGTCGTGGGGGGACTGGAGCCGAGCCTATCCCGGGAGACTAGGGCACGTGGCAGGGTAGACCCGGGACAGGACACCAATTAGCCTAATCTGCACGTCTCTGGATTGTGGGAGGAAACTCGCCAAGCACGGGGAGAACATGCACACAGTGTGACCCGTGATGGGAATCGAACCCTCAACCCTGAAGAGCGAGGCTACGGTGCTAAGCCCTAAGCCACCGCGCCACCATGTTAGTGTTATGTGCCATATAAACCTGGGAACACAGGGACGAGCTCAGTTCAGTACTGTAATGCATTCTGTGCTGAAGACTTTATCGTCATATCATTTACTTCAAAACTGCTTCAATTTGCCCTGTTATTTGTTTCATTAACTTTAAGCCTCTTTAGACTTCTTTATTCTTGTTTTAAATACGAACATCTGTTATTCTAGTGTAGCCTGTGTTAGGTTTCGGCCCAGTAAGTCGCACCGGCATTTCATCTCCGGCTAACGTTGTTTGTGTCTCTACATAAAGATAAATCATTCCTGCCGAGAGTAAATGGGTTAATATTTATTATTATTATTATTATTATTATTATCATTTATACTAGTGAGGATTCGGACAGAAATATAATCAGACATGATGCGAGACAGAGACAAGAGTTTTAGTAATTCTTGTTAACAACACACTGCACTCAGCACTAAAAACGTCACAGGATCTTAAGCAGCGAACGGATGTAATTCCACTGATAAACTGTCTCGGGTTAATCGAAAGTGTACAAAGCTGTCTTTCCTTTTTTATCGATTCATTTGTTTTGCGCGAGCATCCAGCTAGTGAGTAATGCAGTGTGTTAGCGTGGAACCGAATCAGGCCTGTGTGTGTGTGTGTGTGTGTGTGTGTGTGTGTGTGTGTGTGTGTGTGTGTGTGTGTGTGTGTGTGTGTGTGTGTGTGTGTGTGTGATTAGGTGTGCGATTAGGTGTGTATAGGCAGCTTCAGTGCTAACATAATTAAGCTGTCAGTCAACGCCAGAGCTGCGTGTGTGTGTGCGTGTGTTTATCGTGCGTAAAGGAGGAGAGGAAATTGATGACCGAGCGACAGACAGTTGAGCGAAATGAGCGCTCGAAGCTAAAAGTGTTGAGACGCTAAAGATATGTACAGAAATGATGATTTTGACAAATTTCGTAAATTTGACAAGTCGGCTTTGTTTTTATCTGAAACTTAGCAACATTTTGATGCGCACATCAGTTTCTGTTATAAATCATATAAGCCACAATAAGGTTCAAGCCTGTGTTTGACAAAATTATTATTATAGGTTGTTTGTTTTGTTTTTTTGTTTTTTTACACAAGAAGTACAGAAACATCTGTTCATATCCCGAATTAGAATAAATGTTAATTCATGATTGATTTCATGTTATACAGCACCATTTTATTTTAAAAACACATGGTATATTTATGAACGCATAATAAATCAATACCATTTCAACAAACATCTGTAACCATGTTTCTCTAAAGCAGGTGTTCACATTTAATAAACATTTTTTCTCCCTGAATAATTAATTAGGAATGCAAAATTGTCACTACAAAAAAAAAAAAAAAAAGACTAGTCATAGTCAATGGTCAAGAACCGTACCCTTTATAATTTGCATGTTTATTATTCACGTGTTTTTTCAATTTCCAGGTGGTGTTTGAGGGCATCCGGGGCGACGGGTTTGAGGGCGACATCGCCATCGATGATGTCTCCGTCACGAAAGGGAAATGCAAGCAAGAGATGCCGCCTGCCACAGGTTGGTACAGCTCATAGAATTAGGAAAATATACAGTACACCTTTTTTTGTTTGTTTGTTTTTTTTTTTCATTATGGTTTGCAAAAGCTTTGCAAATTCAGTGTCAGAATTTTGTACAATTCCAGTGTAAGCGTTATTTAAAACTGTAAACTTATCAAACTCATAGCTATAAATGTTGCCGGACTTAACTCATTAGACCTGGCTGTTATGTTGAGAGTTTGAGTGAACAGCTTCCAAATGCAAATGTAACACTCAGAAGCACAACCAGGCCTTTCATCTGCTTCATCAGGTCTGGAGTAATGAGGGAGCAGGCTACACCTCGCCATGCACCCGATCATCAGCTGCTTTATTCCATTATGTTCAAGCCATCAAAAATCACGTGTCTGGAAATGGCTGTAATTCCTATGCTATATCTATAATAATAATAATACTAATAATAATAGGTTATGGAACAGTTCTTGCAAGAACAGTATTGTGTCAAGTGCATTTGCAAAACCCATCCAGCACTGGCTCTCATGAGGACCTTCCCAGGAAAGCAAGACCAAAACTTCTCAAAGCAGAAACATCTCAATATGAGCTGTTCAAAGGAGATTACTGAATATTTTGGGCCTTAAAAAGAAACCCATGGAATAGGAAGGTGCGTCCAACCTTTTGACTGTAGTGAACAGTATATTTGCAGTGTGGTTATGTTTTTTTTTTTTTTCTTTCTTTCTTTTTTTTTTTCTTTCTTTTTTTTCCTTTCTTTTTTTTTTTTTTTCTTCCTGTATGCTCTCAGATGAAACTTTGTGCATGCATGTGTGTGATCAATTGGAATATTTATATCACTAATATTATTATGCACATATACTGTGTATCATTAAGTGAATACTTATATGCATTTCCCAGCAGGCCTTTTGCTAAACTGTTTTTAAAGTATTCGGAGTTTTGCTGGCCCTTAATTAGAAAGGATTCGATGAGGGCGAGAACAACAGTGACGGCGCATTTTGTATATTAACTAAACCAGAGGTGGTATTTAATACAAGACTTAAGGACATTCAATCAAAGTAACTCTAAACTTTTACTACTTGTTCTGCTGGTTCCGAAGTTGGAACATCACCGGACTAGGTTTTGACGAGAGACAAAATTAAGTGGTCTAAAGAGAGCAAAACTTCTTTCTAGGAAATTCTTCTTTTGGGAAAAAATCCGTGCTCATGTCTGTGCCAGCCGATCCAGTGGAAACTCGCAGAGCTCAAGCTTGGCACAGCGCTCTTGTCTCTGTCCTTTCCTTCCTTCCAGTTAGGCTCCTGTGGCACGGCGGACGACGAGTGCCCGTCCCGAGCATATACGGGCACTGTGACAGGAAAAGCCCTGCGCCAAAACGCTGAAAAAAACAGGCAGGCGACAATCCAGATCGCCATTGTCTCCTATTACGCTCCTCATACGGAGCCGAGATGAGGATGATATAATTGTCGCCTGCCTTCTTTTTCGCCATTTTCGCGCAGGGTTTTTTCCTGTCACAGTGTCGAAATTTGGAATAAAAGTTGCATTTTTAATTCTAATGAAGCAGCGTTCCTAACTTTGTGCTAACATTTGAGACTCACAAAATTTCACCGTGCCTGCTCAAGTCGAAGTCACAAATCCATCCACATCAGTGAGGACCAAAGTGGTAGCATGACGAGCAACATGAAGAATCATGCAATAGTTGTACACATAGACAAAGACGAGCACCAGCAAAAGATTCCACTGTAATAAACTTTATCTACTCAATTTACCCCCAAAACCCCCTTTTTTTTGTTTTGGTAAGCACAAGCTAGAGTATCTGCTTCTCTACCTTCAGTTTGGTCCTAACAAAATCCTGTTTTTACATCAGACAGAACTTTAGGGAGCTCAGGGAGACGAGCGGAAAAATAAGGAAACCCCCCGTCTTTGCAGGATCCGTTTGCATCAAGTGTCATGACTTGGACGCGTGAGCAGAATATCCGCGCTGTCGAAATCCATTCAGCTCTTCCCCTCTCACTGTGGATGATGTGTAGTTTAAAATCAATATACAGCTTGTACCTGTGGAGCGAAGTGTTTGTACAGTATTGATACTGTAGACGTGTCCTCCATCATTCTGTCTATATTCATCATTGACCTTTTGCCTGCATTCTTCTTTATGTCTTTGGATTTTTGAATGAGCCTGATGGTGATATCTTTAACCCACTGCCCGTTAGCATCGACATGAAATTGAGCTGCCAGTATAAATATATCACAGTGCTGCCATGTGGCTGGTAAAGGGACAGAATCAAGCTGATTTCATTTATTAATTCTTTTTTTTTTTTAATTAAATGTAGTGCTGTTGTGTCATACAAATCCAGTGTTCAAATCAAACCAGACCTTTTTTATTTTTTAAAATTTTTTTAAGAACAGTTATGAGAGTAGAAACGCTCAGCTTCCAGGAACTCCTTTAATGGCCCAAACATGGGGAAATGGCTAGGAGTGAGCTCAGGACTGTAAAGTGTTAGTGAATGATTGTGTGTACAGTTCCCACAGACAGATGGGACAGTTTGAGACAAAATATTCCCAATTTTTTTTTTTTTTCCAAGGATCATGTGTTTCATTTCTTGAAAGTTCACAGGAACACCTGCATTTAACACAAATCGCATTGCAAGTTCTGGTTTTATTTGAACACCACTCGTATATATCTAGGATTCTAAAAAAAAAAACAAAAAAAAAAAACATGTTGAATAGGAATGTCAACAGAAAAATATGCTTTTGACTACAGTTGCTTTTATACCTATATATTGGCATCTCAAATTTAAAAATAATGATATTTTTTAAAATTATATTATTATATATATTATATTACTGTAGAATTAAATATATTTTGCCAAAATTACATGAACATTTTTACATGATGTTTTATTTACTTGTTATAATCTTCTGTAGGTTTTCGAAAGATCTCGTTAGGTACAGTAGACTTGGATTTTATTTACAACATATTGAATTAAATTTTAATTAAATAAAAAGAATAAACACGGAGAGATTTTTTTTTTCCATCTAAATACACTGCATGTCCGGGAAAAAAGTCACCATTTCAGAAGCGCCAAATTATTCATCACTGAAACCAATTACAGTAAGAAGATTTGAAATGACTGGACTTGGATTAAGAACCTGAACGGACTGTCCTGAACCTACTGTACCTTCAACTTTGTAGAGGAAATGTGGTCAGAAAAATGCTAATCATAAATGGAGATCACTTAAATACTTATTAAATACAATAAAAATCACGGCGATGTTTTATAGTGAACTTAAGAGGATTTCCACACATTGCGAGGATTTGGGACTAAACAGCTGCGTAAACTGCTGTTGCTTCGGTTTGATGACGTTTGCTTCAGGTCTAGGCTCAGCAATGTTATGCGAATAAAATTAAGTCACCTGATGACCTGAATTACTGAATAAACAGTTTATCACGTGTGAACAGGAATATTTCAGGGTTCACTCTGTGCAAGAGTAAAGTTTAGAAGCCATTATTTGTCACGTATAAGTTACTGCACAGTGAAATTCCTTCTTCGTATTTCCCATCCTGCCTGGGGTCAGAGCGCAGGGTCAGCCATGATACAGCGCCCCTGGAGCAGATAGGGTTGAGGGCCTTGCTTCAAGGGCCCAACAATGGCAACACGGTGGAGGCTGGAACCCCCGACCTTCTGATCACTCGCTCAGTGCCCTCTGTGCTACCGCTGCCCTAGCGTGGGCTTCTGGGAGCATGAGGAAACACTTTCTCACATAAATGGGCAATGAAATCTACTGTTAATTAACTGTTTTTCAACATGCAGGGGATATTTAAACAAAGTCAGCTTTTTTTGTTCTTATTTGCCAATATGTACTGTATACTATAAGAAATATTTTGTGCAATACATTATAAGCACTTAAATACAATCCAGACAGGAACCTGGGGAATAACAATCATTTAGATTATTAGCCAAATGCATTTTTTACTGTACGAGTCTTTATTTATTGCGTGTAGTAAAGTCTGTGACCTCAAATCAATCAGAGATGGAAATCTAAGCCCAAGTTTATTAGAACTTTAGAGCATGCTTTTATTGTTTTCTTTGTTGTTGTTGTTGTTGTTGTTGTTGTTGTTTTCATCCACAAAAAAGCAATGCTATAAAGGCAGAGATTCATCACTCAAGTATTAAAGTCTAAAGCTAAGGAGAGACTCCGGGAACTGGGGCAGATTGTTGATACACTTAAAATAATGTCTAGTTTTAGTAACTGTGTGGGGGGGGTTCCTGTTTCTGCTGGAGGTAAAACGTCACATTCTTGGTAATTAATTAATCAATCAGTCAATCAATTGATTTATTTATTAATGCATTTATTTTATCATTTGCTTTTACTTTTCTTTAGTTTATTCCTTGATATAAATGTGGCGCGATCTGCAGAAGCAGTTTCCTACCAAAAGCTGTTATGTTGCATAAATGAACGAACATTTACCTTTCAGAATGTTTTACTTTCAGTACCACTCTTTGGCATACTGGCATAGTGGTTAGCACCGTCACCTTGCACCTCCAGGTTCCGGGTTCGACTCGCGCCTTGGGGTCTGTATGTATGGAGTGCGCTTGTTCTCCCCGTGCTTAGTGGGTTCCCTCTGGGTACTCCAGTTTCCTCCCACAGTCTAAAAACATACAGATTAGGCTGACTGGCATTCACAAATTGCCCGTAGTGTGTGAATGAGCGTGTGTGTGTGTGTGTGTGTGTGCGCGCTCTGCGATGGATTGGCACCCTAAGTCTCTTGGGATAGGCTCCAGGCCTCCCGCAACCCTGTATACAGGATAAAGCGGGATACTGTAGATGGTGAGTGAGTGAGTGAATGATTTCTGCTGTATCTTCCTTGGTTAACTGTTTCTGCATGACTTCGATTATAGCCTTCGCTATTCCAACATACAAACACCGCGCACACAGATCCGAGGTGGGAATCGAACCCAGACGCATGCTAACCGCTAAGCCACCGTGCCGCCTCCATTCTATTCCACTCTATGTCGCTGCATTTTATTCCACTTTTTAATATTTTCTTTTGATCTAGTTTGAGGCTGCACTGTAGCTTCACACCTCAAGGGTCGAGGGTTCGAGTCCCACCTTCGGGTCTGTTCGTGTTTGGAGGTTGCATGTTCTCTCGTGCCTCCTGGGTTTCCGCCCACAGTCCGAAGACATGCAGATTAGGCTAATCGGTGTTTCCAGATTTCCCGTAGTGTGTGAGCGCATGTGCCCTGCGATGGACCGGCACCCCGTCTAGGCTGTATTCAGCCTTGTGCCAGTTCTATACAGTTCTTTTCCATATGTCTTTTTTTTTTTCTCTTATATTCTGTTCAAGTCAGTTTCATTACAGTCTATTCTTTTTTCCATTATGTTCTGTTTTATTTCTAGTTCACTATATATTGTTCCATTCTGTTCTATTCTCCCCACCTCCTCCTAGGCCCATTTTATTTCCTCTGTTTTTATTTCTTGTTTTATTTGCTGTGTCACTTTTCTCCAGTCGCCTCTCCGTGGGTGGCAATCATATCAGGAGCTGCCGATGGCTTGTGTCTTTTTTTTTCCTCCCTGTACTCTGTCAGATGAAAAATAGCTCGTAGCCGTGGCAGAATTGTGTGTGTGCGCTCTCGTGTGTGTGTAATTGAGTGTGTGTGTGTGTGTGTATGTGGGTGTGGCGCTTCTGCTTTGATCCCCATCCTGGATGTAGCGCACTGTTTACTTAAGCTCATGTTGTTCTATACAGTATGTCTGCTGTTGCCTTTTTGTTGTGTCTTAGAAAGACTTTTCTGCCACATAAGACAGAAGAGAGTGGAAAGATTTGATCTTCTAAGGCTTGTATATTTCAAACAGTAGATATTTCCTCTCTCATAAGAGCTACCATATTGCTTTCGCTTGGTTTAAATCCCGCGATGGATCACGGCTCTGACACGTCTTAATATTTTCCAGTTACATTTCAATTAGTGAAAGCATTCAGTATGTTAATGCGTTTGAATAGTAATTTCTTTCTTTTTTTGCACCGCCACGAAGAGAATGGACGTCAGGAGTGCGCTTTTGTGTCACAGGACTCTAATGAAACATTCAAGATATCTGATTTCCTTTTTCAAACACATCATCTTCGTGAAAGGTCTAATTGAATATTAAGTTCATTCTGACAGCCCCGGGATTGGCCTGCATGCACACACGCGCACGTACTGTATAGTTAGCTAGAACACGGCCCACGGCCAGAAAACACACTTAAAGTGCGCTTCCATTACTGACCCGCTCCTCGAAACTTGCCAACTCCTTCAAAAGTCCTTGAGAAGCGACAGGCGCTTCAGTTGTACTTCAGTGAAACGGAAGAATAAGGAACATTATTAAAAATGTATTGATTTACTGCCAGCACAAGAAAACCTTTTATATAAATAATATTGATCTCTTCAATAGAAAGCTACTCTTTATGTATTAAACCTGTTTTGTTGGTGGCATGCATGCATAATGCACTTGGTGTGTGTTCGTGTGCATGCTTAACTTATATTTCAGTACCAAACTAAGTACATGAGTGCTTTGTTTGTATAGTACATCGTGTAGCGCTAGTGTGAGTTTTATGTAACGCCACTCCTCCGTACATATGACGTACAGTGTACATTGTAGCTGCTCAGATAAGCAGAGAACAATTTATGAGTTTCTCTCTTTTTTCAATCAATCTCCAAATTAAGTTCATATTTCCCTCATTAAATTTAGGATGTTATGTATGTTTTTTTCTCCTTTCATGCACTACCTAGAAATAGGCAATTTAGTGAATGAGTAAGGGTATAGTGTAGTAGAGTACAATAGAAAGGCTTTATTCTGAAATCATTAAGACGATTAAGTAATATAAATTGTTATATGTTTTGAACATTGGGTTTTACTTTTTCACATCTATATATATATATATATATATATATATATATATATATATATATATATATATATATATTTTTTTTTTTTTTTATTATTATCTATGTAATTAATGACCTAAAACAAATGTATGCTTATTATGGACATGAGTAACATTTGATGTTATAATGAGAAGATTTATCATGATAAAAGGAAGCTTTATTAATCCTAGATTGGGAAATTAAGGTGTCATAAATTAAGGGAATAAGAATTAAGGTGAAAAATTTACATTTTTAATTATTGGTGGTCAAATGGATCATAGTTGATCCGTGGATTCCTGCACATGTGAGCCATGGTGTTATTGCACAGTTGCACCATCATAGTGTGATACCTATTATATATATATATATATATATATATATATATATATATATATAGATAGATATATAATTTTACTACTGCTGTTATGCCTTTATACTGTATTTGGGACAGAGTGAAAAATTGTACACAGTTTAAATTTGCACTTTGCTCAAATTCTCTCCCACTCGTTCGCTCTCTGCCTAACAGGGTTGCCAGATCAGACTGACAAAATCCCTGCACTGCATTGCACTTTCCATTTTGCTGTTGTAAGTGGAAAGCAAAATTATATTTGTCTCCCTTTTTTGCTGATCTGTAAAAAAGATCCGATTCGTGACTCAAAAACTGTTCATGATCCCATCCGAGAGGTTCACGGTCTGTTGCGCCTCTAAAAAACATGATAGTGGAAGAATCATAAAGTACAAGCTTGTGACGCAGTGTGATATGAAATGTGTAGAAATAGTGTTATATAAGCATAAATTGATGATGATAATAATAATAATAATAATAATAATAAATGTAATGTTTGCTTTGCCTAATAACATTTAGGCATTTAACCACACAGGGAACAATATGGTATGTCACTCAATATCAGTATGGTTTTTTTTATACCAGTGATACGATACAGTAATTGTAGTTCATATAACAGATTCATAAATCAATACTTTAATATGAATCGAGTCCACAGTGTCTGAATCTGAACCAGACAAATCTGGAGGACTACACTGAAATCCGACTACTGCGGATCAAACGAAACACTACATACAAACAAAATCAAACCAAAAAAAGAAAATCAATAGTTTCTAATAAATATTCCTTGTAAAGCTTAGACAGAAAGCTGCTTTTTGCATTAAAAAGGCATTAAAATCACCATAACAGCATAATCAATTTACTTCAATTTCATTTATGTATTGCTTTTAAAAAGTGACATAATGTGACGGTAATGTCTGATGATCAATTTTAACACGGTTTGTGCATAGAGTGAGTAGTTTTTCTTGTTTTTACGTTAACTAGAACATCCTGAAATGACTTATTCTCTTTTTTTTTTCGCCTCTCTCTGCAGCCGTGCTTCCAGGAACAGCCAGAAGCCTTCAGCCTGTTACACTGACCGAGCTGCTAGTTAGCTCTATGTGCCTCTACGTCCTGCTCTTCTCCAGATGATGGACGATACCTCCGTTCATCCCCTCGCTCCCACCGCCACCCCCTCCCTTGTGGCATCAACCAACACTGCCCAGATATGTTCCTTCCCACTTCCCTTCTTTCCTTTCTCTTTTCCCCCCCGCTCATTCATACTTCCCTTGCTCTTCCTCACCTGGCCATATTTCATCATGCTTGGCCTGACTATGCTTCTCTTGCACTTGCCATTGTCTCCCTGTGCAGTCTCTAAATTTAGCCCTGCGTTCTCAATGGCTTGCCATCATACCTCAACCCTTTTGCTACAACTAGTCGAATCCACATTCATAATATTCCAAACATTAACAATGCATCAATGAATGTTCACGTGTATGTGTGTATGTTATCCACCCCCCATGCCCCCCCCCCCTTGCCTTACCTTCCTCTTCACCCTCTCTGTGTTGCTGACACACCAAAGTGTCAATTATGCTACCAAAGATGATGGCGGTTCTTCAGACGAGGCGAAGGTCGGGGCAAACGTGGGTTGAAATGCCCTTGCGAATGCCTGTCTCTCACCCCTTAGACTGTCCTGCGCAGAAATGTGATTCTCGTGACGGATTAGCAGAATGTAGGGTGGAGAAAGTGAAAGCGAGGATGGCCAAATGAAATGAGACTTAACCTCATGCTGTCTATTTGGATAAGCTGAATAGAAGAGAGCCTGTACAGTGTATATGATATATTACCTAAGTATCAACACATGGACAGTGACTATTACTTCTGACTGATCGTGACTCAGACTATGATAAAGTTAAACTAAACTAAAGAAGCACAAATTTATATGCTTTTTTAATCACTTTGGTTTCCCCATGTGGTATTTTGTCCAGCTACAAATTTGCTGTATGCCTTGTCCCTTATTATAAATGACGTTTCCTGCCTTGCTGCTGATCAGAATGGTGGACTGAACTTCATATCAGAGGGTAACCCTATATCGGACATGTCTACCCCTTTTCCAACTATCCTCCAAGACAACGGCAAAGACGTATTATCTACACATTTAGACCGCATGCCTGAGCATTGGCCAATCAGTGACGGACTAACGGACATCAGAATCGACTGATTTCCCCAGGAGGATAACGTCGATAAGAACTCCAAACGCAGCCTCCCCAGAAGGTCTCCGCGCTCCGCATGTCTAACCTGACGATCCTTCAGAGGCAAAGCCAAGTTGCGGAACAGGATCTCGGTAATGAAGATTCATCCAGGCATTTAAAGAGCTGCTGAAAATGAGTGCCATTGTCCGACTTTACACCTTCTGAAAGTGTGGACGTTCAAAAGAGGAATCGGACCATGCTGCCAGCAAGCGAGGAGACATCTAGTTTTGGCACAAAGGAACTACACATCAATAAATAATGCACATCCACATTTCATATTAAGCAATACAGCATAATAATGATTCTTTGAAGCTGAGCACATGTTTAGCGAAATGTGCCATCGTAGTTTACGCTTTGAGTCAAATGTATCATATGCTTATTCCGACAACTCGTACGTTTCAAACTTTAACTGTGAACCATTTCTTCTGATTTGTCAAGTCTAAGGTCCCAGGGAGTGCAACAGGGTTCTCTACTAGGTCCTCTGTGAATGGCATTTACTCACAATTTATTAATCAAATGACCATGAATGCAGATTTTTGTGGACTTTTTAAGGAGCACAAATTATATATATATATATATATATATATATATATATATATATATATATATATAGACGTAATAAAAACCATGTGTGCCTCTGTCAGAGTATTCACATTATGGGCAAACTGGTCATCATAACATTATATGCTATGAAACAATCATATATTCATTTATTTTTTTGACCCAGTATTATTCATGATCATTATGCAGTGTCTAATCACTGAGCTTCTAGTGTGAGATTAGATTTCTGACGACATGGTTTTCCTCATTTTTCAGCCTTTGCTTGTAAAATTTGCTCACACTCATATTCAATCAATGCTATATTTCATGTATCTGCTACATTCCGGTTAAGGTGTTGACTCACATCTCAGGTCATTTTTTATTTTTTTTTAATTTATTATTATTTTTTTTTTTACAATTACGTAGCAAATACAGAGCCTTTGAGATTTCTCTTTTGCTTCTGGTTCGGCCGACTGAACGTCACATGCTGTAAGTGTTTAGGCATGCGTGTTACTATTCGTGCTGACTCTTGGCCATTAATCTTAATAAATGTAATGCTTCCGGAGCAGAATAACGGGTCTTGAAAAAGAAATGATTGAAAGGAATGGTGCTGGCTTACGCTGTAATGTTTAAAAAAAAATCTAAACTAAATATGAGAACTTTATCAGTACTAGCCAATAATATACGAATATTTAAATTTATGAAGCCAATAAGCCAATTATTGTCATATAAATAAATTCCCTTCAAATAAATTTAGGTGGCATACCATTTGTCATCGGTGGAAAGAAGTTATAAAGTCTAGTTAATATAGAAATGTAACTCTTAAAAGACAGAAAGTCAGAAACCTGAATTTCATTTTGCAATGGAATTTCGATTCCTCGCCCGTGTTTTCTTTCAGGTCTGCACCGCCGACCCAGCGTGCTCCGAGTTTGGGCTCCGAGTCGTATTTGTACTGTTTATTAATTCACAGTATTTTTCCAATACTCATTTTCCATGCAATCCAAATATCAACCGCTTCATGTAAAGCTTATACCAAGCATCATCTAGACATTTCATGTACCTCAGTAGATGTTAGGCTAGCACCGAGAGTCCAGATTACACATATAATGTGTATTAAAGGGAAGGAATACATTAACACATCCTTTTTATCTCAAGATTTTACGTAGGTTAAAATTCCGTATGTATTTGTGTATTTTTATCCATATCGTCATGCTGTATTCGAGGAACTCCGTGCATGTGCAAGGATTGCATGTCATGTCATGTCACGTCACGTCGTGACACGGTGTGTGCGTGTGCGAGAAGGAAATACATCTGTGAGGCTGGAGCATTAAAATAACATGGGGTGGAAATGATAACTACACAACTGTAAAGTGTGGGATAAGTGGGTTAGAGAGAGAGAGTATCTTATCCTTGGTTCATTGCTAATGGCACTTTTCTTTCTTTTATCTGCATTTCTGTTGTGCATCGTTTCTTCCCCTCCTACTGAAACGTCTCTCGTGGTTACAGAAGGTCAGTTTCGTTCCATTGAGGTAAATGAGTAAATGGGGCTCGGAAAAATGCACCGTCATTCGCCCCAAATGGCCGTTACATGAAGTATGGAGAACGAGTTTCGCTTTGTACGGCAAACGCACAAAAATGGATGCACACAACCTCTAAATGACCTTAAGTCATGTGAAATCAGAAAAATCAGCACTGACAAACTTCCTTTAAATAATTCAGTGGTTTTACGACTTGTACTTCCAAGCTGAGATTGATTTCCTGTTACAAACACGGAAAGACCCGTTTGATCCAGACACTAACTGAAAAGTTGAATTTTTTCATTTATTTTACAGACGCACAATGCTCCAGTCTGCAGCCTACTCTACTGTACGTCTACGCATTGTGACGGTAGTGATCGTGTTTTAAAGGGCATCAGCATGCACCTTTTTTGGAACACAAATTCGATTGGTGCTTCTTAAATGAAATGATATAAAAATGACAATTTTAATGACAAATATATGTTTTCGACACTCATTGTTTTTACTTGGTTTACTTGGAAACACCTGTATGCATGTATGCCCAATCAGCCAATGATGTGACTGCAGTGCAGTGCATAAAATCATGCAGATGCATGTCAAGTGCTTCATGTTAATATTTACATAAAACATTGCTTGGTCTTTTTCTGCTGTTCAGCTGGGTGAGGCCGGGGCCAACTGTAGCCTCAGATTCCTGGTCTGTGTGCAACGTGATTCGGGCTTCAGCTACTCTAGGCCCTGTGCTACAGTGTTTCATATTTTGAGATGCTTTTCTGTTTCTCATGGTTGTATGTGTAAAGCATATGGTTACCTGTGTTACTGAAGCCTTCCTGTCAGCTTGAACCAGTCTGCCCGAAATGTTTCAATCATTAAGGCATTTCCACCCACAAAAGTAATTCACTGGATGTTTTTATTTGAATTTTTTTTTTTTCCTCCATTCCCTATTGTGTGTAAAAACGAGATCCTTTGGGCATGATTGGGCCTCCATGAATCAGATTTGTTTCTCCATGGACGCGTGGTTGGATTGAGATCTGGGGATTTTTGAGGACGGATCAACAACTTGCCTGCTAAGCCCCGTACAGGGCAGGACCTGGTGCACTGGGTGGCTCTTTCTGTCATGGCCAACATTGACTTTTTTGCATCGGACAGGATATGCTGGAATTTATTGCGGCCTCAGGTGCCCATGATCCTATAACCAGTCTACTGGTTTACAGTTGAGAATGTTCAATTCACCTCGTGGTGGTTTTAGTGTTGTGGCTGATCGGTAAAGCTTTTGACATGCGGTACTGTGCAAAGGTCTTAGGCACTATACTGTATTATGTTTAGTATAAAATTTGCTTTATATATATATATATATATATATATATATATATATATATATATATATGTATGCATTATTATGTACAACATTATTCACTATTTTCAAACATAACGTAGTCATTAATGAATAGATAACGTTACAGAAGAATATTTGAATTCCAGACCAGTTTTCAGGTGGCTCCCAGGTTTGGCATGAAATGAAAATAGAAGCACACTCAGTAAAACCTCACAGCTGTTTTACTTTCAGTACTGTGCACAAGTGTTGAGAACATATAAAGACATAATAATAAGCAAAGATGCCTTTTTCTACAGAAAAGAAACTTCTATAAAAACACAGGCAAGCCTTTTGCTTGAAAATAATCAGAAGTGTAAAATGCAGATTTGTGCAGTTTTATAAGCAGGTAGGTTTTACTGCGTGTGCTGGAGAATATTCCAGAGTTATTCTTGTAACTGTCTATTTTCTCGTAAAACCCATGATGAAATTGGTTTTCACCTGAAAACTGATGTGTCATGTAATATGTTGCATTTATTTGCATGTCATATTATGTATTCATTAATCAATTTTGAAGTTATGTTTGGAAATAGTGAATCGTTTTGTATATACTAATAAAGACATGATAACAAACATACAGTATAACAAAATTTGTTGTAAAGAATAACATGGTGCTTAAGACTCTTGCACAGAACTATACGTCAGAGCGATTTTATGCATTGCAACGCTAAGGCGCGATAAGGATGCGTTCCTGAATGCGCAGTCAAAAATGGGCTATTAGTGTGTATTTGAAACACACCGTATCAGTTCAGTGGTTTGTTTAATTTCATTATGTTCATCATGTCCTGGTGCAGAGCCCTAATATAATATTAATAATTGTAAAGAGGAAAAAAAAAGGTCACAGTTTGTCATTTGCGTCATGAATTAAAATGTGCAAAAGGAACAGAGCGAAAAAACGCATTTTAAATTAACATACACAGGCTGTCACATCCTTTGTGACCTTCATCCATTTTTGTACCGTGAGTGCTGAAAAAACATTTCAGATCATGGCCATGCTCATTGTGTCAACCACAAAAAAGACAGAAAGGAAAAAAAAAAAAAAATCTGTGAAATCCTGTAGTGAAACGTCCTGGTTCCTCACACACATGAAAATGAAGCAATCACACCATGGTTGTACCGTATGTCCTTATATTAGATTGGTCGGAGTGTGTCTCAGAGGCTGAGCGAGAATGATATTTTCTTTTGGTTATTGTCTTCTTTTTTTTTTTCTTTTTTTTTTCTTTCTTTTTTTTTTTAAAGATGTTCCGGTGCACAAGTGCTTGGAAAGCTTGTAGTGCTGGCCGTTGTATATTCTCTGTCATGTAATAAACTATTTTAGAGGCAAATATATTTGAAATATGAACCCAAATAATAAATAAATACTCATAAAAGAGCAAAAGCTTTTTTTCGCCTTTTTTCCCCCCCTCAGTCGTATGCAGCAAAACAACATCGCATTAGCTCATTTCTCATCATCTGCTTTTCTCGAAATACAGCTTTGGTATTCGGTAATGTCATCACAAGTAAGTATCACACATAAACAAACAAGCAAACAATCACAATAAATAAAACAAGCACAAACACGGAATCCCACGGGTTCACACCGCATTCGTTAATCGCTGCCTAATTCACACCCTGCTTTGACATTATTAACGCTGACTTTAGAAACAAGTTGAAGAGACGCATGCCATGAGCAGTTAGCAACGGAAAACCATTTCTCAAATGCTTGTGTTTATGAAGCTGGGAAGAACGGTCTGTGATTGCTAAACAGGCACAAAGTCTGTTTTCGTAACACAATTTGACTTTCCGTTTACAAGAATTCAGCTCAGAAAATGCACTTTTTAATCCTGCTTTGTGGAGCAAAATATCAGAATGTACTCATGTGTACATAGTGTGTGTATGGAAATTCTGTTAAACATAGCTATAGTTTTAATGTAGATTTTTTTTACCATGCAAGTTCACAAAGAGTTGAAGTCATCTCCGTTCATCATTTTTTTTTTTTCTTCCACGATGTTGACGGTTCAGCACTATCCTCCCAGGGTGAATCTGTTGAAGGGTTGTTAACCCAGTGCTAATATTACTAGTCCGGATAAGTTAAAAAGAAAACAGTTATGAATTTCAAAAACAGTTTAATTAACAAGATTTAAAAAATGAAAGAAATTATTTCTCTGAATGCTTGGGGAAAACATGCATCTTGCTGTTGCTATGGAAACAAGAGAAAAGGCGGGAATTACCTAAATGTCACGGACTGGACTCAAACCCTTCTGTTTTTTTGTTTGTTTGTTTGTTTGTTTTTTAATGGATAGCATTATGGATAAAAAAGGACCTTTCAAAAAAGAATTACAAATGCTAGTGTGGTGAAAACCTGAAAACAAAAACAGTATTTTAAAAATGATCTACCAATGCCATTGTAATGTATTCAGCTACCAAAAGATACCAGCAGTAGTGCTAAACTGGGGAGAACGTTTTTAAAATAAACTAATGCACCTTGTTCACATGTTGTTTATGTAATTCTTCCTCTATATAAAGGTACTATTCAGCATCGTCTCCATCACAAGGTCATTTTCAAAGATGATTCAATGATGGTGCAAATGCAAACGTTGAGTTATGCTTATTTTGCATTACTTTTGGTACAGCCCTGTATTAACTGCAGATGCAAAAGCAGATGGCAACAAAACTCTTGCTGTGTGCTTGCCCAAGAAGCTACTTCTGAAGTTTATGGAACATGGAATTGTCAACTTGAAGCATTTTGGAGAGAATTTTTCCCCCCCAAATTGTTTTCCAGTGTTCTACTGTCCCACTTCAAACTCATAATTTAAAATGCAAATCATTCGTATTTCTAAGTATTCTAAGTATTGATGCTAAAATTAGTATACACTTCTAGCCCAAATATTTTTTTTTTTGCATAATTTTTTTTTCTGTAGAAGCTTAAAAAGCAAAAAAATCCGTAGTGTCCGTAATTGGCCAACTTTCATCTGAACCACAATTAAAATCATTGAAACATTTGGCATGAAATTGTATTCAGCAAATGTGTTTTTTTTTATATCTGATACAAATATAAACGTCTATGCATATTTACAAAAAAACAATGCATTGATTGGCATATACTATAAGAAGCATTAAGTATTATGAAAAATGATGTTTTATAATCATATCTGAAAATTCACCCTTTTACCTAGATGAGACTTTTCAGCACGAATAACATGTTTTGGCCGATTGCATCTTTTGGAAGTACATTTTTATTATCAGTCGAACACTGGTCTGGAAATTTCTTTATATACTTTTTACCAATTGCCAAGCATAGTAGTATTCTTTAATAAGTCTAATTTCAGATCACATGAAATGGTACTACGTCAACCACTGCGGCCGAGTGCTTTGTTTAATCCTGTGCCATCAGGTGTTCCTTGAATGCCTGGGGTTTCCAATTTGCACAATTTCACCACGTGGGAACTGGAAAAAGAAAGAAGCAGAAAGCAACCCTAGTAGGTGGTGGAAGTCCTGAACAGTTTTGAGGAGGATGCAATAATTCCTGTTTTAACTCTTGCCTAAACCCTTACATATGATACTAGTCAGTTTATATTTATTTGTTTTGTGCTTTGTTTAAATTTAGTGGCTTTTGCTATAATGATCGAAAATAATAATAATAATAATAATAATAATAATAATAATATGATGGATAATAATAAAAATAGATGGCTAAATAAAATTTTGAGAACCTGGTGTGGGAGGAAGAGATGCTTCTTGTAGAGTGTCATGTCAGAACAGGGCTGGATGTCATGCCCAGCTACAGGCCGTGGTGAAGAAGTCCACCCACAAACCTTTATATAGACAAAGGCCACCACATGTGACTTTCCTTGTTGGCAGATGGACAGTTGATCTGAAGTTAGTATAGCTGCCATTCGGTCAGAAATAGCACCACAGGGCCCGTACCGTTCGCAGAAAGGAACACTCTCCAGGCTCCTGCTCATTATAACATGTAATATCAGTTCGCAAAGTCGAGTGAAATGACCCTGGTGAGAAATCCCTGTTTGAACCGCCAGTGCCTTCAAGACAAGTACATGCCAGAGTGATGGCTATTGAAAACCCAGTTTTCAGAGATATTCATTTTAATTTGGCATCCCGCATAGGTGGTGCCCTTAAGGGAAATCCAGCTCAAGCAGGAGGCTCTACAAACCCCCTAATGTTTGTTTGTGATGGATGGAGGTGCCTTGTTCATTTGAGAAATGTGGCAACAAGCCTGTGAGTCCATTGAGAAATACCACCTACTGTATGGTGGCATGTTGGGACTTGATGGGGATTTTATGTCTCTGAAGAAGAAGCAGGCAGAAGCAGGCAGTGAACAGGTTCTAGTGAATGAAGTGAACATTGGCAGAACAGCTTCCTTAAGGCTTTTGCGCTAGAGACGTTTGGGTTCAGCAGTGTTGCCTGGACGAGGTCAGAGGCCTCTGTTGGTCCTTCAGGCTGAAGAGCGGGCTACAAGGTACGACTTCCCCTCCAAGACGCCACGTTGGATATTCTGACCATTAGGAAGAGCAGTAGTGGATAGCCGGGTCTTGATGGCCATCTTGGGGCTTTCATTTAAATGTCCTGAGTTGGCGCTGGTGAAAACACCTGCTTCCACCTTGCCGAACCCTTTCAGCACTTTGCTGCCAGTTTTAATTGTGGAACCCACTTCCACTTATAGTCTCAAAAAATCTTTCGAATCTACAGCTGTTTTTAAAAGCAACAATGACTTTTCTTGCTTTAGAAGAAGAAATAGCTGCACAGCTTCGTCTGTAAGTGCCTCTCGCTCAGACTCAACACTAATTAGACTTTTCTAGTTCTGCCTGATTGAGTTGTGATTGAAAACTTTAATTAGGCGATTATCTCGAGCTCTGTCGTTATGCTCTCAGAAATGCATGATGAACATGAGTGCACTAATAACTGCTTTTGTAGGGAAATTCACGAGCTGTGGTTCCAGCCATGGCTGATTGGTCCGCTATCTGTTCCTCCCTGATTTGTATGCACAGCAATAATATCTACCTCGCAGTAGCATTACGATGAACATGCAGAGACTTACTTTCTCACCATCCACAAAGTTTGATCAAATTATGTTTACAGATTTTGATCTGTTTGTCGTCGCCTCCCGATTGGTAGTTTATCATTAAGCGAGTTGCCTGTAAACAAATCCAAGTAGCAGTTGTTACAGGGCGGGCTCTTGGTTTCCTCCAGGTTATCCAGTGTCCTCGCACTCAAAGCATACTGTAGTCTCATATGTCCTGTAGATTAATACATGAGCATAGAACAGCTTTTGTAACTGCAGCCATGTCGTAGTCATGCCTATTTTTACCCGAGCGCTGTTTTCATTCTCCCGTGTCGTGTGCTTGTGCATTTTTTAATGTTTAACCGTTTTACCAGCCTACGCTCGCATTCCTTCTTGTGCCGTCCGTGATAAATGACAGCTCAAAAGCGTTTCCCTAACAAGCTGAATTTCCCTAATGGGAATCCCAAGACTTTTAAACAAGTTCATCTTCCCCCTAGTGATTATGCAGCAAGTTTTACAACGTGTCGCAAAATTATTAATTTCTACACGTCATTAGGTTGTAAGCAAAACAGTGTAGCACGATATATGAAAAGCACGATATCGGATTGCATATTTAACTTGTTAACTTTATTTGAACTTATAAACGGTTATATTTAACTAATGTAATGGATAAAGTGTTCGCAGAAAAAAGGTTTGAGTTTTGAGCATAACAACTCTCTTTATTTCTCTATATAAAGTAATGCACTTATCCCAGCATTCCACTAGTGCTTGGATACCATTCAGGTGGAAAGCATGATGGGACTGCCTGCTTCACGTCTGAAACGTGAACTGCTTTAATGGCCTAAACATGTGGAAATGGTCAGGACTGTATAGGGCAGGGGTGTCAAACTCCGTACCCGCAGGGTTTGGTTCCAAGCCTGCTCCGACATATATGCCATGTAGTTTTCAAATAAGCCGTAATGATTTGATTAGGTGGATCAGGTGTTTTTAATTATGGTTGAAGCTAAACTCTGCAGGTCCTCTGCCCTTCAGAGCAGGGTTGGAACGAAGCCCTGCGGGTCTGCGGCCCTTCAGGTACGGAGTCTGACACCTCTGGTATAGGGGATATAGCAAAACCTTCAGGTGGTGTTGGTGAATGACTGCGTTTACAGCACTTTGCAAGTTATCTGTAGATTTTAAAGGATAGGTCGTTCCACTCTCTGAATGTTCATGGGAGCGACTGCACTGGGCCTCCGAGCCACCTCGGCCAGGATCAAAATTCATGGACATATAGCCTTGAATACATGAGAACTTTTTATCCCAGGTCCCAGTTTGACTTGAACACCCCTTGTACCCTAGTACTGAACATGTAGATTTTGGTTATGGAAGTTGAATTCATAGTAGTAAATAATAACTATAACTATAATAACTAATATATAATAAGTAAAAAAAAAAAAAACATTTTTTTAAACTCCTGGGCTAACTTCACTTTTTATTATTTACACACTTAGTAAATTTTTTACACTTTGCCATAATAGTGTACAAACTCATTGCACATCTCTGTTCTCACTTTATTAACAGAGATTTGTTGCCTCTGTCCTGCTTCAAACCTTTAACCACCCACGCTACAGCTCAATTTTTACAAAGCGAATGCCTCTAAACGCCACACGGTTAGGCTCACCCGGCCAGTCGCGCACCCAAATTGAAGAGCAATTGAGTTTCTAACAAGACTCCGGAGCTCTGACCAGCATTGACAAGCTATTTTAAAAACACAACCATTAAAACCCTGTGTGGCCCACCACCCCGATCTAAATTGCTCTCGGGTTCTTCTCAAGAGAGCTTCACATGCAGCAGAGATTAGAAATGGATCTGTCTGGAACATTCTCTGTTGTCGTGTTTGCTTTTTTCCCTCCTCAGTTACAGTATATTTTCATGCTGAGCAAAACCGTTGGTGCTGTTCTCACTAATTTTTCACTGTGCCACATACCTTATTTGGTAACTTTAACAATCTCACCCTGCCTTTTACCGGATTGCATTTCGTCTAGACGGTTTGTGTTGCAATACAAACTGGGATATTTCTTGACTTTGGTAGGTTTACTTGCATTTAAAGTGGTACATTGCTGTTGTTTATGAATCAAAAATCTGTTTGTGCAAAAGTGTGACAAAAATGACATAACTATGGAGTAATTCAAGTCCATATTGGAATTCACTTGGTAAGCGTGCACGGCCAAGTTACAGCTCCGGTTACTGCCTGTATGACGCTTCTCCTCCAAAAACACAAAGGCGGATTGGCTCATTCTCGTGTGCTTGTGAAAAGAGTTCCAGGGATTATCTCTGGATGTTTTTTCTGTTTGCAAATGATCCAGTCAAAGTGACGGCACCTTTTCGTCTGTTCTGGATACCGTCTTTGCTCATAAGATTGTCTGAACGGAACATACTGTAAGCATCGTCAGCCAATTTAACACAACGCTTGCAGCAAGCCAAGTTCATTTATGCGAGAAAATACTGTGTATGTAAAAATATTTTAAATTGCTAACAACATGCATCTAATTATGCACTCAATAGCAATCATCCTATCAGTCCGTCATCTGGAATAGGTGCAAAACATTCTGTAAGATAATCCAGATACAGGATAAAAGTGTCAATTACGCTTCACAACGAACATCAGAATGGAAATAAATATATCTCTGTGACTTGACATGGATATTGGTGCAAAACAAGGGGTCACTATAAAGACCACTGACTAGGGACCACTGACTCCAAGTGTGATTCAATACCTATAGTGCGTCATGTCAAAATGTCCAACTTTGGACTTATTTTTTTTTTTTTAATAAATAAAGGTTTCCAGCATGGTACGAAAACATTAAAGAGGTTTTGATCTTAATAGCTAGATTTCCCATTCATAACAACTGTTGTTGATTTGCACAACAACTTGGCACAGGCTTTATGCCGGATGCCCTTCCTGATGCATCCTGGCTTGGGATGCTGCATCCAGTGCCTGGGGTTTTAAACCTGGGGTTTTTAAACCTTTAAATCTTGGCAGGCGACAAACCTACCTTTGAGCCACCAGTGTCCTCCATTCATAACAATTATGAGAGGGGAATGTTCATGTAACTCATCAATTTATCATATCATTAATATAAATCACTATATATCATATCATATATTATATTAAGCCATGATATATGCATAATTAGGCATGTGACTGATATGAGTGCATTAAAGGTGACGAACTGTTAGCTGTCTGCCATGCATCACTGCAGGCACATCAGCTAACTGGAATCGTTGTAGCTGACCTCAGCACAGGAAGTGTATGAGTTGACCTGGGACAACGTGTAGGGTATGGATGATGGAGTTCAGTCCTATTCAAAAAAAATCTTTAGAATATTAATTAATGTTAGCCAACTTAGCATTTTAGCTAAACTAAGGCTAAACCAGCCATAGTACCTTGTGGTGTCATTCATTCTGCACATTTGCCCAAGGATGTCTTTAGGCAGTGACCAGACCTCCCAGTGTTGAGCTTCAAAACTGCCCTTTAGAAAATGTCTATGTGTGACGTCACAGCGGGTGTGTTCAGTTCTTATAAGGTAAATTGAAGAAAAAAACATTACACATTAAAGCTCCAGGGAACTTTCCTTTCTTGGCTGCCAGGAGTGAACCTCTGATGAAGTCTTCTTCTCATGTAGTCCATCCACCTCAAGATTCACTTCTAGCGGTGTGCCTTGTAAGATCCAAATTGATATAAAGTGTGCCAACCACAGACGATCAGACATTTCTGAAACACTTCAACCAACCTACAGTATATGGCACCAGCAACGAGCAAATGTTCCTAATAAAGTGACCAGTGATTGTGTGGTTGAAATTTTTTTTTTTAAGTTCAATCTATCACATTTTAAGGTCCATAAATGACCCAAATATGAGTCAGAAAATCCCAGCGGTGCCCTTGTCACGTTTCTGATAAACATGTCTGCCAACACTGCTTTTTTATGATGCACAAAATTACAGAAATCGATTAATTTGAACAAAAGATATAAAAGAGGAAAGTTCATGCATTAAAAGATTAAGCAGCCGCTTTTTTGTTTGAGTTCTCTGAGGACTGCCTTCCCATCAAGTGATTGCAAAAATACAATTAATCTCAGTAGTCTCAGGTGACCTTCATCTTGCTCCTCCTCTTCTTCTCATCCTCCCCCCGGTTCTCCTCTAAGAAGGGACTGTGTTCATACATAACTATAACACTCACCATCTAATCAACCACTACTTTGTATTATACATACCATACTAAAGTAATTTTCATTTAATCTATCTTTTGGACTTTTATGCTTCATCAGTTTGCTAAGTGGCATCGCCCTGATGCTGGCAAGGCCTTAGTGAACCTTACCAGATGCAAATATGTACAGTATATACAGTATGTACAAGAATACTAATCAGAACTAAATATAATGAGAAAAAGGACCTAGTCATAGTTATTCATACATACGATTGTCACAATATCATGCTTTTCCTATGGTTTTCTTTTTGTAAAATGATAATAATAATAATAATAATAATGATGATGATGATGCATAAAAAATATGTGCAATTTATGTGTGGAATTGAAAATACCTTCCATCATTTTCTCCCCATCAGTTCAAAAGAGACACCAAGCCTTTAATTGCCATTTCTTCTCTTTATAATCACGAGTGATAATGACTACAGAAGCTAGAATGAAAAGGATTCAAGTGTCTTTCAAGGCTCTCATTAAAACCCTCCTGATGCCTAATGACTGCTAACAGTTCTCCCAGGTATTTAAATATTTATGAGAATTTTACACGTATCAGCATCATTAACAGGATAGGATAAAGTGAGCACAGGTTTGCAGAGATTGGAAAAACATGACCTAGTCTTTTCCCTATATTTAATTATACAGTTTTGCCGATTCTGTGCCCATTGTAGCCTTGACTTTCTGTTCTTGGCTGACAGGACGGGAACCTGATGTCATCTTCTCATCTTGAGTTACTGTAGCTGTCCTGTCTGCTCAAACCAGACACGTATTCTTGTCTGGCGTCTTCCATCAGCAATAAAATCTGACATCAACAACCATGCCACTAGAGCTGTGAATCACAGGTAGACTGTCAATTAAATTCAATAGCACTAATGTCTGCCGATTACTGATTAGTCTCAAGTGGATATCTTTCTGATATGGACTGAAATGCTGTGTAATCTGTGTTGATTATGTCTCATTCAAAGCGCTGCTTTTTTTCCCTGCCAATCATGTGCAGTACACTCCAGACCATTAGGTGTCAGTAAAGCATCAAATGCCTCTAAACTCAAAAGATGATGACATGGTATGCCTGCAAAACATGGGTATTGGTGAAAGATGAAAATGGTTTGTGTTTTCTGCAAAATCTGAACATTTTTGATCATTGAACGTGCACTGTATGGACAAAAGTATTTGGCAAAGCCTGTTTATTACTGTATTCAGGTGTTTCAGTCAATCAGGCCCCTTATCCCCAGTGAAGGGCGATCTTAATGCTTCAGCAGACCAAGACATCTTGGATAATGATATGCTTGCAACTTTGTGGCAACAACTTGGGGAAGACCCTTTTCTATTCCAACATGACTGAGCCCCAGTGCCCAAAGCAAGGACTATAAAGACATGGTTTGATGAGTTCAGTGTGGAAGAACTTGACTGGCCCTAACACAGAGCCCTGACCTCAACCCCATCGAGCACCTTTGGGATGAACTGGAACGGAGATTGCAAGCCTGACCTTCTCGTTCAACATCAGTGCCTGACCTCATAAACGCTCTACGGAATGCGTGTCCTACACAGCAGCTCGCTTTTTATCCACTTCCTCTTCGCCTCTCTCTCTGTTCTCAATCACTGCACCTAGGATTCTTTTGCAGTGATTGTGTCAGTAACTAATGACACACATGCTCTCTGCTTCCCGCGTTCAGCTGCTTGTTCTCTGCTCTTTTTGAACATGCCAATCCTTACCATTATCACCACTACTGCCATCTAGTGGATAGGTGAACAATAAACCCACCTATCCACTAGATGGCAGTAGTGGTGGTAAGGATTTGCATGTTCAAAAAGAGCGCAGAACAAAGCAGCTGAATGCGGGAAGCAGAGAGCATGTGTGTCATTAGTTTTTGTTAAACTATTTCATGTCGTTCTGTTGTTGTCAATAAAGGCATAAGTTACAGAACCGCCGACTCTGCATTACTACACTTTTCAAATGTAAAGTGCAGGTTAATTTGTTTTATTTTTACTTTATCTTTTGTATTAATTATTTTTATATGAATATTTTTGGGTTGTGGAACAAATCATCCGAGTTTCCATTGTTCATTATGGGGGGAAAATGTTTTTTTCTTTGTTATACGAGTGTTTTGATATACAAGCACGCTTCCTGAACAAATTATGCTCGCAATTTCTACTGTACATGATTGAAATAATATATGGTTATAGGTACAAGGTGACAGCCACTGTGCCGCCAAAAATTAGTTTTTTTCCTAAATGTCGCCTTGCACCTCTGGGTCCTGGGTTCGATTAGCACGTCAGGTCTGTTTGCATGGAGTTTGCATGTTGTACAAAATGGGTGTTTAATGTGTTCCTTCAGGTTCTCTGGTTTCCTCCCACAGTCCAAAGACTTGCAGATTAGCCTAGTTGGTGTGTGAATGTTGACTGGAGGTCCTACCACAGTCGTACAAAATGAGAACAAATACAATGGTTGCCATTGGCCCCCACGGTCCCTAGTCTGACTAAAGAGGTTCCTAGATGCATGGAAGGAAACTACTTTTTACCATGTTGTGGTATCATGGCCATAATAATTTCCAATTTAACTACCTAGGCTGTTTCCGAGAACCGATCTCACCTACTGTGAGACTCTAATGAAAAAGCTTGGAACGATTGAAATGAGTCTCAGTTATGTGATCTCACAGGAGGTGCTATATTCGCTCTCTGGAATGATCTAAATTGAATAGTTGAATTGAAAATATGAATAATTAGTGTATTATAATGAATGTTATTATGTTACTTACTTTTTATGTAGACATGCCTACAGGCACATGCACTTACACAGGAAAAGACAAGAAAGACAAGGTACATTGAGAATAGATTTACATTAGGAACAAAATTGGTTTTCTTTGTGCTACTTGATGAAAAGAAAACGGTTCTCTATTTAAATGCGGTTCACAAAAAGGCACTGTAGTGATAAAGCATATGATATGCTCTAAGTACTTTTTTACATTTTGAACTTACTAATAAGAAAAATGCATTTTGCCTTGGATAATTCCAAAATATTACCATTATATAAATATTATTAAGACTTTTTTTTGTGTAATTATATGGTGACCCAATATTTACCCACTTATGGGTATAAAGTAGTATTACTACATATAATGAAAACCCCATATTACTGTACGGCACTGTGCAAAAGTCTCGAGCCAGCCTTTATATTTGGCTTCGAAAAAAGCCAGGCTTTCTTGTATGTTTAATGTAGTCTTGCAGTGGAATAGTTCTCCATGATTTCTGGAGAACTTTTTTGTCTCTAATTTTCAGTCCAGCAATGTTTTTGTTTGTTTGTTTGTTTGTTAAGCGACTAAGTTAAGTCCCCTATTAATAATTCAAGCATTAAAAAATTATCCAGTGAGAAACAGGTTGACGACAGATGATCAGGCCGGTGATTAGTATTCTGGCGATGCCGGTTGTGGTTGGAACAGATAAAAGGGGAGATGAGGTTGCTGCTGAGGTTGTTATATAAACAACCAATTTTTTATATTGTATCTTTAGGCACTTTGCAGCGTGTCACGTCAATGAATTACGTTTGTTATGACGAAATGAGGGGTGGCTCAAGACTTTTGCACAGTACTGTATGTAGGGTTTTCCTCTTTGTTAAAGAAACCGTTTCAACTCGATGCATCACACAGTGAATGTCAGACTTTGAATAAGGTGATAGATAGCTACTCTACTGTACATTATGTGTCATAAAGAATATTCATCAGGAACGGTCCCAAGCATTGTTTATTTTCTAATTCATCTCCACAGCTTCCTAAATGTTAAACATAATCATGGCTAAACTGTATATAGAAATGTGCTAGTGCTAAACAGCAAAAGAGCAGGTTAGGGATTTGGAGCAGGAAAGGTTGGCACCCTTTCCCAGACACAGGTGCCAGCTCTGCAGGGACAGACCAACAGAAAGGCAGCACTGGAGCGCATAACACTAAAATCTCAGCAGTGTGTTTAGCAAAGAGCACCTGTATATGCATGTGTGGTGTGTGTGCTGTCTTACATAGGGCCGGGTCAAAAGGTCACCCACTGTCACATGCATCGCTTTATGTACTGTAAATTGTGTGTCTTCTAATGAGGATAATGTTTTATAATATTGTACACGCCGAATACGTAAATTCTGTGGCGCTATCCCTAATGATTTGATGAAATGAGGACAGAATGTTTGTGCAATATGGAATATAAAACTTCTGTGTGCTTGTAGACAGTTAGCGATGCATGTGACTATATCACAAAGAGAAGCATGCTTGAGAATGTCGCATTAAAAGAACCCTGTGCAGGCTATAACAGATACCTATATACAGATGTGCATAATAATAAGCTTGACTAGTAAATATCTATTCCTGTATCTCAGATGCTTTAATGGACATTGCATGTTTTCCCGGTGTTGCAGGGCAGCTCTTCTGTAAACCTGCTCTCATGCAAAATTCATTGGAATTCTAATGAGCAATTTCATTCGATTGCATACAGCTATAGCTGCAGATCCTGCCCTGGCACTAACCTTAACCACTCGTACCAACTGGCTCAGGCAAGTTCTTTAAATCTGCTGTTATTACAGCAAGTTTCTTCTATGCGTTTCCACAAGTGCATCTGCACCTTGCTAAGCTGTTCGAATTGTAGAATACAGTATGTGCAGAATGTCTCAGGTTGAGTTACAAAAACCAGACACATGAGGATAATAATTTTTTTTTTTAAAACCTGGATTAAAGAGATTACATGCAGAAAGGTATTACTTTTTTTTTTTTTTTTTTACATGGGAAACAGCGATTGTATTAATTTAAATGGAAGGATAAACAGAGCAAATACTTCAAAGGATTAGTGTATTTGAAAGAGGTTTAATCAAGGTGAAGTTTAGTTTAAAGGTTTATTAATGTCATAGTAATAAGCAGAGTGTATGATATGAGGCATTCTGGTCCAACCAGGACTTTTGATTGTGCAGAATAACAGAAGACAGGTATTAAAGTAAAACTCCCCTATAATTCCGGCAGTTCACTAGTCCTTGGATACCATCAAGGCAGGAGCCAACATGAACTACCTGAAATAATATCACTGATTACTCATCAGCTTGTTTTTTAATTTAACCTTTTAATTATATATATTTATATATATCCTGAATGTTGGCTTAAAAACGAGCCCGAGTACCTCAGTTACCTTTTTCACCGAGGTTTTTGTTGTCGTCTTCTTCTATTAAGAGGTCGCCACAGTGGACCAGTCAATCCAAGCACAACTCGGCACAGCTGGATGGCCTTCCTGCCGCATCCCTCCCATTTACGACTGGCACTGCATCCAGTGGCTGGGGTTTGGGCGTTAGGTGGGAATTTAACCCTGGCCTTCTGCATGGCAGGTGAGAAACCTTCCACTGAGCCGCCAATGTCAGTTACTTCTTTCTGCGATAATTCCGCAACATATTTCCTTCTAGCACTTGACTCCTCGACCATTCACAGATTGAACTCCGACTCGTAATTTATTAATTAATCTCCTACATTATTCATTTTATGTATTACATTTTTACATGTGGGAGAGTTCGCCTGTTTCTTTCTTATATTTTGGCACATACAGTAATATTCCCACAAGTTCAGTTTCGCTCGGAGGAAACCTTCAACGCTTTACTTAATCATTTTAAGGCCAATTAAATAGAACGCACACTTTATATAATTACTAATCATGCTCTTCAGGTGCACGTATAATTAATCCTTTAATTAGGGAATGACTTTGGAATAATACCACTTTACAGGCTTGCTTAGCTAGTGCAAACTGCATTTATTTAACATGGAAAGCCTTTTAAACTCAAAGTACATGATGTGATGTCATAAACCTGTAGCAGGTTGTTTCAAGAAGAGCTTTTTCTCCTATACTGTATGTTAATGAAAGCAGGCCAGCTGTGGTGAAATAATAAGAAGTGATTCCTGCCAGACACTGATTATAACAACGGCGGTGCTTTTGTCTTGTTTAATCTGCTAATAGAGCAATTTAAACCTTTTTAATGTCTGAGGCACATTAGTTCTAATTATGCTTTAGCCTACATAAGCTATGAACAGCCATCCCTTCAACAGTCTCTCGACCCGAAGACAAATAGACGATTTACAGTACAGTAAGTAGTAAAGACGAATGAAACCACACGGCTTGCCATGTTACCTTGGATTCAGAAAGCTCAAACTTACCAACTGTATCGTGAAGACTTTCCCATGGTGGAAAACCTCCTACAGCGCTGCCACTGGAGACTGGAATCATGGAATCATGTTCTGATTAGTCAGAAGGTGTAGAGACATTTTCAATGTGCATTTTTAAATTTTTTCTTTCACCTTCACATGAATCTACGCTCATTACAGGACTTGATCAGAAAATGTGGAATTGTTGATATGGTGACGCTTTCTGTATCCGTTTAACATTTAGGCCTGAGGTACATTTGGAAATATGAGAACATTTAACAAGCATAAGTTCCCCACAGAAGGACCAGAGGGAATGGAAAATATTTTGTACACTTTCCAGAGCGAGCAACTGATTAACACTATTAAAAACCGCTTAATTCTAACGCTTTGGCAGGAACTTGTATTTAACATTCTTTTAACTCAGTCATTTAGAACAGACTTTATTCGTCGCCATACGACTTCCTATATTTCGCACATTTCCGCACTTCATCGCTCTCTGACCATACGGCAGACTAATCAGCATAATCTTTCTTTTAATTCCCTTCCAATTAACCTTCTGTTATGATTTGTTTTACCATCACGGAGTCACTTAATTGCTTTCAGGACTATATTAGCACTTATTCCAAAATCAATGCTGAGATAACTTTGGTTAATTAATGACTTGGTATTTTCATCACAGCTTCCTAGATTGGCCAAGAGGTTTTGCGTTAGAGCTTAAATGACCTTCCCATGATTTGTCGATGGGATTTATTCAGCTAAGCTCCGAGTTTTAATACGAACTCTATTTCAAAAGACGTTGGATTGCTATTGTTTCGGAAATAACCAGGTTACATTATGACGGAAATAGAAACGTTTAGCCATGTATTTCAGATGGACCTTTCTAACGCTAGTAAGTTTAAAAAAAAAAAAGAATTTATCAATGCAAAAAAATGAACTGCAGTAGCTATGTAATCAAATGATATTTTTTCCCATGAAACAATATATTATAATGCGTTTTCAACAAACAAGACTTACTGTACCTATACATACTCTATACACTTTTCTTCCTTTTATAGGGATGCAAGAGAATGCTCATATACTGGATGAACCTTGCAGGAAAAACAGACACTGCAAGGGTTAATCAAGTCAAACCGGGACTTTTATTTGTGCAGAACACAGCTATGTGATGAAAAGTTCCATTTAGTGCTCTATATAATCTCCTGCTACACTAATGCAGCATTTCACTAGCGCTTAGATACCATCAGGGTGGAACGTTTTCTCAGGACACTGGATCACTGATCGGACTGCCTGCTTTATTTTTGAAACACAGGCCTCCCTGGAACTCGACATGTTAATAGCCTCGACATGTGGAAATGGCCTGTAGCGAGGTCAGGGCATATGAGGGAGATTTGGCAAGCTGAGTTCCTGTGATGGGCAAGTGGTATTGGGTCATGATTGTGTGTACAGTTCCCACAGACAGTTGCTCTTCCATAAGTTAGTGACAAGTTATTCATTGATTTTGAAGGATCTGGGCCCGTATTCGCAAAGCTTCTTAAGTCTAAAAGTTGCTCTAGTGATGAAATTCTAAGAAAATTCTTAGAGTTATGACATTTTCTTAGAATTTCCCCTTAAATTTAGGACTAAATCTTAGTAAAGATAAAAATGATTCATGACACATCTTAGCCATAAAAACAGCTCCGAAGTTAAAAATTGTTAAGTGTAGAGAGGAGGACTTTTAAGAGGCTTAAGAGGATAGTTTAGTGTTTGGAGAATTTGGAAAAATACACTAATACACAAAACACTAAACACTGCTCTTCTGTCCTATTTGGTTTTCTTGTTGTTTTACTTCCTTCCATCTCACTTGTTGGCTATATACCATTTAAAAGTGCAACTCAAATAGACTGTCAGTCATGTAAATTGGTAAATTGCTCCCATCAATCGGAAATGGATCACAAGTAATAAAATCAGTAAGACAAATAAATGTAAGAACTTAAATATAGAAATTCTGTGTGGAAATGGGTTGCTTTAAAAGTAGACACATTTTCAACATTTGGCCGTTTAATTATCTAAAGGTATTTAGCCTGTAGCAGAAACTTTGCATAAAGTAGCCAGAAGTCATGATTGTACGATTTCTTAATATACAAACTGTCTGTTGATTTCACTGTTTGTTCTTTTATCATGTATTCTATTTTCACAAAGAGTGCATTTCAAGACCTTTACAGAGGTCAGAGTTTATTTTTTTATCAACCAATCACAGTCCTTGAATTGCTGCATCATCCCTAGCAATGGAGTCAACCACACCCCCTCACTAAGATAAAGAGTTTTGTACTTTCCTTACTCAGAGTTGGTCTGAGAAGTTTCCTAAATTCGCTTTTAGTCTAGGACTCCTACAGTAGATAGGACTTTTTAAGCTAAGATAGGAGCTCCTGAGAGAATCCTAAGAAGCTTTGTGAATACGCGCCCTGATGTTCCACTCACTAAATGTTAACCGGAACGACCGTGGGCTCAGATCCACTTCAGACAGGGACATGATTTATGCATGTATGATCTTTTTTAAAACTAAAGAATTAAGGAGTCTCATCACTGTACTGGGCTTGAAGTCTGCTGTGAATGCCACTCGGTTTTACACCTTCATTCACATAAAAAAAAATTGAATCACAAGTCCCAGTTTGACTTGAACTGCCTAGTCAGGGTTAATCTCTAGTTAATCTATATAATACTGAAAAATGGTAAAGAATTTGCCGATGCAGAGGAACTGTCAGAGCCAGAATCCACAGACTATGCTGGCACTGTGTTATTTCTATTCCTTTAATAAAAAAAAAGGAAAAAAAAAGCTTTGGTTAAGGCCACAACTCTAAATACAGAAACAGACACAGATCTTGGCACTGTGTTCCAGCCCTATACCTTCCAAATGGCTAGGAACCATAACAAAGGGACTGGCTTGTCTGCCAAGGTTTCACTAAAATAGCACGATGATTTTCTATATGCGGTGGAATGCACAGGCAGCTGAGAAGGACGGCTTTAATTCCACAAAAGTCGTTGATCGATTCTCCGCTCCCCTCCAGGTCTCTCTCATACAACACTCATATATTTTCCTGGTTCATGTGTAATCAATGCCGCACACAGTAATACCCTTCAGTTTGCATTCTGCAGTGATACTGGATTATAAATAGATTCGAAATCGTTGCCTGAAAGAAGGCAGGATTCCAGGCCTATAAAACACTTGTTGAGCACTGACAGGCCAATCAGACATTATGCACAATCGTAAGCCGAGAACGCATTAGACAGGAAGGCAGGCAGGCAGATAGAGAGACACAAGGGGTGTTCAAGTCAAACCGGGGCGCAGAATAACACAACGCATTTCTGAGAGTCGAAACTTTATATTTCTATAATCTCCACTAATGTACACCGATCGTTCATTTAGCGCACATACATGCTCTTTTTCAAAGAAAAAGTCTACATTTGTCCACATTATAAACTCTGTACACAGTGTTTGACTTATATAAGCAGGAGGTGATGTGTACTCAGTCAGTCTCAGTAGCAAATATGGTGGGTGTTGCAGAGGCAGTGCCAGAGGCAGAGACAAAGGTCAAGAGTCCCGCGTCCTCCTCAGTGATCCCGCATGCTCCCTAGTGATCTTTTGTGCCACTGAACTGGTTACTTTTAGAACCAGTAAGTGCATACACTGGAAATCGAGTCCAAATACGAACAACAGTGCTAAAGAATATTTCTTTTTAAGGGCTAAAAAAAAATCTTCTTTGCTTCTCTTCTCGTGTGTTGGATATGGCATGTGGAACCAAAGTTACCGTAGCATTCCTTTCTAAAACGCGGATGACGTTCCCAAAATGTCTCTCACAACTGGACAACTGGAAACGACCATTAAAAAAAAGGAGGGGGGGGGGGGGATCATGTGTATCTGCGCTCGTTGTTTGTCAAGGTCACTTTTTTTTTTCTTTTTTTTTAACACTGTGGTTTAAATGAAATTAAATGTATTTAGCCACATTGCCTACAGTAGACTGTGCTGACAAAAGCATACATCACTCTATATTGCGCAACCCTGACTCCTATATTCATTAACATATAGAAATGCCTAAAAATGCTCTGGGTTTTAAGGGTTGGCATGGAGAGAATTGGAGAATATCACATACTACACACATTGAAATGTATAATAAGTTTTTAGCAACACAGCTTTGGTGGGCCATGGACACTCAATTGGGAACTGGGGAGTTTGGAGGCCGGGTTGGCAGCCTTGGCCTCTTTGTGCGGAGGGCTGTGGTGCACTGGGTGTTCTGGTGCCTTTCTATCATGGCCAGGATTTACAGGATTTTTATGGTCAATTGTGCTGCTTTGACTTTTCTGCGGGATCGGACCAGACGGACCGGCCTTTGGTCCCTGCTGGTGTATACTGTAGTTGATGGTCACTGTCAGGTGATTGGTGTACAGTACTGATATAAAAGACATTCATTTCAAACATACACATGTGACATTTGGTACTTTTATAAAGCGTTCATACAGTACCATACTGTAGGAATTGAAATTAGAAATGAAAGTAATTAAAATGATAGAAATCAAACAGCGTAATGTTTTGTTTTTCACACACAGTCTGCGCAGCATGTGTGATATTTTCATGTTTTCAGGTACAGCACAGGCCCTCAGAAGTCACAAAACTGTAGATACAGGGTATAAAAACACTCATAATCACGAAAGGAGCATGTGCACGCTGGTCTTATTTGCACCCATTCAACACCTTCAGTCATTAGTGTCTACATTTGCCTCCTGTTTTTCTTGTCTGCTGGCTGTCATGGTGTCTGGTGTCTGCGTGGGTGCGACACTCTGTGTACACTACATTAGGTGTGACAGACACGACTCTTCTATTCTCTAAATGCTTAAGGCCATTACACAGCAAAGACCGAATTATCTGCGAATGGATTTGGTCTTGCAAGTGGGGCAAAAAAAAAGTGAGGCACCAAACCGTCCTAATAAAAGCAAAGAAGTGTTGTACTGTAGATCGTCACACTGACGTGTTGTTGTTGTTGCTCCTTCAGGCTGGATCTACACATTTAATGAATCGGTGGTATGTGATTGCATGTGTTTTCATCATGAGCTCCTGTGGAGTGTCAAGAAGAGCACCTGATGTAGGGGCGGAGTGTGTAAGTCGCAGCACGCATCAGAGAAAGAAACGCAATATCAGTGTTATTTATGCAAAAGGTGTGTACAGTACTTTCCTTGCCTTCTCCATCATATTATTTATTCATTCATTAGGTTGGATGTATTAGGGACAAATGTATCTCGTCTTTGTTATTGTAAAGTGGAAGGTGAATTGAAATTCAATCCATGGCGATTAATATTTTTTATACAATCATATTTTTGTCTTATGCTTTGATAAATGCAACACGTTACAAAACCAGCATGTGTCTTGTTTCATGTCATGAACCACAATTTGTCACGAAGCTCTAGCTAGCTTGGTACGGTATACATCTTTATATCCTTCTTCTTATATAAATACATTACTGTGCAACGTCTTATTTATTTCATCATATTTCATAGATTTAGACTGGATCTAGACAGGAGGTCTTTCTTTCCTGTGGCCATCAAACTTCATAACCCCTCCCCCTTCTGTAGAGCTAAAATAATGATCACGGGCTGGAAACATGTGCAATATGAATTAGCAATATTGATAATCACTGTTGCAATGTACAATTCTACATCAGAAACTGGTTCTGCTATTCTACTGTATTAGTATTGGTTGTTGCATTAGACCTCCGTCTATCTTTTGTTTACTTCGTGGATATTTGATGTTTATTTTACTTTATTTATTACCTTCTTTGCTCTTGGAACCGTTTATCTTATCTTCTCAAATGGGACAAATGATTTTACTGTGACAGGCTGCAAAGTGCCTAAAAGTAAAATTTTATTTTTTTTTTTGGATTTTTCCCCGATTTTCTCCCTAATTTAGTCGTGTCCAATTCCTCCCCGTCACTAGGGGGCTCCCACATTAAGGCTACTACTACCACTCAGCCGGGAGGGCCGAAGACTCTCACGTGTTTCCTCCGTGTGCGTTCCTCCACCACGTGATGCCAACCGACCGCATCTTTTCAAACTGCTCGCTCGCGCACCGTTGGGGGCGGCGTGACACACTCGGAGGACGGCGCTATCCGCTGCCTCCGCTGCGCGAGCTCACAGACGCCCCTGACTGGCTGTAGAGCCGTGATTAATGTGGGAGCACTAAGTACCTCTCATCCCTCCCCTCTGAGAGAGCTCGGCCAATCAGCTCTCTCTAGACCTCCGGCTGCGAGAGGTTACAGCACCACCCGGGATTTGAACTAGCGATCTCCGGATGATAGGGCGAGCACTTTACCAATGCGCCACTCGGAGGCCCCTAAAAGTACAATTTTAACATCGGTTGTTTATGTAACAACCACAGCAGCAGCCTCGTTTCCCCTCTCGTCTGTTCCAACCACTCAGCATTCAGCATCATCAGTCTACTAATCACCGAGATGATCATCTGTTTCTCACTGGATCACGATTTGAACTTGTTTTGGACATTTCTTGGTCTTGGGCATTTGTCTCGTTACATACACCAATCAGCTAAAACATTTTTAAAAAACCACGCAAAGGTAAGCTGGTTTATGCCCTAGGCGATGTTCTTGCGTTCTGGCATCTATGTGTATGTTACTCTGGAATGTAACACCTACAGTACCTAAACTGTTGCAGACCAAGCTACCGTATACCCCGCTTCATGGCAGTAGTGTTTCTTAACAGCAGTGGCATCTTTAAGCAGAATTATGAGCTCTCACACTGTTCAGAAATTGTTTGAGGAGCATCAAGATCAAAGGGTTGTGTTGGCCTCAGAATTCTCAGATCTCAATCTAATCAAGCATCTGGCAGATGTGCTGGACAAACCAGCCCGATCCATTGAATCCCCAACTCAGACCTTACAAAACGTTAGGGATCTGCCATTAACGTCTGGTTAGTGAAAGATACCACCATCCGAGGTCTTGTGCAGTCAATGCTCCAACAGCCAGAGCTGTTTTGTTGGCAAAAAGGGACAATATTGGTTAGGTGGTTTTAAAATTCTGGTTGATTTGGGTATAATTTTGGTCTAGTCTGAATGTTTGAAAAAATGATCTACTATGTTTTGAGTTCTTTTCAATGCACAAAGCATGGCATTAAGTGATTCCTTCTCATAGAAAACAGCCTAAACAAATACTCAAAGCAGCTACTGCCAATTAGTTAAGCCTTAAGAGCAATTCGACCGTATTCTTATTCAATCTTGTCTTTGCCTCGAAAGGATATACCCTAAGCTAGTCCTGGTCCTAGATATGACAAAGGCAGTCTTGACTATGTCGTCTCTTAGTACATTGTAGAGTACATATTTGTGCTTTGGCACATGTTTGTGCTTTGTATTAATATATTTTTGTTGTAATACTTCAGGTATATTTGCAATTATATTTTTCCAAACTTCATGGTAAAACAATTAGGGCTTCCTTGGTTGTAGCCTTGTAATGAGGACCAGCCAGCTACCAACTATTATTACTGTGAATTGGTATCAAGTTATTTAGTTGAATCTGGACATGAAGCTCATTCATATCAAAATCAACCCTTCATAAGGTTTCCTTTAAAACAAACCGCAATGTAACCCTAATGATGACATGTACTCATGTGTTTAGTATTAAATAAATGTAATATAAAGCAAACCACCTGTTGATAAGTTTTTTTATTTTTTTTTACCAGCATGACAACATTGACTTGCCTCATGAAGGCTAAACATCCTGTATACTTTGTTGTGCTAAACCTCCTCTCTCTGTTACATAATGCACAGAAATGACAAATGTACATTTGAAAAAATCATCACGTTGCAGCCAATAGACTTTCCGGAAGTCGTGAAAATAGAGCACATGATCTCTTGAGCAGAAAAGCATAAATAAGTAAAGCTGTCATAAATAAATTAGCAGCAATAAAAAAACAGAGCTCTAGTTTCAGCTTCCTCATTCAGGCACTTGGCCTCGCAAAGCCCTAGAGATTCCCTCCGGAGCAGGAACAGTTGACGTGGGTAATTTGCTAGAAGTCTGGGCCCGAGTTCTCCCGTCAAACTTGTGTTATCAGAGATGTTATTATTGACAAGTTAACTTGTGAGTGTGTAAAGATATCGAACATCAGATCATGTTGCACGCACACACACACACACGCACACACACACGCGCACACACACGCACACACACACGCGCACACACACACACACACACACACACGCGCGCACACACTCACACACACACACGCGCACACACACACACACACACACACACGCGCGCACACACTCACACACACACACGCGCACACACACACACACACACGCACACACACACACGCACACACACTACATGCAGGTTTTTTCCCTCCCCTATGTTTCTTGTTTAATATGCAAAACTCCTATCATTATCCATGGTGAAAGTTTTATAAGAGGAGAGATGGGGAAGGCTCAGAGCTCATGTAACAGAGAGCACTCGGGGCGTGCTGAAGAACAGAGTGAGAAATAGAGAGTAATTTAAAATGCCCCTAAATCGTTCTCCAATATTTCTTCTTCTGCACTTACTTTGGTCAAACACCTCCACCTCCAAGTTTTGCAGTGCTGCTGAAAACATTGACAAGACAATATACACAGAACACAACCATATATTGTGTTCACAAAGTACAGTTCTTTGTGGCAAGGATTCCACAATATGGTCGACTGCTGTTGGAGCCCATCTGCTTCATGTTGAGCTTTCTGCAAACGTTTCCTGCTTCACCAAAGTTGTAAAGAGAGTTTTACTGAGTTAATTTATTATTCTATTCTCCTTCTCACTGGATGTTTTTGCTGTTGTTGTTTGGACAATTCCAAGGACTCTATAATACTGGAAGCATTCTGGTTGGCCCGAGCAACTATATTGACAGTCAAATATATCAGTGTTTGGTGTGATTTTTTTTTTATTGGAGCTCTTGAACTGTTTAAATTATTTTATGCACTAAACACAGTGACATGATTGGATAATTGCAAGAGTAAATAACTATACAGTGGAACCTCGGATTGCGAGTAACGTGGTTTACGAGTGTTCCACAAAGCGAGCAAAGATTTTTAATAGTTTTTTAATCAGAAACCGAGCAAATATTAGTTTTACGAGCGCCGAATATCATGTACTGTATCACGTATGCGACTCTTATTTTGACACCGAGCGTCACTCTCTCACCTTGACACCTTGTGTTTCTGTGTTTCTGTGTGTGTCCGTTTGTTGTCCGTTTGTCCGTTAGTATGCGCTCATGCCAGTCTCGCGTTTTCCCGTTAAAACGGTGTTTCCGCTGTGTTTATGCGTTTGTTGTGAAACTTAAAAAGTGAGTCTGTTAATATGCGCTCATGCCAATCTCAGAGAGTTTTCTTTTTTTCCTGTTAAAACGGTGGTTCCGTTGTGTGTGTGTGTATGTGTGTGTGTGTGGGGGGAGAGGGAGGAGGAGTGTTACCGTGTAAAACGAGGCGAGGGAAGGGGCTAATTCCACACACACACACACACCCACACACACACACACACGGCGCCTGCGCACACCAACAGTAACACTTATTTGTCAGGATTTATTTGTACTTTTTTTAAAGCAAAGATAGGTAAAGTGCAGATTAATTTGTTTTATTTCCATTTTATAGATTGTATTAATTATTTTTATGTATTTATTTTTTGGGGCTGTGGAACCAATAATTTGAGTTTTCATTATTTCTTATGGGAAATGATGATTTGGTTTACGATTATGATTTGTTTTGGAACATGAGACCACGAATTATGCTCGTAATCCAAGGTTCCACTGTAATTACATTTCTAATGAAATAAATGGTGTGTAAAAGGGGTGGAATGTTGCATTTGGGTTAAAATTTTCATTTTTATTTGGCAGTCCTATAACACTTCTTTCTAACAAAATAAAACCTTGGCCATAACTGACCAGTCATAACTTTAACATCGAAATACACTGATCAGCCACAACTTTAACAGGAATCTGGTGACAGAATCATGGGCGCCCATGACTTATCCATGCCACCGGGAACCGCAGGAAACAAATCCCACAGAAAAGCCAATTCAGCACAATTTGCAGAAAAAAACGCCAATGCTGGCCATGATCGAAAGACACCAGAATAATCTGGGGACCCAGCCTCAAAACTCCCCAGATCCCAATCTTTCTGGCTGACTCCTAACTGGGATATGCTGTCAGGTACATGTGACAAATAATCAAATTGTAATTATATTTATCCTATGATGCACAGGGTAATATACAGTATAATGAAATTTACTTGAAGCATAGAAGACGTACTTTTCACAGGGATGTCAAAAAAAAAAAAAAAGAAAGCGTTTGCATTTTAATTGGAGTATATTTTGGTTGTACTGTCTTCCAAGCATGGGTCTGCTGAACTTTCTGAACTGTAATTTTGTTGAGAAGCACAAACTTTCTCTGGCTTTGTTAATAAATCAATTCACAGTTGAGTTATATAAAGCTAGCTTCTGTCTCTGTTTTATACCTAATTTGAGTTTAGAGAGGAGGACTGTTTAGAGTTTTGCATTGGACAAATGAGGTTTGTGGTGTTCCACTTTTAGCTTTAGGAAGAATAAAGTGGATAGACTTAAATAGTCGGTGAGAGTTAAAGCAGAGGTAGACTCATGTCCCAGGTGAGAACAAGAGCTGAGAAACTCGCGGGTCTCTGAGCAATTTAAATGCGAGTCAGGAATGAGTGGGACATAGATAACAGATGACTTGCTGCTGATTTCCCAGACACCTATTAGCCAACATCAGTCTCTTGCCACTTCCTGTCCTTTTCCCCGCTCCCCATCCTTTACTTTTCCCTACAAAAACAGTATCCGTCACAAGGTAATTAAGGAACAACGTGAAAGACAGAGCCCCCTCAACGAATCCATCACTGCGATATCTTTGTCCTTTCTTTTTCTTCACTTTTTTTTTTTTTTTTTTTCACATACCCTTTGTAACCTTCTGTAGAACAATTGCTCACACTACAGTTGTAGAACACGGATGGCTGCAGGGGTTTGCACACATGATTGTCTGAGGCCTTACCTACAGTATTCATTAAGTGGTTTGTCTTTGCAGAAGCAGCAGGCCCTTCGTGAAAAAGTAATCGCCCATCAGAATTCAAATTCAAACGCCACACCAAAGCCTGCTTACCGGCAGACCTGTTGAATCAAGAAATCACTTAAATATAACCTGGCTGAAAAAAGGGAAGCATGCTTCAAAGTGAATCATGAGTATAGCAAAGTATGAGTACATGGATTACCCGAGGAATAGATGGCACCGGACTACACCAAGGCAAGAAGGTGAGCTGGCAGGAGTAATGCGATGCTCTGGGCGATGTTCTGGATCCACAGGTCCTGCCATTTATGTGGACGCTACTCTTGCGTGTACAGTATCATCTACTTAAACACTGTTGTAGACCAGGTACACCTCCTCATTGCACTATTGCTATTACAATAGCTGTGGCCTCATTGAACAGGAGAATGCTACCTACTATGCTACAAAAAAAATGATTAGGAATGGTTTAAAGAACACACACACACACACACACACACACACACAAAAAAAAAAGATTTCAAGGTGTTGACGTGGCCTGAAAATGTCCCAGATCTCAATCCACTCAAGCATCTCTGGGATGGGCTGGAGACAAGCACGCCAGATCAGTGGAGGCCTCACCTCGCAACATACGGGATTTAAAGGATCTGCAGATAACGTCTCGGTGTCAAATACCACCAACGTGAGGTCTTGTGAAACTCGCAGCATGAGAGAATCTACGCAATACTAAACAGGTGGTTCGATGTTATGGCTGAACAAAATTGCTTTGTGCATTAATGGTACAGTACTATAATCCTATTCATAACATCTCATCAGGATGGTCTTATCCTCTGGATTCAACTACATCGGTATTGGCTGACTGTAGATCATGACTTATTGTAAGCGCATTAGGAAGAAATTGATTCATAGTTATAATGATGTATTAAAGCAGACTTTATAGAAAAAAAACACTATTATGCCCATAAAGCACTCTTCCTTTTTGTAGACGGATGCACCACAGAGATCTCTATCACTAAAAGGTTTCCCTTTCCTTTACCTCTCTCTCTCTCTCTCTCTCTCTCTCGCTCTCTCCCATTGAAATTCCTTCCACTCGGCAGCCTAGCGCCTTGTCACAAACCATTAACACTGAAGCAACACAAAACAACAAGCAAAGCCGGAGCAGGGCGCCAAGAAAATTAAACCGTACAAATGTAAATGGATGTGGAACAAGCAGTGTGTTAAGGTGGTTGAGAGAAAGAGAGAGAGAGAGAGAGAACTTTTAAATGACCTGGAAAGTGTATCTAATATAGTTCCTATAATAGTACAGTACAAAATGTGGTCCATTTATCACTCTAGAGGATTCTTCAGAAGCATTAACGGTTCAATGTAGAGGCAGTTTCTCACCGAAAAAAACAACAAAAAAAAAGGTTTCAAGGACACCCCATCAGCATGGGACGAGTGAAAATAAAAGCATAGATTATGCCTAATCATTCTGGATGAATGTGCTACACTATATGAGCAAATAATTTGTAGACAATCAGATTTACATTTAGATTTAGCCATTCGGAAGAGACTCTTATCCAGAGCGACTTACAAAAGAGCTTTGAAGCTTCTTACACTGGATAGATCCTTACACATGAAGTGTTGATATGAAACTAAATATTTAAATATATATTTATTATAGATTTATATATTATTGTACAATCAGAAGTCCTGGTTTAACCTGAACACAGTGAATGAACTGCACATATTTGACTTTTTATTATTATTATATTATTATTATTATTATTATACTGTCTAATGCATTGGCTTTGTGTTTGACCTCAACACTGGGGTCATTTACAGTATATGGAACGGCGTGCTTATTCAACAACACAATGTGCTCCTGCACTCTTATTTCCTTCTTCCTTTTCTTTCTTTAGTTTATTCCTTTTATCTGTTTTTTTTTTTTTATCATAGTAGGGAACCTCTATTCAAATAACGAAAAAGTCCAAACCTGTGAAGTGTGTTGAAGAATCATGCTGTGCTACACAAGTTATTGGTCTCTCAAGTCACTCTCTCTCTCTCTCTCTCTGTCCCCCTTCCTTTCTCTCACTCACACACACACACACACACACACACACACACACACACACACACACACACACACACACACACACACACACACACACACACACACACACAGACATTGTCACTAGCTAAAAATGTACTCTTCATATACATGGTCTGAAATACATTTTCTGCATAAGGGTAAGAGAAATAAAGGGAGATTTTACTCTCGTAACTGTGACCAGTTATTCTGCACGATCAGAAGTCCTGGTTTACCCTGAACACACGTTCTTGTAAGACCCATTTAATCTCTGTTCATGTGTCCTCAATACAGCACGTGTATGTGTACCAGATGTGTACCACAAAGCAGCCTACATAATTTTACCTCATTTTTTTTTCAGCTTTTATTTGGGACACAGCCATCATCATTGTGCACATGTGAGACAATTGACCTACAGATATTATTCATGTCTTAATCCCCGTTGTCCTTTCTCAGTGGTTGAAACGCATCTCATAAGAGATATCAACTTGATCCATGTGTATGCATGTGTTTGTGCATTCAGGACCCTTGCATTGGCCCAGGCAGAGATGATGAGGCAGTGATACAGGTGGAATAATATCGGGGGTTAAATTGGGATTTGTCCCACGTCATGATATTGCTTTAAGATCTCGATGCTACACTTGTCTCATGAGTTTCTGTCAATAGAGTTTAGCTGCTTTAAGTCAATATTAAATCCTCTTCTGAAAATATGTGCTATCAAGTTCCCTTTTCCTCTCCCAGGCATTCACGAGGGGGGAAAATGTCCGCTAAACTATAATTTGCTTAGTGTTTTAAAATCGTTGCCCAGGCGTGTAAATATAAATAAAAATCTATTTCTAAAAGTCTAAAATCAGGTTAGAGATTTTACAAAAACGAGTTCAGATAGATTAAGTACTTTCTATCTAGTCTATTCTCTCTCTCTCTCTCTGACACACTGCTCTGCTTCGGTGCGCCTCTCCAGTCTGGCAGTCGTCACTGGTGATAATTACTCGAGCTGACAGTGCGACCCAGTGCTGAGATATGCCTTCCTGCTCGGCATCCGTGTTCAGAGCGTATTTATTAATCTCTAAATTGCTCTTACTCGTTATGCCAAGTGGATATTAAACCATTCTTCTTTACACGCCCATGGCCAGACTAAACAGAAATGTGTGTTGCCACAAGAAAAGACCCTTCAGCTGCCTTCTTCCTGTTTAAATGAATAAAGAGCAAGCTGCTAACTGCATAATTTCTGACAGGGCCAGGATGTCTGCACATGCCTGGAGGGAATCCACACAAACAGAAAGCAACGCGTGCCAAAAGACAAAGGGTCATTCTGAAAAAGGAACACAGAGTCTGTGAAGAGTGGATGCTTACTGTATTTCTGATGGGTTGGCAGCCGAGCCGGAAACTAGAGCTGGTTGAATGTACAGTACAGTGGAACCACGGCGTACTGTACGAGTTTAATCTTTTCTGGAAGTCAGTACTTAAGGCGAGATGATATTTTCCCGTGGGGAATGATATAAACGCAGATAATCCGTTCCAGCCACCCAGAAATATCCTCCATATTCCCAATTTCCAACGCTACAATCATATTTTTACATATAAAACAATGGAAACGTTTAGAAAAGACATGCAAATGAAGTAAAATATGAAATAAATAGACATTAAACCTCACTTTATCTTGGCACCGGCTGCTTTAAAAACTCTCTTTACTTGGCTTTCCACAGACACCGACCAGTTTTAAACGGTTCCCGGATATGCACACAACTTGCGTTTATGTACAATGTAGACACAAGCCGGCATTCAGTCTGGCTCGTACAGTATGTAGAGGCAAAAGTGGAATATTCGTAAGTGGTTGGGGGGCGTTCGATGCCGAGGTACCACTATTCTGTAACCATCACAACAAGTACAGGATAAGTACCAGTTCAGGTTGGGGTGTCATCACTTTTTAAAAGCATGCTTTTTATGTTGACGATGACTATTTTTCCGCCGCCGTCACATTTTCTTCCCATATTGATCGTCCATGTCTGGTGCCACTCAGCAGGCAGCTTTCCCTCATCACACAATCGCTACCGACTGGAGATGGTAAAGGCTAACGCGCTTCCTTCAGACATCTCAACCGAGCCAAGTGCTTCTTGTGCTGCACCACAGGGCAGCATGACACATCCGAAGGAATAGCGCTAACTACCCTGATACACGAGGACGCACTCATTCATGATTGCCTAGTTTCGCTGTGATTGGCGCGGGGAAGACAGTATACGATCCTTCTCAAACAGAGAGTATGGCCAATTTACATTCTTGTTGCTGGTCATAAACATCCTCAGGATTTGGAAAAGGCATTGAATTGAATAGAAATTTGCACAATATTGATCGGGCCAATGAAAACTTGCTTTAATATGTGCCACTCATTCTCTCTCACTCGCTCGGACCGCCTACCCAAAGGCGCTTGTCGAAGCATACACTCGGTTCCCGTCGCACCACAATGCTCAGCGTTCTCTTAAGGTACAGGAAAAGGAAGACGCGCCTCGAGGCTTTTCTTTGTAATGGCACCCAGGTGGTGAACTTCGCCTGGCTGTCCAAGCAGTCCCTGGCTGTCTTCAAAGAGCAACTGAAGTCCCACGTCAATGCCAAGCGCTTAACTGAACACTACCTCCAGGCGGACATGCTGACAAAAGGACTTGTACTTACTCGTGTCTCACAAAATCAGATTTTAGATCGATTGTCCCTCATTGAAACTGTAATGAGGGCTTCTTCAACCTGCTGTAAATGCAACCGTAACTCATTACTCAATCTGTCTAATTATCACGTTTACTCGTCATTCCTTCTAATTGTTTGCTATTTTTATTCTTGACTACTTGTTCAACTAGTTGTATCGTCTGTCTACGTGGAAACCAAAAAGGGGTTTCGAAATGTTCCTGTGTGAGCCGTCGGGCGGTTGATGGTTCAATCATGGCAGTAGACACGTTTTCGAAAAAACACGTAAAAGGGCGCTTTCTAGTGTCCATGGAGCAAAGAACGGGATGGTGCACTCCACTTGTCAAAAATCAATGAACCCCAGGAATCGCTTTTGATTATGACGAAATCTGATCTCAGCGAGAGCTGCGAGTCAGACAGCAAGGCAGAGAACTGCGGTGAAAGCGGAATGCTGTGCTCTCCAGAGACCGCCATTACCTTCCTTCGTTTCCGTGCCTCTCCGTCAGATTGACTCATTTTATTCATTGACTTGCTCCTCTGGCTGTCCACAGTCACCACTCTACCTTAACTCATCTCGCTTAAGGTGGAGAGAACACAAACACCCATGCAGACCCTTTCATATGGTTCTATTTTCCAGTCAGAAACCCGGGAAAGAAATGCAATCAGAAATTACCAGTCAAGGTGATGACCAGCGCTTGAAAAAAAAAGGGTCTAGGAAGCAGAGATCCGTTCTCCAAGTAGACAGCATACAGCCTCAAGGAAGATATGTTTCAAGACTTTTATTCTGCACTGACAACCAGGAGATGGAATAAACTCCCCCTGGCTACAGAAACAGCTGAAGCTGAGTCACTGTCTTATCTTTACACTAAGCTCTTAAATGAGCATGAAAACCCTCAGCTGGCACGTTTTCTTTTTGCTCTACCAACACTTCTTGTCTCAGGTTGATGTTATTGCTGTGATTTTTTATTTTTTTTTGCCAAGTATCCAATCAACCCATCACATGGCAGCAGTGTAATGCATACAGTCAGGGGTGTAGCGGTGCCTGGAGAAAAGGGTTTACTGTACTGTAAATTTATGCCCCCCACCCCCTTTTTTTTTTTTTTTTAAACAGTGATGTGTAAGACTACACGTGTACACTTACAGTAGTCTACAGCTAGTAAATAGGCTGCGGTTATCTGAGCTGAGGCCATTTGTTCTTCGATTTTTCTGTTTTGTTCTTTCTGTTTTATTATTGTAATTTCTTTTCTTCTCGCAAGTAGCCATATTATCGTGTGTGTGTGTGGCAAACCGAATCAGTACCTTCAAACAATATAAAATCGTGATCTTTTGAAAAACATTAACCATTAACATGTAAGACTTACTTGGTTCGACATGATAAGTAGGTGATGTCATTTTAATGTTAGGTCTCAGTCTTGTTGACGATTCTGCCGCCAAACAAGGGGTCAGAGGGAGGAGACTACGGGCATTTATAGGGACCAATCAAATGCATGACAAATTTGGAGGCACAGTTTGGAGACGGATGATGTTGACGGTAATGTAAAGCCAGAGTTTCAGTATAGCAGCGTAAGTAGATAAACGCTGTATACCCACATATACCCTACAGTACGCCTTAGCTGGCTAAGTTGCGTGGATATCTTGAAGCCGCTCAAAACTTGTTTGCGTCAAGATAAGTGAAGTGAGTAAAAAAAAAAAAAAAAAAAAAAAAAAAAAAAAAAAAAAAATATATATATATCCCCCAAGATCCCAAGAATGAAATATATATATATATAATATATATATATATATATATATATATTATATATATATATATATAAGTTATTGAAGACATAGCGGCAAGGATCCCAAGAATGGATGGTAGCAAGAAGAAAGGGGAGGCACTTTCAGTTTCATCTTTAAAGCAGCCAGTGCCAAGAGGAATCATAAATTAAGGTTAAGTGAGGTTTCATGCCTATTTTAACTTATTTACTTGTCTTTGCTAACTGTTTTGATTGTTTTTATGTGCAAAAATATGGTTATAGTGTTGGAAATTGGTAATATTAGCATTAATTTTGGGCGGCTGAAACAGATCATCTGCATTCACATTATGTTCTTATGTGAATAAGAAGTTTCCCCTTTAGAGTTCACCTCTGGAATGGATTCAATTCATACGCCGAGGTACCACTGCATCTCACACAATTGGATGCTGCACAGATACTTGTGTTAGTGATACAGCTGGACGGATCTCTATACAGATGGCTGGGATGATGGCAGTACATTTTTTCTACACTGTTTTGTCATAATGGGAGCCATATCTGATATCTGCTGCATTTGTGCCCAGTTGAGTTTAGTCTGTATTTCAAGTAATCTCTAATCTCAAGTCTCTCTCTCTCTCTCTCTCTCTCTCTCTGTCCCCCTTCCTTTCTCTCACTCACACACACACACACACACACACACACACACACACACACACACACACACACACACACACACACACACACACACACACACACACACAGTCTGAGTGCCTCAGTGGATAATCTCATTTGTGCACTCTTGATTGGTACCTAAGAACTGTGGATGTAATCATATAGACCATCCTGTTCTTCTGATTTTTACCTCTCCAGTTCTAAAACTGTTCTCATGTATAATATCACAGTCACCCTATCTGGTGAGTTTTCTGCCACTTGTCATCTTGTCATCATTTCTTGCTAACATCTCCTAATGGTTTGTCCATTAGCAATCTACATCCACAGTTTATCCAGATTATGGTGCAGCCGTGTGCTATAAAAAAAATGCTATACAAATAAAACTGAATTGATGCCCTTGTGGAGTAAGTACTGAATATGTACTGAAAATGTCAAGTCAACTCTGCTTGGCTTGTAAAATAAACAGTCATGTGCAAAGATGCTTGAGGGAGCTGAAGTGGGTAATTATGGCCCCTAATTTGCCACTTTATGGCCTCTTTCCCACCAATTAGACACATTTAGCTTCTGTCTTCTATGAGAAGTAATTAGTCAACGTGCATGATTTCACTAACGTAACTGCATGAATTTATCAAATACTCTCACTTTATGTGAGTTTGAAAACAGATCTCTCAATACAGCAAACATGGGATGGTCAAAATAATGCAAAAAAAAAAAAAAAAAGAGAAAACTTTCTACCCTGATGGTATCCAAACATTAGTGAATCGTGTGCATGAGTGCATTTTATATGTATATACTGTATGTGATGTGTATATGTGTGTGTGTACAGTATATATATATATATATATATATATATATATATATATATATATATATATATATATATACACATACTGATTGCCATGCATCAGAGCCAACGAGCTGATTAAGGAGTCTGAACCCTTGTGAAAGGAATCTGAGACTCTGGAACTCTTAGGGTGCCCAAACATTTGCACAGTGCCATATTAACGTTTTTATTCTTGTTCAATTTATGGCATAAGAAATAACTATGCATCAATGTTTGCTGAAAATATTGAGCATTTTTTTTCCATTTCCAAGAGTGATTGTGTTAACATCTTTTTAATAAAAGAAATCAGCAAAATCTGTTATTTATCAAGAGGTCCCTAAACTTTTTCATTGTGTGTGTGTGTGTGTGTGTGTGTGTGTGTGTGTGTGTGTGTGTGTGTGTGTGTGTATACAGTACTGTGCAAAAAGTCTTAGGCGCCATATTATCTGTAGTACACATTTTATTATATAAGTTTATTATGTCTGCATTATTATGTACAAGACCATTCCCTACAAAGATACACTAAAATTAATGAATAAATAACATTACACAAGAATATTTGCATGCCTGTAAAGAAAGCGACATATTACATGACAGACCAGAGTTTTCAGATGGGAAAAAAAAAAATCAATAATGTAGACTCTTGTGTTTTGAATGAAAATAGAAAGGATCGAGTATGACGAAGTTACCAAAAGAACTCCTATTCTCCAGCACACTCAGTAAAACCTAACAGCTGTTTTATTTACAGTAATGTGCAAAAGGTTTAGGAACATCCAAACAAGAGCCATATGCAATGACGCTTTGGAAAACATTTCTACATTAAAAGAAACATCCAGGAGGACGGTACTTGGCTGACTTCATTTTGCCAAGTTGAAAGTTTGGTGGGGATGTTTTTTTTTTCTTTCTGGAGTTGGGCTTGCCCCCTTAATAATAGTAAAAGGAACTCCTAATGCTTCAGCATACCCTGACATTTTAGACAATTTCATTCTCCTAAGTTTGTGGGAACAGATTGGGGATGTCCCCGTCCTATTCCAACATGACTACGAGTCCTGACCTGACTTAGTCCCGACCTAAACCCGATAAAAGACCTTTGGGATGAATTAGAGCGGAGACTGCAAGCCAGGCCAAGTCTCGTCCAACATCAGTGTCTGACCTCACAAACGTGCTTCTGCAAGAATGGTGAAGAATTCCCGTAAACACACACCTAAACCCTGTGGACAGCCTTCCCAGAAAAGTTATAGCTGCAAAGGGTGGGCCAACGACGTATTAAACCCTGTGGATTAGGAATAAGATTCAAGTTCATGTGCATGTGAAGGCAGGTGAGCAAATACTTTTGACTTGAACTGGCCTCATAAACTCTGTACATTATCACCATATTAAAGCAGTTTAAACTACCAGTAATATTGATTATTTATGGAATGATAATGTGGGTGAATAAATAAAAAATGAATATACATAAATTTAAATGCATATAATAAGAACTGGTTATTGAAGCTGGTATTTTTAAAAATATAATTAGCTCTTATGCCTATATTTGTTGTTGTTGTTGTTTTTTTTTAAAGCCTGTTTATGATTCTGTGTGCATTCCTTAAAGTTACAGAGTGGCTCGTTACATCCCATTAACCTTACTTTTATTTGTAATTGTTGATAATTTCCTTTGGGTGTATTGTTTTGGGAGCCGGGTGGTCTCCGAAGCACATGCACAATCAGTGTAAAAGCACTTGAATGCTGTTCTTTTACTTATGCAGTGGGATTGCTAAACAGCAATTTAACGCTGCATTTACGTACATTGTATCTGTTCTAAGCATTATTTTTAAGCAATCTTCTAAAACCTGCAGGATTTCTGAAAAACCTTAAACTGACAATGTTAATTAAATTAAGCGAAAGCTCAATTTCTCATTATTTAAGGAGCATTTTTCATCAGTTTTCCAGTCATCTCTGAATTCGGCAAACTCGCCAAAAATCCTTCATTTCCTCAACCATCTTCCACATTCGCAGGTTGGCGAGATGTCATGTTCACTCAGGTCCTGAGCCATTATCTGAAACACAACTTTTGCCTTCCCTATTTATATTTCAAAGGATTGTAATGCATTTAATTGGTCACAAGTCCTGACCACAATCACACCGTTTAAAACAGACTCGCATCACATCAATTCTTACAGTTAAAAGAACGCCTATGTTGCATTCTGTCTTGCTGAGTTAAGTTGAGCTCATTGTTAGTAATCTCTTGGCATAACGAAGCAACATCATTTAGTACTTGGTCAAAGCACCTTTGGCAGCAATGACAGCCTCAAGTCTGCTTGTGAATGATGCTATAAGCTTGGCACAAATTTCTTTTGGAACTTTCTTCCATGCTTCTTGGCAGAGTCTTTCGAGCTCATCCAGGTTGAACGGGCAGGTTCAGTGCACCACCATTTTCAGGGCACTCCAGCGATGCACTATTCTATAGGTCCAGTCTCTGCTTTAGGTCGTGGTCTTGTTGAACGGTAAACCTTCATCCCAGCCTAAGAAGAACAAGTTTTTTTTTTTTTTATCTCAGAATACAGTAGCTCTTCATTTTGTCAACATCAATTTTTTCCCTCTATACTGACTAATCTCCCAGACGCAGTTGCTGAAAAACATCCCCATAACATGATGCTGAACCACCATGTTTGATTGTGGGGATTGTTTTAATAAGGTGATGCCTGATTTCTTGATTTCAAATATTTTAATCACTGTGTCATCAAACCAGGGGATTTTATTTCCTATAGTCCGAGAGACCATCAGGTGCTTTTTTGCCAAATTCCATGCTGGCTGTCAAATGCCTTTAACTGAGAAAAGGCTTCTGTATGGTCACCGTACCATATGGGTGGAGTGCTGCAGTGATGGTTGTCCTTCTATGCGTTTCTACCATCTCCACAAGGGAATTCAGGATCTCATTTGTAGATTCACCTGTCTGACCCTTTAGCCCTGATTACTCAGTTTGGCTGGACAGCCAGCTCTGAACAGCTTCCCAAATATGTTCCATTTGAGAATGATGGAGGCTGGAAGTTTCTTGTATCCTAGCCCAGATCTGTGTCTTGACACAACCCTGTCTCACTGGTCTACAGATAATTCTCTCAACCTCTTGGATTTGTTTTCACTCTGGCATACACCATCCACTGTGAGACCTTTATATAGACAGATGCGTGCCTTTCCTAATTATGCCCAATGAAGTCAATTAGGCACAAATAGTCTCCAGACAAGTTGCAGAAGCTTCTCAAGGACCATTAATAGGAGTAGGATGTGCCAGAGCACAATTGCAAGCGTCATCATATGGGTCTGTATACTTTGGGTCTGGAAATGTAATATTTCAGACTTTATTTTTTTAATAAATTAACTACTAGCGAGCAAACAAACCTCTATAAAATATGTTGAGCCAGGTTATATGAACTATAGCTTTAATATGGTGATACTAGATTATTACGCATGATGGTTAGTCAGTGATGCTGTCTGGGTAAATTAGACAGAACCGTTTGTTATCATATTAGCAATGCAATGTTGCATTAAAAAAAAAGAAAAGAAATCAGAACATAAGCTACATTCACATTACAAGCCATGTTGCTCAATTCAGCCTTTTTGGTCAGATCAGATTTGCGTGTCATGATAAATGTTCACATTCATAATTACAAGTGATTATTACTGTATCTGACTCTAATGTGGCCACGTCTGTGACCAGATACGCCACTCACGAGGGCACATCAATATAACTTTAACATTTGGATTAAAACACGTCATAAGTTTGTGCAACTAATTAAAGCTGATGGTCTTCACTTTTTCATATTCATTGCTTCATCGGAAATCCACTATGGTAGTGTACCAAAAAAAAAAAAAAAAAAAAAACCCACAGACCTGGTGTTAGGGTGTTTAAGTGAACTGTCTTGCCTTTGAGTCAACTGCTCTCAGAGGAAACTAATTAGTGAACCAACACCACCTCAGGATGTAGGGCTGTTCTAATTACCTGAAACGGTCAGATTCCACAGTGCAGACCTTTTAATCATCATTTGGTTTCAGGAGTGAATACAAAAAAACATTTTAGTAGGCAGGAGGTACTTGCAGAACTTTAACATTTTCCCAACATATAACCTACATATGCTTCCTATATTCTACTCTCTAATACAGCTTGTTTGAGACATTATCTTGCTTCTGCCAGTTATTCAAAACAGGGCTAATCTTTTAATTGAACACTGTTATTCCATAATCTAAGGATGGCTTTGAACAAATAGCTAATCTTGTAAAACTCATTACAAGATTTATTTATTTATTTTTTTTTTCATTTACACAGATCAGCCATTTAGGTTCCCCTTGTGCTTTGGGGCAGAGCTGGCTCCTCAGGGCGTGGCTCCACAGCCAACCTTGGGGGGGGGTTTGCTTTTGTGTCTGGTGGGTTGCAGGGTGAGGGTTCATTCGATCGGGCTTGTTTGTCTGGTGCATCCCATAGATTTTCAATTGAACTGGGATTGAATCTGGGGAGTTTGGAGGTCAGGATGGCAGCCTTGAACTCTTTGCTATGTTGCATTGGGTGTTGTGAAATCTTTCTCAACATTGACTGTTTTTTTGACAGTTTATGCTGCATTGGCTTTTCTGTGGGATTGGGAGGCCGTTGGTCCTTGTGGGCTTAGATGGTCCATTACCATTGATATTATTCAATTCCCCTGGCAGTGGTGTTAATGTTATGGCTGTTTTTTTTTTTTTATGTCTAAGTGTTGCTTAATAATTTATTCCTTTTTTTCTAATTTGATAGGGTGAATGACAATTTGGTGACCATCACCGCCTCATGAGGTCCCAGTGTAAGAGAAAAATGGCTAAAGCTCAATTTTTCTGACGTTACTCATGATATTTCTCATAGCTTGTTTTAACCATTTTACAATAATTATATTAATGTGCGTCATTATAAATTTGATTATCTCAAATTCTGCATATGATGTCCCTGTGGCAGGGGAAGTGAATGACCTCATATTATACATCATCTGGAGGCTAATTTGCACATTCTGGTGCTGTCCATTGTCCACAAACAACTCTGTACTGTGATACAAACACAAATACATATTTGAATAAACCCACAACAATTTCCCACATAGCTGCTCTTGGGCAGGGTGAATTTGCGAGAACAAACAGATCAGTGATTGTGTAAACTGCTGGCCTTCTTGTTTCCTCTGCCCTTTTTATTTAGTGAAATTTACCTCTGGCAATACAGAGTGCAGGAATCAGCAACACCCCCCCCCCCCTTCCGAAGACTTTCATTTATCCTCAGTAACCTTGTTATCATGGTCATGTCCCAGTGGATCCGGAGTTTATCCCAGGAACATTGTAGGGCACACAAAATCCAGGTACAATATACAAAATGACCAAACACAGTACCCCTAGCACAGGATCAATCAACAGTCCCAGGAGGTGTGTGGCGGCATTGTCACTTACCGTAACACCTGGAGATTTGTTTCCGCCAAGACCACTCAGGTGTTTCAGTCCCTGGTCATCTCAAGATTTGACCTCTGCAACTTACTCCTTACTGAACCTCCCAAGAGGACTCCAGAATGCAGCTGTACACTTTCTTTGCTTAACCAAATAAATTGACATCAGTGACATCTCGCAGGGTTTTACTAATATCTCCCGTAAGAGAGGATATGGTGCGTAAAAAAAAAAATAGACTTGTGTGGTCTGTGTAAGTGGACTGATTCCTGCCTGCCAACCAGATGCCGGGAGGTGGGGCTTATCACACTCCTCGGTTGTGAGGCTTCCATGGTAACACCTGTCCAAGCTGTAGTCTGGGAGTGCCATAACCAGCTGAGAGAGAGACAGAAGATCGTTTCTTCTTGCAAGTCCCAACTGACAGCAACGCTTGTGTAAAGGCAGCAGAAACGGGGTGAAGTGAGAAGGAGGAATTAGTGCTGACAGATGGGCAACGGTGATGGAGGTGACACAAACCTGTCCAATCACAACAAGTGGATATGTTTGAGCTGTTATCAGAGTGCTGCTAAAAAAGAGGCTTTGGAGATCTTGTTTTCTTTTCTTTTTGTACACTGGTGCAATATTCGGTTCAAGTGAAAAGGGCAGCAATAAATAAAAGGTGATTTTTATTGAGCAGAAACATTTAACACATGTCATCAGACTAATGAAGTGGACCTGTGAATAAGTAAACATACAGTACCAATAGTGTCTTTGAACACATTCAACTGGACTCTGTTTTCATTTCCCCATTAAAGCGACGTACGACGTATATGATTATATCAATATATGTATCAATATATGCTGTATATACTGTACAATACTCTGCTGTATGCATTGGAACTGCTTGTGGAGTGGAAAGGCACCAGAACACCTAGTGCACCTGGCCTTCAAACTCCCAAGGTCCCAATCTGATCGAGCACCCATGGGATTCGCCAGACAAACATGTTTGAGCCAACAGACCCCCAATCTCACACAAAGGATCCACTGAGACCATCCTGGTTCCAAACACCCAGGACAACACCGGGGTCAAATCAAGTCAAGTAGGCTTTTATTGTCATTTCAACCATATACAGTACAGTACAGGTCAGTACACAGTGAAATAAAACACCTTTCCTCCTGGACCAAGGTGCTACATACATACATACAAAGTAAATTAACAAAACTAACTAGCTGATCAAGACACCTAATTAGCTGACTAGCTAAGAAAAATCAACTCCATAAATAATCTACTTATATAACACTATACAATATAATTGCTGTAGGAAACACAGTAAAAGACATACATACAAATGCACGTACACAAACACATGTTTCTCTGTGACAGTGCAGATGGTATTCCAGATGTGCTGACGGAGTAGGTGAGTGCTCTCCTGATATATAGAAGGTGACAAACAGATCTTATCACGGTTGTATCATCTGTATATTTTCAATTATTTTATGTGTTTGCGTTGTTTTCAGGAATTCGGTTGTGTGAAATGTTAGTACAGGAGTGGACGTAATAGAGGGGTTTCTGGCATGGCACTCTTATTATGTGCCTGTACAAGTTGTTCAGTGCACTTCTTGACGATTGGGGTGTGAACAATTGGCCCAAAAGTCATTGGCGTTTTGACTGTTATTTTTATTGGCACCGATACGGTATTGAAACATTTAGAGACAACAGCCTACTGTATGACACATCTGGTGAAGACTCTGCCAGCTCAGCCGTACGGCGCTTCAGTGTTAGATGCTGACGCCGTGATGCTTGCCTACAAAGCTAAAAATGGCCCAGCGACCCATTTACCTCTCTGCTCTAATCACAACCACGTCCCCTCCGACCCTCCAGCACTGCTCGCCTCGTCCCACCATCTCTCAGGGATCGAGGGCGGCATTCATTCAGACTCTTTTCTGTCCTGGCATCTAGGTGGTGAAATGAACTTGCTCTAGATGTTCGTGCAGCAGAGACTTTGACGATATTTAAACGACGACTCAAGACCTAACTGTTTCTCCAATACGTGGAGAATTAGACCAAATGCCTGAATGTAAATGTAATGTAGTGTTTTAAATGTAAAAGTTGAATTACTGCATGAAACTGTGCAGGACCACTTTATGGGAAATATAGGTAGGCGGAGTAAAGCAGGCTTGGTGAGTCTCAGAGGGTAACACCTTATCATTCTAGCAAAACTGCAATCACCCCCGTTAAAGGAGAAAAGGGAAGGAAAAGAAAGAAGATATTTTTACGCATAGCCTATTTCCCTGAAGCACTCATACTAGATGTTGTCATATACAATTGAAGTCTGAGAGCAGTTCTTCTTTTTCCCTCCAACAATCAGGTAAGTGACACCAGGGAGAGAAGTGGCCTTTAATGTGTCTGTCTCTGACAAGAGTCTGGTTCACTTTCTTGCTTTTTGCTTCAACCCTTTTTCATCCTCATCCCCAGATGCTGACCCCGCAGGGGGAATATAATAGAGCATCTGAAGTGACAACTGAAACATGAAGTTAAGAAAGAAAAGGGCTTTGCGTTGTGTGATAACCTGAACGTGATGCACGAAGGATGTAAAACTTATTCCACCCAGAACCCAAATTAGCTCAGCGAAAGCCGATGTATAATCCGACCATGTTCAACTAAAAAAATGTAGGTATGATAGGGTGCGATCTAATATTTCTGAAAGAAACATGGTTTGCCTTGATCAATTGCGAATTTCGCCTGTTGCTACATTACAGTGCATTCATGCTTTAATTAACGCTACGTCCTTTTAGTTCCTTCATATTTTCTTCTTGCAAAAGTTAAAAAACAATCTTTTTTTTTTTTTTTTTTTTTCAAAATCAACTTGGGTGTTTCTGCACCATGCAGATAATGAAGTACAAACAGGGTATACAATCATCCTCCACCATCTTTGATCTCCAGATGAGACGAATGACATCTCTTTGAACGCGACGAAATAATCTTGGAAACACTTTCAAGGCTTCATTTGGCAGTGACATTGTCTAAAGATATGGCATCTTTTCATAACCGTGCCTGTATTGCTTTCGCAATAACAGTCATCTCAGATATTAAAAACGCAATTCTTCCATTCGGGCATCTGTATTAAAGTCATCCATTTACGGGAAGATCTGTGCTTGTTTTGTTCCATGTTTTTGGAGTAAAGCAAGTGCTTTCCTTGATGTATATTTAATGTAATAATGCTCTTCTGATCCCTCTGGGCCAAGGCTTTTGTGTATTCTTGTGTTGTTGTGGTGATGATGGATGGTTTGTGAGTGTGGAAAGGCCCTACAGAGGCCCAGAGCACTGAAGCATAGTGTGAGAACCAGAGCTGAGTTTCGCACACACACACACACACACACACACACACACACACACACACACACACACACACACACACACGTTTGTCTTACATTGACATAATTATTAATGCAGCTAACTGGTGGTACATGTACAGTACACACAAATCCTAACCTACTACTAAGGTATAAAAATGTGCCAAAATACACTTACAGCATGTAAAAGAACATCTATGTCACAGTTTGTGTGTATTAGTCCCAGTTTGACTGTGTTGTTTAGTGCAAACTTTGTTATAGATTTTCTTTTTTTTTTTTTTATGACTTTATTATTGAGTCAGGACAAAAATGTTTCTATGATTTTCAAACATCAGTATTCCACAACAAAATTAAAAGTTACATAAAAATATTTATAAGCCAAAAAAGAAAGCAGCATATTATATAAGTAACCAATTTTTAGACAAAAAAAAAAAAAAAGGTAAGCTACTGGGTTTGCATGCAAAAAAGAAGTAGGTGCGACAGCTAATTTCCTTATAAAACTGCACAAATTGTGCATTTGAGCCAGGTAATATTTTTTTTTTTTTAAAGTAACATTAACACTATACTCTATATTTAAATTATATGTATGAGTTAGGCAAACTTTAGGAAAAGAAAAACAATATGATGTATATTATATTAATATAATATTAATAATGTAATCATATTATTATTGTAATTTTATCAACTATGTATGTATTTTTTTCTTCATTTCCCGAAGTGTGTATACATTTTTTTTTTTTTTTTGCCCGACTCTTTTTTTTTTCTTCCTGAAAACATCCTAGCTTTCTTGGCTGGTCCTGAATTCTGTCAGAAAATATCACATTCAGAATTCAGCATGTTCTACCACCTCCTGTTCGAGCAACCCTAACATTGACAAGAGGCATATCATGTTCACACCTTATTAGCACCTTGTTAGCACCTCACAGCCCCTTCCACTGTCCACTGGCCTCCCTCTGATGCAAGGGGCAGATGGGTGTGTGTGTGTGTGTGTGTGTGTGTGTGTGTGTGTCATTAATTCACCTGGATGACTGAGTCTCAAGCTGTCTGCTTGTGCCTAGCTGTGGTAACTTAAAACATAATAGCATGCTCAAACACAAAGACACAGACACGCCAATAAAATAACACTTGCTTTACTACCTGTCGAGATATACAGTATGCTTACACACACACAAAATGTGTTTACACTCCTAAATGCATGTCTAAGTGGGCACACACAGGTGCCTATTAGTTTTGTCTAGACACAGTAATACACCGCAGCTCCAAAGTTTTTTTTTTTTGAATACTTTGCATTATTATTATTATTTTCATTTGGTTAAACTCCCAGCAATAATCTGAGAAGTAGTTTTACATTCAAAATTCTTTGTAAGAAATGTACATACACTTTGTTTTGCTGAAAGTAGTCTAAATGAAAATTAATCTTAATGTAGCTAATTAAGTATTTGCATCATCTAACGTGTACGTCTTGATAGATAACCTGTGCTGTGATGAGAAACTTACAAACGACAAGCCATATTATATATTCTTGGAGTAATTGATATGTGCAAGTGAGCAATTTTGAGGTAGGAAGATTTTCCTTAGTGACTAACTTGGGGAGCTATGAAAAATCAGGGTGCAAAAGTATACTCACTATCAGTGGCGGCTGGTGCAAAAAAAAATTTTTTGCGGGGGGGGCGCAAAGAAAATTAAAATTAAACTTTTAATACTCGCCTGTAAATAGGCATTTATCAGGTGATTAAGCATCATTACTACTAGCATAAAATAAAGGCATGACTCACATGACTCACGTCAGCAGCTCCGCTTGCCATAAGAAGTGCTGGAAAAGACTCGTTGAAAATGGTCCAATCACATGAGCCCAAATATTTAAAAACAATATTGATTCGCTTAGAATAAAAGTGGGAGGGTTCAGGGCGCATTGTGCTCCGCCCGAAGGATGATTTGACAAAATCCAATCAGAGCTCAGCCTCAGGTCACATGCTTTTCAAAAATGTACGCGCCTACATAGACACTCGTTTGTCCGGCGCCCCGCGTAACACAAATGAACGTAATACAGTTTAGATTTTTTTTGTTGTTGTTGTTGCAAATAAATTATATTAAGAAATACAGCGGAATATTGTGACTAAATGACTCTATTTCATTATTAAAATAAATAATTATTATGTCAAATAATTACATGTTAAAGGAGCATTCTTCTCTGCCTAACCTTAAGGGGGGCGGCGCCCCTGCACCCCGTATTGACCGGCCGCCACTGCTTACAATATAGTATAGATGGTGTTTGTGTGTAAAAAAATTCTACTTGATTGAAGCTATTATCCAGATATCCAGCTAAAAAAAGAGTAAAAATATTGCAAAAAGTATGAGAGAAATGTGAAACACATATAAGCCACTGTTTTGCCTGAAAACATAATTTAGCCCTAATATGAACTGTTAGCTTAGAATTGTATTGCTGAATAGCCAATGTCAAAATGCTTTCTCAAAGTAGTTCGTGGCAAAGGAGTCTTTTCTTATTCCGGAATTTTACTGAGGTAAAGCTTTAAGTTCAACACTGTAGTCTTGCATCTTATCCGTATTAAGATAGACATGGATAGCTATTGCGCTAACTATGTTGTGTAGCATGTTAATTTAAATTGTCAAAATCTACAGTACATTGATCAGCTACATTAATTAACTGGTTGTCAAGCTAAAATATTTGAATGTTAAACTGCCCATGTTTAATTCGTATACAATGGACAGCAGGGCTGTAGTCGAGGCTACATCCACATAAACATTTATGCACCCCCTAAATGTCTAAAATATCATTTTTACACCTCTGACTAGAGTTTATGAAATTCTGACTAGCTTATTAGAGTTTACACACTTCTGACTAGTGTCTATCCATCTCTGACTTGCTAAACTTGTTCCTAGTATGCGCACTGAACAACTCAAGCTAATCATATTGTTTTGTGAGATGAAACCGTTGTGTGTTCTAAATTGTGCTGCTTGATCAGCATTTATGGAACCTGATTGTCTACTGTGACCAATTACATCAACTCTTGTGTCAGCCAGTTGATCAATTAAAATTGGACATGGATATCTAAAGATATCCTACCACTCACTCACTCACTCACTCACTCACACACTCATTACCTACAGTACACTGCTTAATCCTGTATTTGGTGTCACGAGGGGCCTGGAGCCTATCCCAGGAGACGTAGAGCATGAGGCGCGTTACACCTTGTACAGGGTGGAAACACATTGCAGGGCACACAGACATACACAAACTCATTCATACACTACGCGCAATTTGGGAATGCCAATTAACCTACCCTACATGTCTCTGGGCTGTGGGAGGAAACCGGAGTACCCGGAGGAAGCCCTTCAAGCACTGGGAGAACAATCCAAACAGAGACGGGAATCGATCCTGGCCGGGAATTGAACCCAGACCCTGGCTCCTCCTACCAATGCCAGCAAAAAACCTTGAACCAGGATGCCACTGAGCGGAAAAGTAAGGATGATTCCAAGGGCCCTTTAGTATCCAGAGGGCCCATATAAATGCTACAGTATGGTAACGGTTGGTCCCATCAAAGTTGGGGGGCCCAGTACTGTAGCTGCCTCAAACACAAAGTAAAAAACTAAACAAAAACAACATAAACCTGTTTAAATATTCTTTTATATTACTATAGGGCTAACCAGGTAGTGCTGTGATTTATATTTATTAAAATCTCTCATTGAAGTGTATGATGGATTGTTCAGTTCTTTGAATGGCGCATGGTGTTAAAAAGTCTTCCATACTGTCTTTCATTGTTTTATGCTCTTAATGGTGATTGATAAATGGTCTTAGGCTATGTTTATTCCATATGCTGTTGTTTAACAATTAATTTCAGCTTTTTCCCCACCAAGTAATATTCCTAACATTTTTTATAGGTATGTCATGGTCTGCCTTACCTTGATCACATAATTAATAGTTTTCCCTCCTGTCTTTTTTTTTTTTTAACACTACATGCCTGGAGAGTGGAATCATCCTTACGTTTATTCACTGGTTGAGGGAAGAAGTTCAAACCCTTGTGCTTTTTAATGAGCTATGACTTAAAATATCAGTAATATAACACAATTATACTATAAATAAGTGGCATAACCCACGGGGAGTGGCATAACCCACTCAGTGAACAATGATATGCTCTCCTTACGCTTGCACGCTTGCTGTGATTAGCTGTAGAGATTGGTCCGTGATTGGCTGTAGACTCATGAGCACTAAGTGCCTTCCATTGCTTGTCCAATCAGCTCTCTCTAGAAACACAAATATTTAATTTCAGTAATGCTCAAGTAAAGTTGAAATACACAAGTAATATTTTATTTGTAGTAGTGAAGCATTTGTTTATTTTCCACCCACGATAATAAAACTCCTCTAGCTTGGTTAACAAATCATATGCATATGTAAAGTGTGTTGCTCCAATATTGGAATCATTCTTCACCTATATGACAACAATAAGCAACAACAAATCAGTGTCCAAATCCAGTTTGTCCACCATCTATTTGTATAGAAACAACTTAGCCAACGTTTTGGGGTGTTTGTGGATTTTTTTCTACTGGTAGTTGGGCTTGTAAACTTAGCTCAGACCTGGAAATTCGGTCTATAAGCAAAGAAACATGTAGTGCAGAGGTTCTGCATCTGTTTTGGCCAGTGACTCTGTTTCATCCTGCCCAAATTCTCACACCCTCTCCCTACATAATACTTACTGTCAAACTAGTAGAAATTACAAACTAGGCAGACACACCAGAGAATATTCAGTAACTTTTTTTATTTAAAGTTTAAACCTGATCTTAATAAATCGTGGCAGGATGGCAGTGCTGGGATTTAAACTCATGTCTGGCTTGTTACAAGCCCACAGTCTTAATCCCTGAACTTTCGCTGCCACACCCAGCTTTCACGTCGTATGTCATGAGTTATGATAATTTTATTAAACGCTGTGTAAGTGTCCACATAAATAAACTTGGAGGAATCAGACTGAAAAGGGGACACGTTGTCTTCTGGAGGGACTTTTTTCTGGTAGAGATGACAGTAATATGTGCATTCAAGCAGTTTATGGGGGAAAGTAGGTCAGTACAGTTTGTAGTACATTCAAAACTAGTCATGAAAGAATCAATTTTAACAAGAAAACACATCTGATAATATTATGGAACCAAATTTCCAAAACACTCGTAAACCAAATCAAATCTTCCCATAAGAAATAATGAAAACTCAAATAATTCGTTCCACAGCCAAAAAAATTATTAATACAATATGTAAAGTAAAAATAAAACAAATTAACCTGCACTTCACCTTTAAAAAAAGTTTAAATAAATACAAACAGATAAGTGTTTTCGTTTGTGCGTGCAGGCGCCGTGTATTTGTGTGTGTGTGTGTGTGTGTGTGTGTGTGTGGAATTATCCCCTTCTCTCACCTCGTCTTACACAGTAAAACTCCTCCTCCCTCCCCCCACCTCGCTTTTTAAGTTTCACAACTAACACACACACAACGGAACCACTGTTTTAACGGGAATAAAAAGAACTCTCTCTAATGTGACTAACCTCTGCTGTAAAGTAAAAAAACCAAAAAAACAAATGAACCAGCACCTTACCTTTGAAAAGAATCACGACAGAGCAGAGTTTCTGTGTAGAGCAGAGTGTGTGTGTCTGTGTGAAGCCGGGGAGGGGGGGTGTAAAGGCGTGAGAGTGAGTGCGTGTGTGTCGGTGTGTGTGTATCGGTGTCAAAAAAACTCGGCACTCGTAAACCAAGACATGCTCATTTTTCAATTCAAAATTTATTAAAAATCTTTGCTCGTCTTGCGGAACACTCGTAAACTGAGTTACTCGCAATCCGAGGTTCCACTGTAGGTGGAAATATTGTATAAAGAGAAATATATGTGATTTACAGGACTGTATACCACCTCTGTGGTTTATTCTCCTCATCTTTTGGTTACATAGTACCGGTAAGAATGAAAAAATCTGGATTTTTACCCCTGTTAATTTCTCAGAAGGATATGTGTTGGTGGAGTTAAATAACGGGTTAAAGAAATAAATCATAATCTGTTGATTTTAAATGATGTTTGTGGAACTCTTGTATAAAATTTATATCACACTTGAGGTTGTGCTGTTGTGGTAGATATCAGTACAGGTATGATATCTTCAGCACTTCATCAGATCTATGCTGATAATGAGCATGACAGCACTCTCTCTCGTGTGACAGTGTTAAGTAACTACCCCCAAAAAAGAAAAAAAAAAAAGAAACAAGTTATATGTATAAAAAAATATATATTTTCAGGTTCGGTATGGGAGGACTGTAAGGTCAGCGAGGGTCAGGGCAGGTCGAGTTGCTGTCATACCATATGAATGGAATCGTCTTAGGTAGGGTTGTAATTCTAAATTAAATAAATGTAGGTTTGGGTAGGATCATAAATATATATTAGAGTCTGGTCATTTACATTTAAATGTCTGTTTAGTATCAAGCAGGATAAATTGGGCAAAATTGTCCCTGTGATGAGTCTGGGGTCTAGTCTCAGACTGAGAGCGCACCACATGTAGTCTGCCTGCAGCCCACTCTCAGTCTGAGACTAGATCCCAGAGTCATCACAGGGACAGAAACAGACCTTATCCACAAATCCTTCAGAACTGACAGGTAGGCTTCTTTTTTCTGGGGTTGATGTTTTTATTTATGTACCACCTACAGTAAAAAGAAAAACTGAATTATAAAGCAACATATCGTAAAAGATGCTTCAAGTACAAGTATTTCTTACACTCAGAGGCGTTGTGCATTCAGGTTTGTTTGTTTGAGGCAGTACCATGGCTTTGTCATCTAAGATTTAATTAGATACATTTTACATTTTTAAAGAAAATGTTCATATTAGTTCATATGCAACATAGATTAAATCTACGGATGAGTTTTTATGTCAATTATTTGCCTGGATTTATTTCTCTGCTGTAATGTTAATTTTATTTTGCCAGCAACAGGACAGAACAGGACAACAAGCTAACGCTAACAGAAGTTAGTTATGGAAATGGAGATTCTGAAGCTATCAGTACATTAATTTACGCATCTATTAAAGTCATACTGGTGTCATCTCGTGCACTCAAATCGGTTATTCATACCTCACAGTGTAGTTTACATGACCGTAGTTATGTAACAGCTCATAAAATCTCTGCTTGACTCCTATTCTTGCGCTGGTGAGCATGCTAACTGCCGATACTACACGGTGTCTCCAGTTGGAATGAATCAAATACCCTAAAACAGGGAGGGGTGTCTTTGCGCACTGTTAAGATTTAAATGAGATTACAATATAAACATACAGGAAAGTAACTGTGGCTTCAACAATTAAAACACATTAAACAGGGCATGAATGACGACTTTGCTCTGACCTGATGTAGGCAGGCTTTAACCTAGGGATGTCCTCCTGAGCCAGACCCAACGTTTACCCATATCTATTTTTTTTTATACCTATATTTTCAATTTACCTCATTGAACTCAACCCACCACACCATCAGGGCAGATTTGATTTGTTATTCAGTATCTGATACCTAAGTGGTGAATTAGCAATTACGATTCTGGAACTCTGATTGCAAGGTTGCGAGTTTGTATCCGCCTAGTAAGCTAAATTCAGAAGTGAGCCAGAAGTCATAACCTGACTCCTCATATGAGTAACGTTCTTGATGTAAATGTTGATATACAGTGCAGCTTTTTCTTTTTCGCAGTCACATCATATCAAATATACATCTTAATGTTTTTTTTGTGTTGATTTGATCTTGTTATTCACAGAATGTAGTTTAAAACTGAATTTCAGTGCTTGAAATGAATTGATTCTCAAAATATGCTTAGCGCCTGAAAAAAATTATTTTATCTGCCTGTTAATTATAATTAGAAATGCGTTCGTACATGCACGCCCTAATTAGGACCAGAACACATCAGTGCCTTTTAGTAAAAACCTTGAAACAGGACAAGAAGGACAATTTAATACAGATTATTACAAATTAAATCTCCGAACACAACCTACATTTCTCATCGCTTAATTTTCTTTATAGTGTTATTTGTTTTTCTTTCTTTCTACTTCTTTTCCTCTACTTGCATGAAGTGTTTTCTTTATGAACACATACAGTAGCAGATGTGACAGTTTGCCAGCACACACAGGATAGTAAGAGAGAAAGAAGAGGACAGACTGTACAAGAAAATTAGGTAATAAAGGCATTGTAAATGAGCAAAGCTGGATAAGTATGGCCTGTAATTGAAAGTAGGGCAGTGAAAGTGTAGACTGTACTGTTCATTGACATTTCTGTGGTGGAAGAGGATGCCCTTGGGAGATAGATGTGTGAGGCAATACACATGATGCAAGATGAAAAAAGAAAAATCAAATTTCTCCCACAATTTTGGATTGCGACATCAGGCTGATGCAAAAACCAAATATATGATGATTTTATATGGAACCTTTCTATGATTATTATTACTATGATTGGATATATCATATATAACATAGACATAAATTATGTTCATAACAGTCGCTAAACCAGAGTTAGATAAAGGAGCTGAATGGAGTCACGGTATCCCTGTGAATTATGTTAATATCAAAATAAATTTGTAATGCAAATTTTGATGCAAAAACACATCCATCACACTTAAAATACTTAGCATTTGTGCACTGTTTATGCCATTTTCCGCAAAGGAAACAACTCAAGTAATAAATGGTATCATTTTAATTGGTCACACTGCTACAACTCACCCAAAACTAATCGCGTCTGTCATGATCGTCCCGGATTTTTGTTTTTGCCTTTTGCGTTCATTAGGACTCTTATGTTGGAACTTGTCCCAGATATCAGTTCCCAGTATGCACTTCATCACTCACTTCGGTCCTGAAAAATTAGCTCAATGCAGAGGCGCCAAAATGTGCAATTCCCCATAATGACCACTAGGCAGGCTCCAAAAGTGAATCAATAGCAATAGGATTTCTTCTTTACAGTTTTCATTTTCTGGTTTGCTTTTAGCGTTTATAATATTAAAACTTCATTTAAAGATCAAACTGCAGTTGCATCCTTGCAGCGTTTTTCCAGGCAGCGGATTATCAGGAATTATTATATCGAATACATGAAACGTCAGCAATCAAATAATGAAGACTGTAAACTGGGATATAATATACTGATAGGAAACTCACCTGATCAAACTGCTGTATAGGAGGAGAAGAAAAAAAAAACACTTTGTGTTAATTATAGATTAAGAAACTTTGGGGTGGTAACTGTAACTCCACCCTATCACTGGTTATTTCCTATAACAGCACTCTCAGGTGCTTTATTCTTTACTTACTTCAATTTCATGACATTGTTTCTCACGCCTAGTGGTCTGCATAATGACTCCATTATCACCGATTCCTCAAACATGACTCATTTGCACTCATTGCGCTCTGATGACACTGACAAATTCATTTCTCTCCATGGAACTCCCAGGCTGCACTGATGCATTGGGAGTCTGATAAAATTCCTGATAAAAGTTCAGTTGGCTGCGCAGAACGTGCCAAAACTGTCGATGTTCTCCGTCGTCAACTTCAGAGTGCTTTTGTGGCCAGCTGATGCTTCTCAGGGTTAGACTTTGAAGCTTATTTAACAGTATGTTCTCGAGTTATTTTCTCAGGTTTACCTCCGAGAATATCAGCACACACACAGGTCATAGTTAAGCAACCTCAAATATATCGATGTTTACTTTTTCTGATAAAGCTACCACGAAGAGAAAGATGAGTGCAAACAGAAAGGAGAGAATCAATCTGATACAGGAGCTGATGAGAATAGTCCTATATGTGTTTTTTTTTTTTTTTTTTTCTTATTAGTTGTGGAAACCACAATCCCTTAGGACAGCCAGACAAATTCTTATGTTTTTGCTGGACATGTAATAAATCAGTGGTTGAGATAAAAAAAATATTAATATGAAGCAACAGATAAGAATTTCAGCTTTCATCGGCTAATATTTACATCTGGCATCTTTGGTGTCAGACCACTTGTTTTTTTTTTTTTTGTGCTGAGAAAATGAGATCAGATAGTAAAATAATACTGCTGATCCACTGACATCACTAAAGTGTTGAATTCTCCTTTTGTGGTACTTTTCCAGGTTTCTCCCACAGATTCTTTCAGTTCTAGTTTTCCCTTTAACCCATAATTGGGCAAAGAGATTGGTATCTTACATGGGATTTGTATACTGTATTTTTTATATATTTTTATAATATCTTGTCATTTTTTTATACAGTATATGTACAGTTTGGGCCAAAAGTTTTGAGAATGACACAAATATTAGTTTTCACAAAGTTTGCTGCTAAACTGCTTTTAGATCTTTGTTTCAGTTGTTTCTGTGATGTACTGAAATATAAGTACAAGCACTTCATTTGTTTCAGGCTTTTATAGACAATTACATGACATTTATGCAAAGAGTCAGTATTTGCAGTGTTGGCCCTTCTTTTTCAGGACCTCTGCAATTCGACTGGGCTGCTCTCAATCAACTTCTGGTTCAAAACCTGACTGATCCTGGCAATCTAATGATTGCCACAGTGATGCGAAAGACTTGCCAGTTATGGCAACCATTAGATTGCACTTGGTGGCAACAACTGCATTCTAATGTTTGCCATAACTGGCAAGTCTTTCGCATCACTGTGGGCGAATTTTGGCCCATTCTTCTTGGCAGAATTTGTTTTGAATCACATTGAAGGGTTTCTGAGCATGAACCGCCTGTTTAAGGTCATGCCACAGCATCTAAATGGAATTTAAGTTATCTTTGTGTAATATAAAAATTTGTTAAATGATTTAAATGACAAATATGCAAAAAAAAAAAAAAGGGGGGGGGGGAGGTTTATTTTTTCATAGCACTGTTTGTTAATTGTTAATATTATTTGTTAATAATTGGTTGTTCATAATTTTAAAATTAAAAATAGAAAAGTATTAGGAAAAGTCTTGAAGTTTTCAACAAGCACCCTTATATTTATTAAATAAAGGTTTAATAAATAAAATGCATTTTCATTTGGGTTACAGTCTGGCCAGGTTTTGACTCCTTCTGAAAGCTTCTGCTTTTCCGCCCGGTAAAGTCCTTGTTGTGTTGGCAGTGTGTCTTGGGTCTTAAATAACTTTTGTAGACTCCTGAATTCATTTTGCTGTTACTGTGATGATCTTTGATCAATAAAGATTAGTGAACCTGTTCCAGAAGCAGCCATGCACGTCCAAGCTATGACACGATATCCACTGTGCCTTACTAATGAGCTCCTGTGTTTCAAATCATCAGCAGATCCTTTCTTCCTCTACACTTTGGTGTTTCCATCCCTTTGGTAGATCTGAATCTTGGCCCCAACCTTGGTTCATTCTGGCCTTTTAGATCTACACTACAGTATATTTCTGCTCATGGATCGTGATACCTTCACCCCTGCCCCATGGAGGTTGTTTATGATGTCACTGCCTGTTGTTTTTGGGTTTTCTTCGCAGTTCTCATAATGTTTCTGTCATCGATCGCCGTTGCTGATGTTGACCTTTTCCATGTCCTGTTGTTAGTGCACCTGTGGTTTCTTTCTTTTTTAGGAAGTTCCACATCTTGGCTATGCCTAATACCTGTCACATGGATTTTCTTTCTTTTCGCAACCTTAAAATGGCTCGATTTTCTTCCGGTATTATGTAAAAAGCCCAGTTCCGAAACCAAGAGAAGACATTCAGATCACAATTCACATTAATTGTTTAAACATTCATTCACAAATGTGTGTTCCAATATTTTTGACATTGTCAAATGGGTGAATTCATACCTCATACTACTTTCATCACATCTACGTATATGTACTGTAAATGTCAGATTTGAGTTTTAGCTTTCTTTTGCTATCATCTCATATTCATCTTTTCCCCTTAAACCTAATGTCTTTGATGAATGGTAAAAACAAAAGAATTGTCAATGGCTCTTTTATTGTGTTTTTTTTTCTTCCTGAAATCAGTTCCAATTAACCATCTGCCTTCACTGTACAGAACTGCAGCTAAGGACACATTTTCTTGGACAAGTATGTAGACAGATTTGTGTATGAACAAACATAAAAAGTAAATGTAATGGCTTGCACATGCAGGGGGTGATAAGTGCGGTTCAATGCCCGCTGATGGAGAAATCAAGTGGAGTAGAAACCCTGCTAGGACCAGCTGCCCGCTGCAGAGCCACACTGTGCCCGGTCTGTTCCACGAGCGGATGGCTGGCCCGGCCAGGAACCTGATTAGAAATATGCTTCTTTTTTTTTTTTTTCCCTTTGCAAAATCTGTCAGGCACGTGATGATCTGCTTACTCAGTATCTTTATGTCTTTTTAAAGCTACGTATGTACAGAAGGGACCAAATATCAGAATCTGTTACTGATTATTTTTTTTTTTAGAAAATCTAAATAATAAAAGTAAAGTAAAGCCTTTATTTTATCACGTATACATTACAGCACAGTGAAATTCCTTCTTCGCATATCCCAGTGTAACTGGGGTCAGAGCGCAGGGTCAGCCATGATACAGCGCCCCTGGAGCAGTTAGGGTTAAGGGCCTTGCTCAAGGGCCCAACAATGGCAACCTGGCTGAGCTGGGAATCGAACCGCCGATCTTCCGGTGTTTTTATTTACTGAGGCTTAAAAAGAAAAAGTTAAAGATCATCAAATTCTTCTTATTTATTATTATTATTATATTATTATTATTATATTTTTTATTCATTCATTTATTTATTTGGATACTGATTACTGTATTCATAATTATCACATTTTACAAATATTATGGCATGATTGAATTCTCAAACCTGATTGGTCATTCAATACCCTATAACAGCTTTAATTGAAATTACATTATTGAAATGAATTGAAGTCCTCGTTCTGTGTTTTGTTGTAGGTATTGGCATTTAGCAAAACATTACTGATATGGTGAAAGTTGCTGTAATAAGACTTTTGTTTGAAATATAGGGAAGGAGTCTGAAAGGTCACTGAGTGGTGAAAGTCTTTTATTAACTTGGTGTAGGAACATGATGTTTTTTTTTTTTTCCCCCCACAGATAAAAGATACATTTTCTACTGGGCGCGGATGCACAAAGAATCGGAAAACCTTCGCAGGTTATGTACAGGAAACAGAAATGAGTAGTTACCTTTGAGTCTTCTAATTCGAATCGTTCACTCGTTTGTCACGTGACTCCCATAGACGCTATGCAGTGCAATAGATTCAAACGAACAAACGATTCAGACTGGAAGATATGAGAGGTGAGTTTATCATTTGATTTCCTTAGCTGCACTGTAATATTTTCATTACTGGAACTAAAGCCAAAATGTGTGTATGTAGACATGTTGGGGGTCTTTTTATTGAAAATGTACCATTTTATTTTATTTCTGATCAAAAGAACGAAATGAGCTAAATGACTCAAAAAAAAAAAAAAAAAAAGATTTGTTCATTTTGATGAACGAGATTCAAAGAACCGAGTCACTAAAATGATCCAAACTTCCTATCACTGCTTGCTATCGTTTGTGTTAGCGTTAGCTCATTTAGCGCTTTTGTTCCAAATGAGACGACACTGTGCTTTATGCTTCGTTAAATGATTCGCTAATTCTGACATTTTAATGCTTTCTAATTAATAGCTAATTGCAATATGTATGGTGTATAAGCTCCTGTTCCACACACCCTTAATCAGGAGTTAGAGACGGATCCAGGCTTGTGTTAAAAGCTAGTTAGCCTGGATAGCTCGCGTTAGCTATGAACTAAACGCATGGTGGCCAGAAAACAGGTGCAAACGTACAGTAAGTTTCAAGGGAATCCCATAACACTGAACATAACCTATAAACTTAAACCACACATGATACTCTTTTGAAAAAGATCATTATTTCCTTAAGTTCCTTAATTATATAGCTACAGTACTTTCTTTATGAGCGTACCCTGTACACCATCGTGGTAAGTTTCCTGTTTGACGTGGACACTTTATGAATATCAAGCTCAACATCACCCATATCACGCTGTAAATGCACAAGATGAAAAGCCATGAGGAAATGTGAGGTTAAAGAACGTGAACGAGACCGAACGATTCTGCCTCGAATAAAGCCAATATGAATTCCTGGCCCTTCTTAATTATACTGTGCAGTACAACGTGAAAAGGTGTCAGATGCCCGCAGAAGCGGATCCGTCTTAATGAAGGAAAACAGATGGGGAGAACTGAGAGCGATGAAACTGCCAGAAGAGCTGGGAGGTGTCACGAAAAAAAAGGGAAGAAAGAGCTAGAGAGGAATATAGCACGCTTGGCTGAAGGGGTCTCTGGTGATTAAGGAAAGTGTGACAGGTTTCTCTGCCCAGGGCTTTTCTGCTTTATTGAGACACAGCCGGGGAGACAAAATCCAGGCCGCAAAACGTGCTATTATGTTATCTCGAGATAATCTTATTTTGCCTTAATTTCATTTCAGGTACTTTTATGTTACAAGCTATTTTTATAATTGAGTATAACCTAATATTTTTTCATAATATGAATTAATATGAATTTTCTCCCGCTATTTCAACTATCTGCGTAACATCACACTGGATGATAATTGCAAGATAATATTCAATAAACAAATCCAAGACATTTTCTTTAAAATCCTGATGTAATATTTAAAAATAATATAAATTTTATTGACATTAATTTGAAATATTGACACGGTACTAGAAATGTGGGCAGGGGTGTTTTTTTTTATTAATTCAAAGGGCGGTCATAACATTTGTATTATTGTAGGAAGAAATTTCAAATATTTCCCAAAATTATGTCTCTGGAAATGAGTACGTTCGTGAATGTTTCTTCTTGTTTAAAAAAAAAAAAAAAAAAAAAAACAGGGGGGGGTGGGGGGGGGGTCAAGTTTTGCACAATGCCACTAGAGGGTCAAAACCAAAATGGTTGAAAAAAATACAAGTCCGTGCTGTTATTCATCAGCACCTAGGTATCGTGATGATATCGTATCAGGTGATCCCCGATGATTCCCCCTCAGTACACAGGAGCACTTCCATATTTTTCAGGTCTTCCGTATTGTTCCGTTCAGGCACAACAGAGATTTGAGCAATAAAAAATTGAAGGAATGATGAACAGAAGAGAGTGAGGAGAGAAATAAGAAGGAGAAGAGGGATGAGTCTTGAGGGTGAGGGGAGAAGAAAGCTGAAACATGTCATGAACAGAATTAGCTTTAGCTGAGTGACTGCATGGATTAGGGTGTCTAGAGAAATGGACTCCTGTTTAGACTAGGATTTATTATTTAAACAGCGTGCTCTTCATTGCCTGTGCACACGCGCGCACACACCCATACACACACACACACACGCGCACTAATATTGATTTTAGATTTTTGTCCACAGGCTTTGGGTTTCCTTTTTTTTTTTTTTGCCTTTCCCACTGCAATCCCGGGATCTGTCTCATTCTCACTCACAAATATATACATGACATGAGCAGGTGTAACAGAAGGTCACTATGCCTGGAGGATGGCAAGACGATAAACGTGAAATGAGGTGTAGGGGATGTGGGTATAGAGACTGAGAATCGATTGTATGTTGTGTTGGTGAGTGCATAATTGAGGCAAGCTTGGGCTAATGTCAGACTGATAGAGAGACAGTGACGGTGTACAGTAGCCTCGGGACCTCGGTTGGAAATGAGTCGTTCTGTCTATCAGTCGCCATCCAGGACAGCAAAGGACAAACTGAAAGCTTTATTAAGGTAGGCTGGATTAAAAAAAAAAAAAAAAAAAGATCCATACATACACACATTGGCCAGAGTATGTTGACACTTAAGCGTCACATCCGCATTGTTTTTTTCTCACAATGTTACTACAATGTTAAAAGCACACAGTTGTGTACTGTATGTACTGCATTTCTGAGTAGAATTACCATTAAAAGCAGCCTAAACTTGCAAAACACACATACAGGTGATAATATCGGAAGGATGTATGAAGTAAGGTCATCGGTATGTACTTTGCAAAATCTTGACCCCCTCATTTCTTTATATTTTGCGCCTAAAGAGCCAGACGTTCTTGTATTCTTTAATGTAGACTTGAGGAGTACAGACACCCCGAAGGACTTTTTCTTGCCTCTCATTTTAGGTCCAGTCCCTGTACCTGACTAGTTTCAGAGGAATGTTTTTCATTTGTTAAGTCACACCAGTCCTTTGGATTATTCAAGCAAAAAAAAAAAAAAAAAACTAAGCTAAGGCATGAATGAATGAGAAACAGGTGTAGATGAGGACAGATGATCAGACCGGTGATTAGTACACTGGTGATGCTGAATGCCGAGTAGTAGTAAAGTAAAATAAAAAAAAATAAAAATGTAAGTGTAAATATCATAAAATACTTGAGTAAAGACATTTTACATAGAGTACCTCTACTTTTACTCAAGTGCATAATTTGTGTACTTTGTCCACCGCTTATGATATAGCTATTCATGCAGGAATATATTAGTATTTTACAGTAATAAACACCAGTTAGATTTATTTCAATGCTTTGATCTTGTTTATACAGAATTCTATTAATCATTTAAAATGTTTAACCTGCTCTTTGATCTTACTTTTATGTTACTTAATTTTTTTTCCAAATTGACAACAAATTGAAAATAATCTCTCTCTCTCTCTCTCTCTTCTTCTTCTTCTTTTGGCTGCTAGAGAGGTGTGAATAACATGCTGGTGATTTGCATAAACAAAATGGCGAGCGCAGAAAGTTGATGATGTGTAAGCCGTTTGTGAATATAAATGTCTTTGCCAGCATAAATGCTGTCATAATATTGGCATAACATAATATACTCATACTCACCCATATGCTATACATCTAGTTACAGCACAGTACTGGAGACATTCCCACTTATTTATAGACTTCTACTGGCTTCGAAAAAGGCATTGTAGCTTCCACAATACCTACTCACGCTTGCATCTAAATGGAAACTCCAGACGCACGCCTCTTGGCAAAGGCAAGACTGCATTTTGGTGGAGTGATGCTGAAATCTTTACAGAGTCATTTCAGGTGAGCCTCAGCAACAGCCAAAGGCTTTTTTTAAAAACAGGAATAATGGCAATAGCGAAACTCTGCATTACTCACAATGGTGCTGATGACTTTCGTGGCCTTTGGGCTGCAGTAATCAAGCAGGAAGACACAATAAATCCCATTTTGCATTTAATTTGTTCAGCTCATTAACTATTGAGCAAGTCGTAGATTTGTGTGATTTCCAATAAAATGACTTTCTATGGTCTGTGAGCATGCGAAAAGCCCAGCACACCCATGTATGCACACACATTGTCTAATTATCTGGTAGTATGCTTGTTTTTGTCCCTTTAAAAAAAAAAAAAGATTACTCGAGACCAATTTGTGCCACGTGTGGCATGTGCTCCACACGGAGATTTACTTTGTTATAAGTCAGAACAGCCTGCTCATGAACTACAACGAACCACATTTGGATAAATAGTGCAAATATTTCTGGAATAATGCAGTAGGTTTTGAGTTCTTTTTGAGTTCTTAAGTCAGGGTCACTGTAGGAAGAGAATAAATATTTTCAGCAAGATAAAGCATGATAAACTTCTGAATGGATACCATATGGATACCATGTTCAATAAAGCAGCATTATACCGTAAGTAGTAGTATAATTTGTGCAAATATTTGGGGTTATGGTAAGCAGGCTGCAAGTGGATATTCAATTTAGTGTTTAATATTAACATGCTGGAGCATGGATGGACGATATTAAACAGCGATGAACAAGAAGCAAAGGTCAGTAACAGGAATAATGGAGGTAGAAAATCAGGCTTGGAAATGCACAATGACTATCAATAGTACTTTACAAAGAGGAGAAGCAGGGGAAATAAACTAGTCAAGGACATACCTTCAAACAGGTGGATATACAGTAGGATCCTTTATTCACTATTAACCTATTATTCATATTTAGATTGTGAAGGCAATTGTGTGTAAGGCACAACAGTGATCATCAGAGGTCGCATCATAAAGGACAGGTTGTAATAGGGGATCCTATCCTGTGATGTACTGTATAACACCACCAGTACTGAGGAAATGCTGACAGAGATGAACTGTTGAACCTTCTCCCCTGCTGTGTCTTCCCATTTTATCACTGGAAGTGGTCCTGTAAATATGGCATGAGAAGAAGGAAATGGTTATGAGGGGGAAAAAAAGCGGTCAGAATTTGTGAAGTTGAGATTTAAAGTGGTAAAGATTCATCAGGCCGTATGCAAGGTGTTGGCACCAGTGGTGGTTCTAGAGTGTATGGCGCCCTGGGCGAACTCCTGAGATGATGTCTGCTTAGTCACCTCCCTTTCCATTTCGTACTTCTGAGTGACCTTCCCAGTCAATTCACTGCCTCAGTCACAAACTAAAACCAAGGAACAAGCCAGATTAATCGACCCACACGATGGCATGAAAAATGCAACGTGGAAACAACTGATATTGTTATCATTATACTTCATTTTGATTTTCTTTCTCCCCGTATGCAAAATCCAACCTCAGGCGGCTGCCCATGTCACCATATCTAAAAGCAGTACAGAGGCACAGCGGAGCTCGTGCAAGTGCCATAATTAGTGATGCCGCTTCGTGGATGCCACCATGCTAGAGATTCCCTGCGTGGTGAAATGAAAAAATCTACACGATGGATGTAGTTTTGATACGTCAGAAAATGCTTACCCGTTGTGATGTATGCTAGATGTTCATGACATATACACACCTCTATAGAATGGGTTGGGGTATCTACTGTACTATATAGTGACGCACCAAAACTAGGTTCTTCAATAAAGTCCGGCGCATTGGGCAGCAAGCGCTCTCCATCGTATTCGATCAGGTGCGGTGGTCGGTGCTTCGTCCCACGACAGGTTGATAGCCAACTTGAAAGGCAGTAGGTTAGACTTTGGAGACAGGACAAGCTGAATCTAAACACACATTTAACGTATGTCCGTCATACAGTATGGCATTCATTCAGTTTATATTGTAATCTTACAGTTTGATACAGGACGGGATGACACTTGCTTTGATGATTGGATGGAGCGTTTTAAAAACTCAGCACTTGGACGAGGTAGATTTATGCCAGTAGATGTGTGAGTCCAACCACCAAGATGGCTGGCAAAAAACATGTGACGAAATGACATACGGAGAAGGAAAGTAAGGATGATCTCAAAGCTGCTGAGTAATGAAAACTGTTGGCTTCTTCAAGGTGTTAAGGCTCAGGAAGCCCAGAATGTCTAGCAGTGCCCATGGTTATAGAATCACAATCTCATCACTATCCCAGTGTCTTTTCCCTTTCCAGAAATTACCAATCTCCTGTCCAACGTCTTTATGTTAAGGTGCTGTGATCAGAAGCTGACATCTACTGACAATAACTGCGATATCCACTTCCTTAACCGTTAACTGCCCTTCTCTCTGCACTCCTTCTCTTTAAATAAGTAAATGAACCATTCTGACATCGACTTCCTTCTGGGTTGTATTCAGACTTAATGACTAAAATTAATTATTTGTCATCATTTAAAAGACTTACTCACACCCACACACACACACACACACACACACACACACACACTTTTTCTGTCCTGAATCATGGGGTATTAATAGGCTTTGGTCTCAAATGAGTATTTAGCTACCATCTGTCAGAATTTTTCCATATTTCTGAATAAAACCTTGAGACATTTTACCTCTCAGCATGATCCAGACCTAAGTTTAAAAGTTATGTCAATAATTTACGCAAGAAAGGTAATCAGTATCCAGACTCTGTTCATGCAGGTAAATGCATGCAGCTCAATAATTCACTTAATAAATGAATGTCATATTTATGCAGTCAATGTTGCCCCTGAATGACATTACATAGGTTTGTGGATTTACGGCTTTTTAAAAAAATCAGTTAAACTCCAACATACTGTGCAACACATTCTATTTTGTTTTATGCTTGACATTTAAATACTGACGTGGACACTTTCAGGATGAAGTCGTCATCCGGTTTGCTTAAGTAAAGTCTTAATGTGTTGAGTGATGTATTACAAACCGGTCTTTTACTGTATTTATTATGAGTTGCTTATTATTGTGCCACTGTTCACTCTGATTTTACACACATTCCATTAAAATTTTTATTTTTTTTTATCCATGCATATCTGCCACTCCTAAAACTTTGGGAACTTTTGTTGTTTTGTGTGTCCAGACTTGGTGGTTTGTCACTCAAGAGAGTGAGCGATACAGTATCCTTCCAAGTCCCCTCAAGTGCTGACCTCCTGACTTCACCCCAGTGGAGAATGGAGGGATTCTGACAGCATGGCGAACTCGGAGTAGAATTCTGCAAGTCAGAAAAGCTGTGTGAGATTCACGCAGAATAAAAAGTGCCTTTCTTGCATCAGCTAATCAATCCCAAAAATGTGTAGATATGAGTGCATGGGTTTGGTTCATAAAACTGTATAGTATATATATTGGACAAACCCCCTGCGATGTGAGTTGAGTCTGCCTATACCATATATTAATCCATATACTGTATAGGCAAATGGACGGAATGAACAGAGCCTGGCTATTGGTAGGAACATGCCTACTTACCCCAGTTAGCACAAAATGTGTGCTAACTGGGGTAAGTAAGCAGTCAGTGGCATTGGCCACACCCCTAATTATGCATAATTTTATGCCTTAATATAATTTTAACTGATGAATTCCATAAATGTTCACCCCATGCAGTTGTCAAGAATAGGAAATCTAGATATGGAGTCCAAAATCATTTTTTTTTTTTACCAGGCTGTAAACATGTTTACTTCTCCTGTGTATACAGTCATGTTTGAAAGTTAGTACCCCCTCTTCTATGTGTTTTTCTTTAAAAACCATCAAAATATTTTTTTATTTTGTAATCTTAGTCTTAAGCAAATAGAACCTACTACTAAATACAACTATTTTCACAATGGCGTTATTTATTTATTTTTAATTCAGAAAGAAGAAAGAAAACAAAATGTAGGCTATACTACTGTAAGTAGCCCTCGTGATCCACCTTTAATAGCAATAACTTGAGGTAATTATTGTATGACTTTATCAGTCTCTCACATAGTTGTGGAGGAACTTTGGTCCAATCTTCCTTACAACATTACTTCACTTGATTTAGATGTTTAGGAATTTGCTCATACACAGCTTTCTTAAGGTCCTTCCACAGCATTTCAATTGGTTTGAGATCTGGACTTTGACTAGACCGATTCAAAACCTTGATCCTTTTATTTTTCAGCCATTCAGATGTAGGTTTACTGGTGTACTTCAGCTCATTGTCCTGTTGACCGAAACAAATGCTCTCGAGCGTTAGCTGTTGGACAGGTGGCCTTCTATTTGCCTCTAGAATATTCTGGTACACAGGGAAGTTTATGGTCGACTCATTTACTGCAACGTGCCCAGCTCATGTTGGTGCAAAATAATAACTAAACCTCACCCCTCCACCGCCACGCTTAACAATGGGTATGGGGTGTTTCTGCTGAAATGCTGTTTGGTTTTCCCCAAACATGGTGCTGGGCGTTAAGGCCAAATAACTCAACAATGTTGTTTTCATCCATCCATGGGACATTGTTCCAGAAGTCTTGTGTTTTGCTCAAATGCACATTTGTGTACCTCAGTTGTGTTTCCTTATTTTAGACAGAAGAAGCTTTCTCCTGGCAACCCTTCCAAACAAACCATACCCGTTCAGTCTTCTTCTAATTGTGCTGCCATGGTCTTTAACATTTAACATATAAGGCCTGCAGGGTCTGAGATGAAGCTCTTGGGTTTTTTGTATTTCAGCATTGCGCAGTCTTGGGTTGAATGTTTTGGAACATCCACTTGCGAGAAGATTCCCACTTGTGAGTAATCTTTCTTGCTGTAGAACATGAGTGAACTGGATGAAATGGTTTTATAACCCTTTTCAGATTAATGCCTTTCCCTCCTGGCATTGTGTTAACACACACCTACAGTAAATGCTTGCATGAGGTGCATTGCAAGCTAATTCGTACTAATGAATTTTTATGGCAGACAACATGTACAATAAAAGGTTTGTATTTACTTTGATGTGATGTGTGAGTTGGTATAGTCTCCAGTGTCAGGGCGTTGTCAGAGGGTAAGGTATAACTTGATATGACTTTAGACATGAGTTTGCATTTCTGGAGGGTCTTGAAGTTCAAAAAAGAGGCTTTTTTCAGAGATGGTTCAAAAACTGTGAACATAACTCGATTAGAATATAATTATTTACCAATCAGTGTGGAATAAGAGGAATAGAACACTCTGAGACATGTCGCTACATAATAATAATAACATACAAAATAATGATCTCATATTGCATCACGATGCTGATGATCACAGCCCTCCTACCCCATACCTACAAGCCTAATTTCTGAGTTATGCCCGGCTTAGTTTGCTTGCATTTTCTGTCCGCACCGTCTTGCAGTGTCAGGATAAGAAAAGAAAAAGTTGAATCCAGTTCAGAGACTTTAGGTTTGACAGATGAAGTTAAAGTGTGAGAAATCTGATCTCTGCAGAAGCTTCCACAGCCCTTTAAAGTGCAGCCTCATTAGAGTGTCTAAAAGCCCAGAGACCTTGTTCAGAGCGGACATGTTTCCAGCCTGTCTGCTTGGCGGATCTAGTGATACTGTGGGAAAAAAAAAGAAAAAAAAAGTTGGCTGGTGGAGAAAATTGTGTTGTATGTCAGCTCCTTAAATATCAACCGTGTCATGCGAGCAGAGGGTGAAAACAGCCCAGCCACGTTTGCCCTTTTCATAAAGTCGGCACCGCCACTGCTAGATCGCAACAGGAGATTTCGAGGTATGGCGCTGACTAAATCTAATAAACAGATCTGAGCTGTGTGAGAGATGAAGCGGTTTAAATCTGACTTCAAAACACATGTCGAAGCTTCTCATTTATTCTTCTCATTAGTTAAACTAATCATAGATTCCCTTGACATGTTGATAATATAGAGAGATGCAGACGGTTATTGAATCCATCAGAAGTTACTACACAGCTGTTTGTGTGCTTTCAAGGTAGTGTGTGTGTGTGTGTGTGTGTGTGTGTGTGTGTGTCTTTTCAATTGGAGTTGATGGTAGGTTTAATCAATTCTTTCTTATTGACGCTCACACAATCTGGAGTGACTGGCAGCCCGGCTGGTGCTGCTACTTAAGCCTTAGGCATCACCGCGGCAAAACTTATAAGCCCAATTTTCCTCACGGGAAGTTTTGCTGTCGGTGAGTTCTCAAGAGGAGACTGACAGTCAAAGCAATAATAGAGTGAGATGGCTAAAGTAAAAGGATGGCATTGACATATGGCCACTTGAAATCCTGAATCTTCACACCAATATGTTGTGTGGCTTCTTTCAGTGATTATGAGCCCTTTTCCACGTTCACCGTGAGATGAAATGCTCCAATGCCATGTCCTAAGTGGCATGCTCTTTATTGAGGGGTACAAATAAGCTAATGTGCTTAGTATAGTAAAGTGGTACCTCGGCCTACGAAGCTTAAGAACTGAAATTTCACAAGAAATTCGTCTCAGCATGTGAAGCATGTTTAGTATACGAGCAACTGAGCGGGTCACGTGTACTTCCTGTTGCGTATACTTTCGGTAGCTGAGCAAAACTTGTTTGCATCAGTGGAAAGCCAATCGAAGCAAGTTTACATTTTCTTTGTGTGTGTGTGGGTTTTTTTTTTTTTTTTTTGCATTTTGTGCGAGATTTAGTCAAGACCTGTGACCAGAATGTTAGCAATGCCGCCAGCAAGAAGAAAAAGGACACACTTTCAGTTTTTACTTTTTTAGTCTTTTTTTTTACTTTTTCATTTTCAAAGTAGCCGGTGCCAAAATGTATCATAAATTAAGGCTAAGTGAGGTTTAATTGTCTATTTATTCAATATTTGATCTCATTTTGCATGTATTTTTCAAATTTTTAAATTGTTTTTATGTGAAAATATATAATTATAGTTTTGGAAATTAATAATATTGGTAATATTTTTGGGTGGTTGGAACGGACTACCTTATTACATTATTTCCTATAAGAAAATACATTTCACAATACAACATTTCGCCTTAAGAATGAAAGATTTTAATTCATACGCCGCATTACCATCGTATATTACAGTATATATACTATAAAGTATATTTAAGCAATATCATACAGGAGTGCTGTTGTGCTCGATATCAGCATGAGGCTGATGCTATGATTGCTTTCATACAACAGTTCCATAAACATGTATAACTTTTCTTTTTACATTTTCACTTTTAGCTGCTTTAACGTTAGAATTTAAGAAATAGAATTGAATGGAAACTTAGTGCACTATTTAGGGTGTACAATCCGCTTCACACATCAAATAGTGCCCTTTATTTAGGGGTTAAAAAGGGATTTGGGATTCGGCCTATTGTAGGAGGTTAGTTCGCTGGATTGCTCACCTTAGGTGTAAAAAAACAACATGGTGGCAATTTGGAACAACTTATAAGCAATTATTAAGGAGACAAAGTGTTGTTTACAATGACATAATGTTAACAGATGTGTTTTCCTTCTAAACGTGTTTCTGTGACTGATTTTGAATGTGAGTTTTGGCCAGGCAGCTGCTCTCACTTCAGTAGGACCATACAGAATTACTTTCACCCAGGCTGATGATCAACAGGTTGTGTTATTAATAGTTCATTAGAACATGTGATGATGCAAAGTGATACATATAGTGAAATGTCCCAGTACTGTCACTGACTACTATCATCACTTATGAAATGCCTCTAATCTAATCAAATTACTCTGATTACTCAGTTAGCACTATACATAGTATAGTATAGTATAGTATAGTATAGTACGTATATTATAGTATAGTATGGTATAGTATATTGTAGCATAGCATATCCCGAGCCAGTGGCATGATGGATAAAGTGTTTGACTATGGAGCAGAAGATTCTAGGTTTGACACCTGGCTTGCTCTAAAAGCTTCCTGGATTATTCATCTCGTGGATATGGGGTAGCTCAAAAGGTCAGGGGTTAAAGCCCCAGCACCACCAAGATGCCACTGTTGAGCCCATAAGCAAGACCCATATCTCAATCTGCTTTAGGTGTGCTGTATACTGGCTGACCTGCATTCTGACCCCAGCTTCCTAACTAGTATATGTAAAAAAAACTGTGCTGTTTGGTGCATGTGACAAATAATTTAATCTTAATACCAGTATACTCACTCACTCACTCATCATCTATACCCCTTATCCCTGTATTCAGGGTCACGGGGGGCCTGGAGCCTATCCCAGGAGACTTAGGGCACATGGCAGGGCACCAGTATACTGATTTAATGCATATTGAGACCAATTATGATTCTAGAGCGAGGCTAATAAGTAGAACCTTAAATTTAATACCTGTTCTTTCAAAAGAAACCTTAACATGCACCTGAGTTCCTGGATACTGTAGATTCACAGAGCGGAATTCATCCTGTGGTTACATACTACGGATAATATCTGATAAAATTATTATAGCAAATGGGGCTTTAAGAAACCAGTTCATACTTCAATCTAAACATAATTTAAAAAACTGCCACAGTTCTTCACAACAAAGAAGTAAGGTAGTGCAAGAACCTTTGTTCTGAAATGTGTGGTCTTTGGAAGCTTGGGTCAAAGAGTTAACTTCGTTGGGGGTTAGCATCAGTAAGGCCAGATCCACAACAAAGCTGAGGTGGGAAAGACTGGTCATCAGGCTTTATACAGTACAGAGCACATTATTCATTGATTTCAACTGCAAAGTTTCCTTTAGTAAATCCAGGTAAGGTTTTAACAGGCTTAGCAGTAAACAATGCCTGTTGCAGTGATGGAAAACCATTCAAAAATAAATAGCCACAGGTCCTCTGGTTGATTAGATGGCAGGGGAGGTGAAATACTAACATAGAGGTATAACATACAGGGAGACCGAACCTGACGGAGGGAGTGAGTGGCGACTGAAGCAAAATCAAACTCGAGGCCAAGCATGCGATGAATCCAGCTGGTACTGACAGTGCATGGCTACTGTAGGAAAAACCCAATCACATCACAGGGTGGAGGGCATGAATACACTGCGGAGGTAGTAGAGTAAAAGAGTGGTCTCGATTTAGAGACATGCAGATTGTCTTTGGTCTCACTACATATGGTGTATCGGAGAAAGTGGCTGGTGATTGGCCCCAGCTTCCAACTGCAGAGGTCGTTTGGAGTGTCGAGCCGAACATTACGAACACATTCTCGCAGGTTCAGTCTTTAATCCCATTGCTGTCTCTCTCCACAAGATGCAGTGATCAATCTATTTAAATGGGTTTTCCTTACGCTCTCCTTTACTGATATCTAGTGGGACTGTATGATGTACACAACTTTTTGATATTCTGTTGCTCAGACTGGAAGTGGAATAAAATTTTCAATAACAACAGACAGAAAGGGACGTATAAAAAAACAAATAATGCATAACAGCAGGGTGGTCTGATGTGGTGAAAATATAGTGGGAGATTCAATCACCATATCAGAGAAGACTGTAAAGCTTAGAAAGGAAATGTCTGACAGGGAAAGTAGAAATGAAGTTCCAGGACAACATGATCTGGGTACAAATGACTGTCACTGTCTTTGATGTTTCTCTATAAAGTAGTGTTCTAAAGTGAAAACTTTGACTTATACAAGCTTCCAAGTCAATTTCCAGTACCAGTTGGGCTCCGATATATATGTTCTATATCTCTCTACGAGATCTCACTGACCATTTTAATAGGAGCACCCTGCTTATTTGTGGAATCAGACAGTCATTTGTTATTCACTCCATAAGAACTTGGAAAAATGTCATCTATCTGACTTGGTATGGTTTTGGTAACAGACCTTTTAGAAGCCGCTGCTCTCCTGGTAGTTTCAAAGCACAGTGGTCCTTAGAGTTGCCACGCAATAGCACAACGACTAACTACAAGCAGGTTTCAACAAACAAGTGAGGGCAAAATGTCTTTAAAGTCCCCAAGTGATGGGCTGCGGTTACCCCAGTCTATAAACTTTCACCCTGCCTAATCCCATGATAGAGAAAGAGAAGGGGAAAGGAGTTTTGTTTTTGTCTTGAACAAGACAAGACAAGAGCAGGGAAAGAAGCATTTGACATTTTTTAAAGAAGGATGGAACTGGGCTGCAAAATCGGGTTCAAGAGGACGGGAATATGGAGGACAGTGGTGCTAATGCAACCTACTATTTGAAAGGTTGCATATTTTATTGAATATTTCTTTAAGAAACATTAGTTCTAATTAAACATAGCATAACATCTCACTGAGCTACTGTATGTCTGCCAGAGAACAGCTTTTGCAGTTTGCTTAATAGGTCCCCTTTGAGTTACAAACTCCACAGATTATTTCTGGGATTGTGTTCGGATTTTTCTTTTTGTACACATACAGTACAGTACGTTTTAAATCAGTTATTTGAGCAATTGAAGAATGCGCTGTACGAGCTCTTATTGCGATTACAGCCTATCAACCTTCATTTCCTATCACATATGTAGTACTGATAAGTTCTTTCACTGTACTATAGCAAACCACGGCCCATTGGAGGTAAATGGCACCATGTTATCACTAATAGAGCAGCAGTTCTGTGAATGGAAGAAGCTTAATGAGAAAGGACAACAGATAATGGTTAGACTGGTAATAGCCAAGACCAGTAGGAAGTCAAGCCTCAAGGACAAGCCCAAGGCTACCATCACTTCCATGGCCACTGCTCCACATGCACACACTACACTTTTTTGACTGCCTCCATGTGGACTATATTTAATTTTCAAATTCTTCACACTTAATCTCTATGGATGAACTGAATCCTGACAATCACTAATGACATGAAAGTACTGAATCTTGTGCCTTGTTGCACCTGGATAGTGGGAATGTTATCACTGACAATGTGCGGTATGGAGTGATTCATCCCAAGTGTGTAGTCGGATAACTATTAAATATACTATTACTGCTGCCTACCTCAATTTCTTTAGAGCAAGTGCTCAATGGGGATAGATTTGATCTTTGTGAAATTGAATTGACTACACCGAATTTTACAATAAACTTAAAGGATTCTTTAAATATAATTTAGAGGGGGAAAGAAAAAAATCAATGGATGGATTGTTGTTGTTGTTACTCATTATTCTCTTTCTACAATACATGGTACCAGTCACAACCGCTTGGTCTGCTGTGGTCATTAAATACTGTGCGAGCACTATTCCTGCCTCCAGTCCAAACTATTATTTTCTGATTCTGATCCTTTCTACTTAATAACAGTACACTTAATAACCGAACACACATGGTGCACATATGGGACGCAACACCACATCAGGTTCCAGAACAGAAATCTGAGGCTGCAGTGGACACAGGCTTATCAAAAATACTCACCGAAACGACACAACTGACATTATTTTTTCCTGTCGTTCAACTATCCAGTTATGAAAGAAACATAGGGAGAGAGAGCCTAAGGGAGGAAACGCACACGATTGCAGGAGTCATGCACAGACAATAACCTGAGCTCAGGATTAAACTGGGAAGCTTTGTGGTGCTGGTGGTGGTGTTTTTATTTCTATTATTAAACTCTACTATAATGTATATTCCAAAATACTATCCCAAGATATCTGTCACAAACTGATGTGGGATTTATTTATGAATTAATAAATTCATATTAAAAAGGAACCACAAGTTTAATCTTAATCTTGTTACCTTTAATACGACTTGGCTTGGGCACATTGCTATTAATTTGCAACCAAGCCGTATCGTGACTATGTACAGTACTGTATATCCGATACAGAGATGCACTTTCTGCTCCTCTTTGAGGCATTTCAGATAGGAGCTGCTCTGCACACAAGGCTTGTGTAATCAGATTTTAGCTTATGAAATATGGCACCGCGTTGGCGTGAGCGGCACTATGAAGACATGAGAAATTTTAATGCAGCTGATGGGCTTCTTAGAGGAATCAGGATTGCTTGTTATTTGTGGTCCTTCCTGATTTGTTTAGACAAATTGCCTTGATAAAGTGCATTCATTAATCAAAGAACGTTAATATCCAAAAAAAACATACCCAGCTTAAAGTGTATTTACTTGACCCAGAGCCAGGAATGATGCTAATGGAGTTGAAGAACATTCTTCAACATTCGTCAGGTTTTCTGTCATTTTTATTTATTTATTATTATTATTATTATTTTTTTATTTTCAAGGACACAGCAAACATAAATCTTATAACGTGTGCTAGATTTTGAACATTTTGAGCATGTTGGGAGAATGATAAGGGATCAAGATGTCATTCATGATCATTCAACAGTTATCATTCATGTTCTCAGTATCGTGGTGGAATCCTGACCAGGAATGAATACTTACAGATCTGGCCATTATGCGCTCTTTTTCCCGCGAGATCCCGCAATTCGGCGCGCGCCATGCCGCGAGATCCCACAAGCAACATTCAGGAATTTAATTAAACGTGTTGTGCTTCACTGAATATCCACCAGATGGCGTATGGAAGGACTTTATCTAAAAGTTGACCAAGTACAATGAAGAATGCGGCACATTCAAGTCCGAAAATACCTGCTCCAGCTCATGGCCTCATTATTAAACTCTGAAACTGTATGAGACAGCAGGTACCAGGACTTTTGAGAACCGGACCTGTACTGTACAGCATGTGCTCTGTGTATACTGCATATGTTCTGTAGTATTTATAAAAAACAGTGTGTGTCTGTTTGAGTGTGTGCGGTTGGCACGATGTTCTCTGTCTGAGTCTTTCAATAACTGGGATCTTATTGAGATCAGAATGAGAGTGTGCAGCGCAGGAACAAATAAAGGAAATCACACCCACACTCGCGGGTCAATAGAACTTCTGTGTACTATTGTGCTGCAAGCATCTGCTCATTAAGAAATCAGTGCATCGATCCAGGGGTCATCTGGAGCGCTAAACTCAGGCGGAGAGAATCCTCAGTAATCTGATTTAAAAATGTTTTAATTAAAGCTTCTGCTTCTATTTTGCACTTGTCCTTGTTTCATTTATTCCACGTTGATAGATGGTTATATTACTTATGTCAATGATGTAATCAAAGCAGTGAAAACAGCCCAAATTCATCAGTTCCATCACATCCGCTAATTTCACAGTCGTGACTGGAGGCTTTGTTTTTTATTGGATTAATGTCCCTAGGTTTAAAAAAAAAAAAAGTTTGCTAAGCAACCATGTCAAGGAAGCGTATTCAGGGGATATTTCAGAAATCATGGCTGTGAGAGAGGAAATAATGGAACCATATTAGTATTCAGGTGATGGGAACCTCTAGTGGTGTGGAGTGGAATTGTCCAGTGATGCTGTACTCCTGTGGTTATAATATTGGTATGTAAAATACAAAAAAAAAAAAAAAACACCCAACACAATTACATTTGGCTGCTCACATACTGTACAGCACTGACACATCTTCAATACGTTTTAAAACAATCCTGATCATGTAAATGTTTGACCTGCAATACTCAGAATTGCATGTATTTCTAAACAAACTCCTGTACATATTCAGTTGGTCCTGCTGACGCCGCAACAAAGTCTTCCAAAACCTGTCAGCGGCGATACGCCGAGCCACATATCTCAGAAGGAAGAAATCTTATATACAGGGAATTTCATTGCAGTTCTAACTGCATTCCCCCAGCCTGCACGGCTAGGGACTCGTACAGACACGAGAAAAAGCAAGACAAAGGAAATGAGTAAATGCAGCTGTCAGTCAAAATTGACTCTCAAAGCAACAGTCTCCGTTTCGGGATGATTCATCACATAAAATGTAGCAGACATAGCTAGATTGCGTAGTCCGGGATGAAATCGTCTGAAAGGAAAAGTTTTTCATGGTGCTAAATGAGTTGGCGGAGTGTAAATGAGTTTCCCAAGATGGATGAGAGAACCGTCAAAACAACAGGTTGCTGCAGGCTCACATATTTATTACCAGGTGCATAAGAAAGACTATATATATATATATATATATATATATATATTCTACAAGTCAAATGTTCTACACACTCTCTAATGATATCTTTATTCTTATTTCTTTCAACATTGTACAGTTTAGTGGTTAGCACTGTCGCCCTGCACCTCCAGAGTCCGGGTTCAATTCCTGCCTCTGGGTCCGTGTGGGTGGAGTTCACATGTTCTCCCTGTGCTTTGTGGGTTTCCTCAGGGTACTTTGGTTTCCTCCCAGATTAGGCTGATTGGTGTTCCCATTGGTGTTGCCCATAATGTGTGTGTGCATCCCTGTAATGGATGGACACCCCATCCAGAGTGTACAGTATACAGTGGTATAGAAGATGAGTGGGAGTGATGTTGAGATGTGTCTGCTACTTATGCTCTGTAAAAGCTCAAATCTAAAGTGCTGTTTGTTAATTGGTGATTTCTGAGGCTGGTAACTGTAAATAAATATTTGCTCTTGCTTTCCTGCGGTGGTCTTCATGTGAGCCAGTTTCATCATGGTGCTTGATTGGTTTTTGCGAGTGCACTTGACAATACTGTTCTAGCAAGAACTGTTCCAGAAGAGCTGATCTTCAAGTCTTAAAATAACAGCTGACTGTTGCCGTTACTTAATTGAATGATGCCATATGTGTTACTTCATGTGTTATTAATAATAATAATAATAATAATAATAAAGTGTATACCGCTTCAAAGCCACGTCCCTGGCAGGTTTTCAATGTGCCGATCATGTCACAAATTTCCTATCACACACACATGATCACACCTTCAATAGATCCAGAGAGATCAAAGCGAGTTTTTAGTTTCCAATCAGATTGCACCATGCTTTTACCAGGCAGGAAAATCAAGATACTTACAGAATCGCAATATAAATTAAATCATCGCCAGGTTATCGTGATATCATACCGGGTGATCCCTAATTTAAGCATACCGATTCTAAATGGAAGTTTTAATGTTTATTTAGATGAACATTGGCAGATGTGTATGTCCACTGAACTTCATGTGACTCCTTTACTGTCAGATTGTGAAAGGTTATGTGACTTTATTTTTCTGACAGATAGTCTCTTATCATTACTTTCTTTTGTGGTCCCGTCAAACAGCATTAGCCTTCTAAAGCCTCTCTCACTCTCTCTCTCTCTCTCTCTCTCGTTCTCTCCCTATATACATATATGTGCTATCTTTATGGCATATATAAGGAAGGGAAATCTAAATCAGAACCAAGCAAAATCCACAGGTTTATTGGATTAATAGAATCTCTTTACAGAATTAAACAATAATTATTTGACATAATTGGAGATTATTGTCTAGATATCAAATTGCTAGGAGCAGGAACCTGTATTTTCAGGCAAAAGCTAAAGTCTCAGTCCTGTACTGAAAGCCCGTTATGCATCATTCAGTAGTTATCAGAGGTTTACATACTGTACACTCTTCACGAAAATTAATGTCATGGGAAGATTGGACTTTCAATGACTTTTTGAAATAAATTCTGGGCCAAAATGATTGAATTCTGGTTGAAGATTTGTTCACTTGTCTTGATAGAATTTTAGGCACAGCGCACAGATCACTTTTAAAGGTTTTTTTTTTTAGTCTCCAAAAGACTAATGTAGCCTGCTTTATACAGTGCATTCCACAGCCAGCTTTGATGTGCATTTGGGGTCAATGTCCAGTTGACAGTTCATTTTTGTTTACGCCTTAACCATCTAGCTGATGATTTCTGAGGTTCTCCACATCCCTTTTTATTATTCCATCCACTTTTGTGCACAGTGCACCAGATCCATTGGCAGGAAAGCAGCCTCCTACCACCACCATGCTTCACAGGTACACCTGGTATAATGTTCTTGGAGTTGAATGTCTTTACTACTGTTACTCCTGCTAACATAGCTCTGGCCGAAAACATTCCCCTAGAAGTCTTCTTTTTTTATTCATTTCGTCACTTATGATATTTAGTCAAACTTAGTAAAACTCGCTTGACTGCTGTTGACAGTAATGCTGTTGATCCAGCAGCTTTCATGCCTGTGCTTTGGGTCTTAAGTTGTTGACAAATGAAAAGACTTTTTGTGACTTTCAGCACCAAAGCTTGAATAAACTAAGTGGGGTGTATGTATATTTTTGACCCTGAGTAGATATTATAGAAAACTCAAAAGTAATAAGTAATACTTGTGCTATTTCAATTAAGACAAACAGTATGTTGTTCAATTATTCTGCTCCAAAATAGTCCAATTAAAAGATTCACTGCAACCCCAATATTGCCATGAAATCTATGTTCGCACATAGTATACAGTACAGTATGTAAACTTCTGAATGTGACCGTGTGCATCGAAGTGTTTATACAGACAGTAGGTAAAGAGGCCTCTGGGATGTGTACGAGGGATTAATTACCAAATAGACCAAATATCAAATATTTGTGTTCAATAAAATCCCGGCAACCTTAAGGATTTATGCTTTGCACTGGGGGCTGAAATATTGATTGTATACACACACTGGTCTGATAATGAGAAAATCTTCAAATAATCACTGAGAATGAGTGTTGACTCAAGGACATCGAGAGCTCAGTTGCCTTGTGATAAAAATGTTACACTGAACAAATTATGAGTATTGTGCTATTACAGCAAAATGCCTTACCTCTTCAGTTATATATTGTGTACAGTATCTGATAACAATCTCTTCTTTTACCTTAAGATCCTACAGAACTTAGACTTTTATATACCCAGGCAGTACAGTATATTGCTGAAACAGTGCTGGTTAAAGTTATAAATGACCCATTACTATAATCTTTTTATGCAACTGTATGCTTGTATAACATGAAGTCAGTGGAGCTTTCGATTATATTATACTATACTATAGATCTTTGATATAATAGACTAGATGATTTGACATTGCTTTATTTATTTGTCTTTGAGCCCTCCTGCAGTTTGTCTCCAGGCCTCTAGAGGTCCTTGGTTTTCCCCTTAGCCTTAGGTCTTCCTTGTGCTTCCTTTTTAGAGTTATTCAGCTCACCGGTGTCTTGTTTCCCCCAGTGTAATTAAGCTGTTCATTTTCCCCTGTTGGTCACTTGGTTTTTGAGTCCCTGCTCTGTGTGTCCTGTGTGCTTTAGAGTTACTCCTTTTTAAGTTCCTCAATTTGTTTCCCTTTTGGCTGCTTAAACATCCGACCTGTTTCTCCCCTCGTGAAGGTGTTGTTTTTTCAACAGTTCCTTTATTTTCTATTATTAATTCCTCAGGCTGAGGAGAACCTTAGTTGAATGTGTTTCCCTGTGGATATTTTGTTACCCTTTTGCTAATAAATCTATTTTACCTGGGACTTTGCCTTGAGTGCTTTCAGTTGGGTCCCAAACCATCACCTGGATTCCCAGGCTCTAGGCCAGAGCGTGACAACTTATATTCTGATTAAATGCTTTCATGTAAACACTTGAGTGAGAATGACTTCAATCGAATGGAAGAGTTATTGTTCAAATAAACGTAGCTACTGGCTAGACGCAGTGCACAGTTTAGCCGGAACCAGACAACAGACACAACAAAACAAGGTGAAATGGGTAGACAATGTAATTTACTGAATGCTGTAGGAATGTCTTCTACTTAATTCTGACAAGACATGCCAAGACCCCATAGGTCACTCTGATGAAACTACAGAGATCAAGGGACTGAGCTGCAGGGGCTGGGAGGCTTGTCAGACGAAATGATTAAAGGCTGATAAGGATTCCGGTTAAAGCTGATCTTTCTTATCATGAGACTGCCTAAAACATACAAGGAAGATGGTACAGAAGTGGTTTCAAGACAGGTCGTTTAATATTCTTGAGTGTCCCAGAATTGAAAAACTCTGGAGAGGGCTGAAAAAAGGATGGCAGTGAGACTCGCCATATGAACCGACTGAGATCGCTTGCTACAAAGACTTGCTACAAAGGGTCTAATACTTGTCACTTACCTGTGGTAATGGAATATATTCTTAATGTACTGTATCAAACAAAAATGGTCCAAGAAATCTATCTCATGCGACTTAAAGCTAGTGCTGTCAGTCGCGTAAACATTTGAATCTAGTTCATTACAGCCATAGTCTATGATAGATTATGCGGTTTTATTGATTATGTTCAATTAAAATCTCTCAAATGGGACCGACACCTCATGCCATGGCTGTGGCCACCCGCCGACAGCAGGGTTCGAACACGTATCCTCAGATTAGAAAAACAAAACCTAGAGCCTTAGCGGCCTGAGCCACCACTCCCACAGGTTACAGTTAAAGTAATCTTGTTAAACTAGTTTCCTTTGAAAGTAGCTTAAACGCGCAACTTGGTTTTGTCCAAACTTCCGTCTAGTAGCTTTTTATAGTGAAACATGTTATTCCGTACAGCTGGTGATGCTTCCTCAGTCATCCTGTTATCTGCGATAAATGTGCCATTATCACACACCATGCAGCGATTATGGGAAGCCATTAGGGTCGTATGTTTAATTTGCGTAAAAAACAAAAAAATTGTGTTAATATTGACAGGTCTAATTAAAACCAAAATGTCAAATTATCAAGTGTATATTAACGGGTCTGTATAGGTGTAATATAGCTTGTCCTTAGTAATAACACCTTAAGTTGAAATTACGTGTTTTTTTATAAGAATTTTTCCCTTCTGTGATAACCTAGAGTAAAAACAAACAAAAATACAGCATATACAAGGGAAAAATCTTCTTATAAAATGGACTTTTAATAAATGTCAGTTAAACGCAGTGAGTCTGCACTGTGAGGTGAGGGCTTTCCTGTTGCTTGATGCAAATTGAGACTGAAGGAGCAGCAGCATTACAGCGTGAACACTGCTAATGCATGGAGAGGCGCCAGTACTCGCTGCCAACATCCCTCAAACCTCCCGTTTGGCTTATTAATAAAGACACTCGGAAATCCGTGTCCCAGTCTGCACCGCACCTGGCAGTCCGGGGGAAAGAGAGAGAGAGAAAAAAAAGCTAATGTCATCTTATATCATTCTAAATGCTAAACGACCTCAGTCAGGCCACATAAACACTAGCATACACGTCTAATATCTAACAAAGCTAAAGTAATGCACAGGCGAATCATGGTGCATAAAATCTAGAGAAAGAAAAACACAATGCAAGATTAGTTCAGAATTTCACAAGTCACAAGTCACCTTGAGAAAAGAAGCAGTTAGTCTGTAAATTGAATTTACGTTTCCATCCGCGACAATTGTGCAAACAATTATGAGGATGCCTTTAAAATTCAATCTCAAATACATTTTTATTTTTATGGTAGATGTAATCCTCTTCCACACTATGGACTAAAAAAAAAATCTTTCTGTTTGTTTGTTTGTTTGTTTTTACCACATTTTTCTCATAAAGTGATCTCAGGATGTGCGTTTATTCTTCTTAAAATACAAGCCATCTCCTTTAAGTGCATTTACTGTAATGGTCCACCCCATTTTAAGTCACAGTACTTTCCAAAAGTATTACGCACAGGGAAAAAGGACTAAAAGCATGTTTAATTTTTAATAATAGTTCTTTATCGACAGTGTGTGGAAAACGTTTTGGGAGATTTTTTTTTTCTCTCCGTATAAACACACATGAAACCGTGTGTGTGTGTGTGTGTGTGTGTGTGTGTGTGTGTGTGTGTGTGTGTGTGTGTGTGTGTGTGTGAGTGTGTGTGTCATAATGGGACTATTTAGGGCATCACATGGTGTAATGATGTGCTGCACCTAAAAGGCATCACTTACAGTATCTGTCCAACATTAGCAGAACATGTACTCTATTTATTGTAATATTGTAATATTATTAATTTTGTATTTGTGATTATTCTTGTTTTATTCATATGACATAAAAAGTTAAGATTATTTTTAAAAAAGGAGCACCTGTGCTTGTTCCTTGAACTGGAAACCTCCTTTCTCCACGTTCCTTTTGTTCTCATGGGGAGAAGGATGTGGGACAGAGGAGGCACGGAAGCATCAATCTCAGTACTGGGAGGCGAAGGATCTGTGCAAGACTACTAAGCCACCTATTTCCTAATGATAATAATAATAATTATTATTATTATTATGATTATTCAATTTGGTCTCATAATAGCAAATAGTTTATGTAAGACCCAGAATACAGTATACAGATTTAATTAAACACGCATGCCTTAAATGAGGCATTTACTCTACAGTATGTGAGCCTGAAATGCAAGCCGCTGCAGCTAGGGATTATTATTGTCCTAAATCACCATAAGAGGTCACAGCAATATGGGTCTTCCATTAATCATAGCCGCTAAGTTACAGTGGACCTTCATTAAACACAATATGGAGTCTTGCATGGAGGCCACTGGCCAGCAAGTAGTCTACACAAATCAATAGGCCACGTTCTTCTATATTGGAATAATTAAGTCTGGTAGAAGCAGTGCTACTCAGTTATCAAAAGTGCAGGATGTGAATCATCACTCTCTGTTTATAAAATATTCATAAAGGTGTTTCCAAAATTTTAAATCTCATGATTTTTAACTGTTTTGAAGTTAAATCTGTTAATTGCATGTATATGAATACCCCCTCCCCCCTCCAAAAAAAAAGTATGGTGCATATTTTTAGTCACTAGTGCACATGTAGAAAAAAAAAAAAAACCACCACATTCCTTGTTTTTTTTGTTTTGTTTTGCTTTGTCCTTTACCCAGGCCTTAAACAAGCCAGTTAGAAATTTCCCCTATTGTGACATCATATAAGAAGATCTCCTCTGTCTGCTTGTTGCTCAGCTCTGCTGTTCTCTGGTGGGTCGTAGCTCTGCTGTAGATCATTTTCATAAACAGTGAAACAGCGCGTGTATAGGAGGATTGGCACAGTGGCATTTTGAGGTATAAAATACTGTAAAATTCTGAAGGCTATTTTAACTCAAATTCAGAAGAATTTATGGGAAGTGTAATACGAATAATGCATTTATCTGCAATAAAATGATTTTAATATTTCATTTTTCACAGAGAAAAATGTGTGTGGTGGTTAGTACTATGGCCTCGCACTTTCAGGGTCCGGATTTAATTCCTGCCTCGGGTCTGTGTGCATGGAGTTTGCACTACATACTAAATGCACTACATTTAGTATGGGTATTGGCTACCGCAACCTAACACTGTTGAATGGCAGAACAAAACACACAACGCATAACACACATCGGCAGCCAGTAAGACTGTGCAATTCTGGACCAAAGTAGAAGTGAAAATCCCATTGTGTCCTTGGATTTTGACAGCCAAACCCCTTGACGCGCAGCTCCACCCACGTCAGAACATGAACGTTCTTCTCGGATCACAGACATAACAACATGGTGCAACGGGGAAAACATTGTCTAGTGCTCATCGAAAAGAGCAATAAACCTTCCCTAACCAGCAGGTTCGGCTTGTTCCGACAGGAGAACAATGCCCATAGAGATTACTTCAAGAATCTTGGCAATAACAGACTTTAGATGTGAGACTCGATAAAATTCAACACTTCGTTGTCAGTGAAATGACAGTGTTTTCAGAACACATAATTAGAACATTCCAATTTACACTAATTAATTAACATTAAAATGTGTGTTAGTAGCAACACGGTCAGTTAATTGTTTTTTTTTTTTTTTAGGTCGTGTGCTGTATTCAGTCAGGGGCGGTTCTAGAGTGGGGGACATGGGGTGGCACACGCCCCCCTTGAAATATGATTGCAAAAAATAGTAAATGATTTTCAGGCTCTTGTGGCAGTGCTACATTTAACTTAATACTACGTATATTAGCGCACAGGGCATTGCTCAAGATTTTGTAAATCATGCTTAATGTTTTCTAAGCCATGTATTTATAATTGAGTCTGATTTCCCACAGCCCCCCCCCCCCCTGACTGGTTCATGGTCCCCCCCGTGCCCACCCACTTACAAAATCCTAGAACCGCCCCTGTATACGGTACATGCGTGCAAAAAAATGCGAGGCAAAAAAATAGTTAGGCTAATAAATAGGCTAATAGGATATGGGTGAAAAAAACATGAAGCTAGGGGGAAAAAAATTGTTCACGAGATCTCGCAAAAAGTTCGCTCGGAAAAAAGTAATACTCGGATTAGAGTTACACATGCGTTGTTAGACAGGCATGGAGAGAATTAGTGAGTAGAATTCTGACTAGCTGAGTTTTACTTTCAGCTTACCCTAAAATATAAGACATTCAGTTTGCCCTTTCCGGTGCCGGAAGTATGAGTCACATGGTCTCGATTTTTTTTCTCCTATGTACCGTTTTTTTATTCTTCTCCATTTTTGTGTCACATTTTTTGTGTGACATTTTTTCCCCCGTTTTTTTCCCCCCAGTACATAAACATCCAAACAAAAAACTTTTTTTGCAGATGGGACTTGTTCAATAGTACCATCATAGAAACATGCACTCGGCATGAGGAATTGTACCAACATATATACCATGGTAGAATCATGTACCATAGTGTAGTATGTACCATCTCAGCAAATACTGTAAGTGACATGGTACTGTGGAAAACACCATGGTAAAATTTCTTATGGGAAATATGTATGAGACATCTGGAGGATGCAAAGTGAAATCTCAACACCCAACAAGCCATGTCATCCATTCTCTAATCAGACCAGAGAGCACAAATAATATAACAGACAAGATAGTTTATATACTGGCTATTCATTCAAGTCATGAAATTCAAGTTATGAAAGTAAAAACTCCTTTTATTTCTGTGTATAAAATTCCCTGCTACACAATTGCACCTCTCCCAGCATTTTACGAGTGCTTAGATACCATCAAGGTAGAACGTTTTGTCAGTAGTGTTTTCAGTCATTTGGAGCTTTGTGTCTGAAACACTGGCGTCCCAGGAACTCCTTTAACATCCCAAACATGTGGAAATGGCTTAGAGCGAGGTCAGGTTTGGAGGTCAGGGGGCAGTGGTAGCTCGGTGGACCACTGTTGGACACTTGAGCAAGGTCCTTCACCCTTGTGCCCTTGTGCTCCGATACAATTGGGCGTCGAGCTGGAAACTCTGGACGGCACGTAGAAGGAACCTTCCATCCAGGTCTGTACAGGGGATGTGGCAATAATCCTGTAATGAGCAAGTGTTGTTTATGAAAGATTGTGTGTACAAATGTGCCTCTTCCACAAAATCTGATTTTCAATGATCAGATGTTTGAATGTTCATGTGTACGACCGCAGTGGGCTCCGAGCCACCTCGGCCGGGATCGGCATTCACGGAGGTACGGCCTTCTTTAAAAAGTTTGCCTCGGTCAGATATTTTCCTGCGGCTAAAAATCTCATCACTGTACTTCAAGTACTTAAAGTCTTCTGTAAATGTTAGTCCGTCTTATGGCTCCGTTCATGATAACGGTCATCACAAATCCCGGTTTGACTTGAACATGTTTACAAGGCTAAGGAGAACCTGTTTATCTGCCCTGCTCAAGTACTTTGAAACAATTATACCTCATGCACCCAGACTGCCGTCTGCTTATTGATGTCTGACCTCAAGATTTTCTAGCCAGACTCCTTCCTGTAGGCTGATTTGCCGAGCAGGTTGTCGTGACTGTGTAATAAAGCCAATTACCCTGTTTGCTTCATCTTTGCATAAACCTTTTGTTATGCCAAATTTATTTTAGACGGTAACACACACAGACGCAGAAAGCATAGTACTTCTCTTAATTTACTTGTGAACCACAATCTTGGCTTCTTGTTTACACCATCCACTCATTAACCCAGCCATCAAAACAACTGTATTTGTATTTGTATGCTAATCATTCTCTCCTGGCACGCTGTACATATTATATTTGATTGTCTCCACACTCAGGAAGCAATGTTAATAAGACTGCAAACACAAGTTGCTTCTATTCCCTCTCCATCTTTTGTTGCGTTCATGCCTCCTCCCTTCTGTCTGCGTTCCTTTTTTTTTTCTCTTCTTCTTCTTCTTCTTCTTCTTCTTCTTCTTCTTGTTTTCTTCCCTCTTGGCCTCTTGGATGTTTTCTTTGATGAGAGGCTTTGTCTGCACTCGAGGTAAAGCCTGTATAGAGAAAGGGGGGTTGCCCTTGGCAATATGAAGACATTTCTCTTTAAAATGTCTTTAAGTCTTTGGAGACTAGATTTGTGTTTTACTGATGAACACCACTTGCCACTCATCAAAATTCTACTGGCTGGTGGGAAAACAGCTGGAATATAAGTATGATGGTGTTCAAGTCCTATGGCAGCATGAGACCGAGATTATACACCAGGATAAAGGTCAGGATGTCAGTCGTCAGAATTGAAGCCATCAGATATCACAGCCAGCCATTGTCTTTGGCGATTACTGATATTCTTACGCGTTTTATTATCATTATTTTTATTTATTGTGCAAATGAAATGTAAACTGTGTTTCAGAAATGTGTGTCATAGAGGTACCATACAGTATAATTAAAGATTCATACTTAATTGTTATTTAATAATGATAGAAGTAAAATTAATTAAGAAGTTAACGCGAAATAAAAAATAGCAACCTCGCACCTTCAGGGTTAAGGGTTCGACTCCCACCTTGGGTCTGTTTGTATGGAGTTCTCCGTGTGCTCGGTGGGTTTGCTCCTACAGTTCAAAGACACGCAGATTAGGTTAATTGATCTTCCCAAATTGCTTGTATTGTGTGTGTGTGTGTGTGTGTGTGTGTGTGCACTCCAAAGGATTGCCACCTTGTTCGGGGTGTGTAAACAAATGTGTTGAAAAAAATGTAAATACAACCCAGTTTAATGTATTTTTACATTTTGTATTTTAAGAGGACTTGAAGTACAGTACCTTGTAGCATCGATTCCACACGGTGCTGAAAACATTCCTTTGCGATTTTGGTCCATATTGACATGACAGCTTCAGACAGTTGAAGCGGATTTGTCGGCTGCAGGTCCATGATGCGAATCTCCCGTCCCAGAGTTCCTCTAGTAGATCTGGTGACTGTAGAGGCCATTTGAGTAGAGTGACCTCATGGTCATGTTCAAGAAACCACTTTGAGATGATTTTAGCTTTACAACATGCAGCATTATCCTGTGCTCATAAAGGGATGGACGCGGTCAGCAACAATACTCAGGTAGGCCGTGGCATTTATACCATGCTCAACTGGTACTAAGGGGCTCAAAGTGTGCCAAGAAAACATCTGCCACACCATTACACCTCCACCACCAGTCTGAACCGTTGATACAAGGACAGATTCATGCTTTCATTTTGTTTTGTTTTTTACGCCAGATTCTGACTCTACCATCTGAACGTCGCAGCAGAAATCAAAACTCATCAGACCAGGCAGCGTTTTTTTCCAACCTCCTGTTGTCCAGTGTCCAGTGAGCCAAGTGAGTTGTAGCCTCACAGTTTCTTGTTCTTAGCTGACGGGAGTGGCACTGCTGTACAGTAGCCCATCTGCTTTAAGGTTCGATGTGTTCAGACATTGTTCTTGGCATTCCTCAGTTGTAACAAGATGCTATTTCAGTTACTGTCTTTGGCCATTTTCCTCTGACTTCTGGCATCACCAAGGCCTTTTTTTGGCCAGAGAACTGGGTATATTCCTTCTTTTTCACACCTTTCTCTGTAAACCCTAGAGATGGTTGTGTGTGAAGATCCCAGTAGGTCAGCAGTTTCGGAAATGCTCAGAACCTACAAACATGGTACGTTCAAAGTCCCTTAAATCATCTTTCTTCTGTATTCTGATGCTCAGGAAATCATCTTGACTATGTCTACATGCACTGAGTTGCATTAATAAGCAGTTGAACAGGTGTACCTAATAAAGAGGCTGATGAGTGTTTGCCAGCAGAAACAAGCTTTTGATGGATATGACATCATTGTGACAAATCAGGACAAATGTCTACATGCAGTGTTGTTTATTCTTCTTCCATCTGTCCATATGGTGTACATTAGTATCTCTTGTGCTGTAGGTGTACAAGGACAGCTAGGAATGTCTAATTCGCTCTCTTATCTTGTTACACACATTTATGAGGCTCTAAGCTACGTCACTAATTTGTGCATCTGTTCAGTGCGCCGGATTGTACAGTGTCTTAGATTGCTCCACTTTGTTGGGCGGGCGTCTGGAAATGATCGAGCCAAGAGGAGATGGAGATCTTATTTGTATGCGGTTATATGGTGGACAGTTATATAAGATAATGCTTGCATTATTTAGGCCCTAGTTGGCCAGCTCTGCTCACGAGTGCTTCTTTACACCCCGATCCCCCCAGTATAGTGTCAGACTTTTTCTCTGTGTGCCAAAGTTGTGAGCATAATGTTAACAGTTTTGTCTAAAATTGTATGAAAATCATTGTTTTTTTTTTTTCTTTTGTTGGGCGTCAAGAATCACGTAACTACAACAGTATCTAGTGTTATAGGCCTCCGAGTGGCGCAGTGGGTAAAGCACTCGCCCTATCATCCGGAGATCGCTAGTTCGAATCCCGGGTGGTGCTGTAACCTCTCGCAGCCGGAGGTCTAGAGAGAGCTGATTGGCCGAGCTCTCTCACAGGGGAGGGATGAGAGGTACATAGTGCTCCCACATTAATCACGGCTCTACAGCCAGCCAGGGGCGTCTGTGAGCTCGCGCAGCGGAGGGAGCGGATAGCGCTGTCCTTACGCCGCCCCCAACGGTGCGCGAGCGAGCAGTTCGAAAAGATGCGGCCGGCTGGTTCGGAGGAAACACGTGATAGTCTTCGGCCCTCCCAGCTGAGTGGTAGTAGTAGCCTTAATGTGGGAGCCCCCTAGCGATGGGGAGGAATTGGACACGACTAAATTAGGGAGAAAATCGGGGAAAAAGCCAAAAAAAAAAAAAAAAACAGTATCTAGTGTTAAACAAACAAATGAAAAAAAAAATAATCTAGTGGAGGTCAGTCTGGAGCCTTGTTGTTGAGACAGGTTAGATGAGAATTGCCAGATTGCTTTGAGATAACAGGTAGGCTGTGCTAACCCAGATAAGCATTCTTTACCACAGTGGGGAGCAAAAACGCACAAGACAGTTACAGATTTATGATCTGCAACAGATGATGACCACATTTGAGACTCAAGATCATCTCAACTTGAACTAAACCCTAGATGAGGCATGTCTGTCTATCACAGGGTATCATGCACGCCTATAAACCAGACCGGTGGTTCCTGAAGGAACGCTGCCCTGCACATTTTAGTGCTTTCTCAGCTCTCAGCACACCTGATTTAACTAGTTAATGAATTAACAGCCTTTTCGTAATTGTACTGGGTGCAATCGAGTAGTAGTAGTTTTCTGCAAAAAACAAATATGCAAAAAGTAAGGTTGGAAACCACTGAATTATACTAGCTAATACTAACATATGTTTCTGGTACAGTAGGTGGGATGAACCTGGAAAACCCAGAAGAAGCCTGCAGTTCAAGCACTTCTACAAGACTTCCTTGTCCTGTGGGAGGAAACCAGAGTACTTAAAGGAAACCCACTAGGCACAGGTAGAACATGTGAAGTTTGTGGGAACTACCGTACTAACCCCTATATAAGCTAGGCTTCTTTAAATGGAGAAGAACCAGGTCATCCTGCTGCTTCTGTACAGTATAAACAAACAGGATGCTTGACTCGGTTAGTTTAGGATTGCAGCTTTTATCTGGTATAAATAAGCTGGCGATGGCTATTGGGCCTCATGTAGCCACATTCTCTTCAATTTCTCCTCAATGTTCTCAGCACCATACTGTATGCACCAAACATTCGTAACTATCCCAATCTGTTTTTACCCAGGTAAGCTGAATGATAAATCCCACTTGATCTTGACACTGGAGGTGCATTAGATTAGCATGTAATTAGCATAGGTAAAGCCATTAAGCTCAAAAGGGCAAATGCATGTTGTGCCACATGCAATTTGGGCTAATTGGTGTTTCCAAATTGCCCGGAGTGTGTAAATGAGCGTGTGAGTGTGTGCCCTGAAATGGATTGGCACCCCGTGCACGGTGTACCCCACCTCATGCCCTTAGTCTCCTGGGATAGGCTCCCTGTATACAAGCGCTATAGACGATGAGACAGTGAGTGAGATTGCTTATGGCAATCAGAAACGGTGCAGCACGTTCATCTGCCTCATCAAATAGATATCTAAAGTGATCTCTAAAAACATGCTCTCTGGGTAAGCCCTGGATGGAAAGTCTCTAACCGCAATCTGTAAGCCATCCAGAAGGGTTTTTATAGTCTTAATCAGGATCAGTTGACCACAAATTAAATGATTCAATCATAGAATAATCCAACTTTAATTACATAATGCATTTTTTATGTTCTTAATTTTAAAACTATGTTTCTGTGTATTGGACAAACAATTTGCAGACTATAAAAATGATCTCTTACAGTCGCTACAGTAAGAGGAGAGCAAAATTAAGCAAATATTGGTGAATAATTGTATGATTGAAATAAGAAAATAAAAATCTGTATATGAAGAAAATTGGTTTGTACATCACGTCTTGCATGAGGCCCCTTGTTTATCATGTAAATTTTTTTTAATTAAATAAAAAAATAATAAATAAATAATATATATATATATGTTATTATTAGTATATATATACTATTTATATACTATATAAATATATATATTTATTATTAATACTAATCTTCAATGTTTCAAGTCCGAATGGATGTTTTTTTGTTTAATACTGAATAAAAGCAGAAGTGTTTGAAAGCTTGTGTAGGTATGCCTAAAAATACCCTCAAAAGGCTTTTTTTTTTTTCATAAGGTAAATTACTGTATAATGCAGAGCTTTTCTCTCAATTTACATCTATTAGCTAGAATGAGGTTTCTTTTAATCAGTTATGGTTAATGAAACTTGGCTGACGTTAAACATATCTTGGAAACTTAAGCGCCTACACACATTGCCATCTATATACAGTAAGTAATTTTCAACAACACGATGCAGATCAAAATTCAGTAAAATAAGCAAAGTCAAGAAAGATTAAAGGCCACTGGGTGTACATCCATACTTTCAGTAGAAACGTTTTTTCTTTTCTTTTTTTTTTTTCTCCACATGAGTGAATCTTGTTTCAAGATCCCTTTTGAAATAGTTTAAAGTGGAAAAGATTTCTCTCCATAAGGATTCGGCGAAGATTAATATAAAACAATGATAGAGTTGAGCTGTTCCACTTCCCACTGAAAGCTCAATGTTGAGATCTTCTGTTCAGCCGAATGATAAAGTGGCCGATTTAAGTCCCTGGTGCGTTGCTGTGTTAGATTTTAATGTCGTCTAGTCTGGCTAATTCTTTATTTCTTGGAAATAAAACCCTGCCATTAGGACCCTGTAGTTTTACTTAATGAAAACTGCTGATGATAAAATTGATACAGTTGTAAAAATGTAAGACATTGATATTTAGCTATCTAGCATTAGGTTCAGATCTACATACAGTATGGTATGCTCTACGTAACATATTAGGTGTACAGTTTTCTAGCAAATTCATTTCGCAGGACTTCAAGTGATAATCAAATTTGCAGTCGGCGAGTCACAGAAATATGAGATACGAGGACGTGAGGGTGTGATGCCAGCATTGTTACTGAATTTGATCAGTCTTATGCATCTTTAACAAGCATGTAATTAACCCTACGCGGCTGCTGGTGATAGCTGGAGTGCATTATTAATATGTAGATGTTAAATTTACACAGTTTATTACCCACACATATGCAACATAAGGATGTCAGGGTAATAACACTATATTGAACAGGTAGTGGGTAATCTTCTAGGCAATCAAATCGCAATGTTCCAGAAATGACACTGCTGGAACATTAAGAATGAATAAGTGTTCAGATACTTTTTTGTAATTTAATATACTAGTCTACAGTATATATTCACTTAGATTTATATAAATATATATAAAATGGATGTGTGTGTATATATATATATACTGTATACTATATATACTTTTTTTTTTACTTTGTGCTAAAATGCAAAAAAACATTCTTTAAAAAGTTTAGAAAAGCTTTAAAAATGGTCTTTTGCAAATGAAAACCGGTGTTTTTATAAAAAAAAAGGAAAAAAAAAAAGACATTGGTTGGCAAAGAAATAGCACAACAGGCAACAATTGTGGCAAATTTTTGCCCCTGTCACATTGCGATGACAACCCTTAAGCTCCCACTGTGTCCTAAAAATATCGAAGTACGCAGTGGAAACGCAGTGGGAATGGGATCAAAATGAAAAAGAAAAATGAATTTTTTTAAATTCATCCTACTTCCTATCCTCAACCTTGTCTGTACCTCAACGCATCTAATCAATTTGTCACTTATATCCTATCAGGCACATGATCATGCTCTCATCACCATCAGCAACGAGATCCAACCATGGTGTTACTATGTCGAATCAGATCGCACCATGCTCCTACCGGGCACTTGCACCTGGTGGGTAAGAATGAATACCATGACAGGTGCAGCGCCTTTCATCATGAAGTGACGCATGGGTGTGACAAATTGGATCTGGTCTTCATACAGACGTTTCTGAACGTGACATAGACACTGCTGCATGCATGTCATAAACATGATAAGCACCAGACGTATCTAATATCAACTTAATGTGGACCTGTCATGGTTATACTGTAGCACAAACCTGAAGAGGCTCGGACAGAACACCATCCAGTCTTTCTCATCTGTGTCATGCTTGTAGTATGTCCCTAAAAAGTGTCAGAAATACCGTTTAATGTCAATGCCATCAGTACATTACCTTTTTACTGTAAGTTATTTCTGCGTTTTCTTTCCGACCATGTCCTCGCCAGACTTTTTTTTGGACATGTGTAGGTATGTCCAGGTGCATTCCCGTCATCAGCTGATTTTATTTTATTGCCACATAACATTGCTGAGCCTAGACCTGATTAACTGAAGCAAACCCAGATCATATCATAACACCGCCTCCAGGGGCTTGTGCAGTACAGTCTACACGATGCACGAAGGGTGCGATAGAAGAGGTAATGTTAGCCTTGAATAGCTGATAAGAATTGCAGGGATATCTAGATAACAGCACACAAACTTCCTAGAGTGGCACACCTTTAATGTCTGCCAATAAGGATGAGACTGCTATAGACTCGACTATAGACAATAATGATGACATCAGTCACCCGGTGGTCCCCTGGTTATAGCAAAAGAAGTCTACTCTCTGTGGCAGGCGAATACTTGAGCTGAGAATTGAATAGCCAATGGTCACTCCAAATACTCTGAATAGTAACAGGGTCACACAAGGGGAACACAAGGCCCACTCTGTACAGCACCTTCATGTGAAAATCAGTGGATTGGCTGTAATACTGGGTGACACAGCTCTAGGCAGAAATGTTCAGTTCACCTGGTGAGCAATGCATCCGAGATAAGCTTAATCCCAAGGCATTTATATCTCTATACCTCTAGCAAAAAGGCAGTTGAGTTCAGTCTGAGAATTATTAGAAGCCCTCAGCAAGCCGCTTTCCCTGGTGCTTTAATGAGCACCAACCTGAATTGAAAGTTATGGCTTAAATCGTGAGAAATACAGTCTATCTCACCCATGATAAATACATATATGCTTATAGTAAGGGGGGGGGGGCGATGGAGGGAGAGTCTATCCCAGGGGACTCGGGTGACAGGTGAACAGTCCATCGCATGGCACAAGAACGTACACTTTCGAAATGCCACCCAATCAAGTTAGCCCAATCTGCATACAGTATCTTTGGCCTGTGGGGACGGGGAAACCCACAGAGCATGTGAAGAACATGCAATCTGCACAAACACAGACCTGAAGCCTGGACTCGAACCCTCAGCCGAGCCCTCACAGCTCTAACCACAAATACGGGAGAAGCACAATCAGTCCACACAAAATGTATTTGTCATCAGGCATCTGATCCAAGTCTACCTTGCCAAATATTTCCCAGATGTTGAACACAACTACTCAGGAAGTGAGACACAAAAGACTTAATTCGGCCATGGGCCTGCTAGACGGAACCTCTCACATAAACCAAGTTAGCAAGTTATTTTAATCATACAAGGTGTTACTACTGTATGTTGCAATGGGAGACAGAAGGTATGACCTAGTTTATGGAGTGTGTTAGAACATTTGCGAAACCTGCTGAAACACATGAAAATGTCTGATGAGTACAGGCATACATGTAACTGATGATAATGAGAGAGAGCGAAAAAAGATACAGTTTTGACAGGAGAGCTGGTGTAGATTAAACTAGAGTACAGAAATGCAGTAATTATTAATATTTCTTATTAATTTGGACATTTGAAAGCAAATTTTCTTGGCAAGAAGAATGTACAGACTTCATTTGCAAAGCTGTTGACTATCGGCACAACATAATCATTAATAGACTGCAAGCCAAACTGCATACTTAATATTGATCGCTTTGACGCATAACAAATGTTTTTCTTTTAATGGGGTTCCCCTAATAATGGGCGACTACATGGAACTGCATTTAATCTACTAACAATAACGGAAAGTGAGCATCCTGAACTTGAGTGCAATATTAAAAGTGTGTTTTTTTCCCCTCCCCTCTCTCTGCCTCTGTTAGTCTCTCAGGAATGTCCTTACATTCTGATTGCATCATCTGAGTAACCAAGTCGTCTAGCATGCTAATACATTTTTTATTTTACAGTTTATTTCTTCACACTCGATCCTGCTCCTTACTGAATCACTATGTGGAAAAAAAAAAAAAAACAATATTTAAATCTGAAGTTGATTCACTTTTTAAACCGCATGTTATGTTTTGGGTTCTTTTCCTGCTTGGGGATTTTACGTTAAAGACAGGTTAACATTTTGATTTTCTCTAGTTACTCACCAGTAATGGGAATTTAAGGGGAAATTATACAGTATTTCAGAATTATTTCATTTAAAAGCAACAACAATAACAAAACACTCATGCTTTATTTCAACATCGGCATTTTTCCTAAGTCAGAGTGCACCCTCAAATGATTAATGTAGGACGTGTCCCCTTGAACATCAGGGAGGATAATACTCCAGGGTCTCGGTCATATACAGTACAGTATGTATGGTGGCTAGGACTGTACTGTTTTATAGCTGCTGCAAAAGAAACTCCTAATTGACCAGGTATTTTTAAACCATGCTGAATCATACCAATGTAATACAATAGCAGTGTAATATTATTAAAGATTTATTCGATTTCGAATGCATTATTCACTATACAGTATATGGCCAATGCACAGCATCAGCAGTGAAGTATGAGTTCAGCTATAGAGCCTTTGATTTATATGAACAATGTGGTACAGTAGTATTCATTATACACTCTTTGTGTAATGGCATCGTCGGTAAAGTAGAAAAAAGAGACCAACTTGTTGATGGAATATGTTTAAACCCCAGCACAGGGTTTAGCCATATTGTCTCTTTGCACTTGAACACATGAGTAGTTTTCAAATCAAACTAGGACTTGTAATAAAATTTCTCCTAAATGAAGGCGTAAAACCGATTGACATTTACAGAACTACAGAATTTTCAAGCACAGTAAAGTAATGAAATTCTTAACTTCAGTACTGTATGTTGTTATTATGCATAAGGAAAAGTCCCGGTTTGACCTGAACACCCCATGTACATATTTATTATAATCCAGAGTAAATTGTTTAGTGCTAATACAAATAATGTAATAGCCTCATGTGTCTGCTTTGTTTAACTGCTGGATATGAGGTGGTGTCAAAAAGTTTCAAGACTAGTTTTTCAACACACCAACAGATGGCAGCACAAGGCTGCACGCGCTGTCACAGGGAGAACCGACCTTCATAAGTCGTTGTGCCAAAAGACATCGTCCTGTGTACATCAAAGAGTGAAGGTGAAGTTCTGTGTGAAATTGCATGCTTCAAGAGTAAATGAACATCACTCGAAAATGACAAGCGATCACGAGATCAACGACCTCCGAACCTCCGAAAATGTTGAAACCACTCGGCAACTTGTGCATGATGATTGTCGGATAACAATCCACAGCGTTGCTGCCATTGTGCAGGCAATACACACCTGTGATTTGAATGTTGCACCAAGTTCGTCCCCAGGCTTCTGACCCAGGAGCAGAAGGAACATCGCATCGAAGTCTGGCAAGAAGTCAGTCAGCATGGCATGGATGACCCGTCCTTCATGTCAAGGATTTCGTCTCCCGTGACGAAACTTACGTGTATAAGTACATTTACATTGAGGCATTTGGCAGATGCTCTTATCCAGAGCGACTTACAAAAAGTACGGCCCTGAGACGAAGCAACAATTTTCACAATGGAAGAGCCCATCATCTCGCTCATCTGAAGTTGGCAGAGGAAGACAAGTAATCAGGCGAGGCAGGCCTGCAGCTCGACCAAGTGCATGCTCATCATCTTTTTCGACAATCGCGGCATTGTGCTTTGAGAATTCGTTCCCAGAGGCCGGATCATCAATAGTGAATTCTACTGCCAGGTTTTAAGATACCTGAGGGAGAACAAAGGATAAAAAAAAAAAAAACAGAGCTAGTAAACAGAGCTAATCACACAACTTTTTGATACCCCCTCATATGTCCTTAAATAAAAACATGGCATTTTTTGCATGCATTGCATGTTCTCCCAAATTCTCTGTAGTGTGTGTGTGTGTGTGTGTGTGTGTGTGTGTGCACTGAAATTGCCACCCCAACCAGGGTATACTCCATCTTGTGCCCTAAGTCTTCTGGGATCGGCTCCAGGCCCTGTGCCCCAGTACAAGATAAGCAGTACAATATAGAAGACGAATGAATGTATGAACACATGTAGTATACGGCTACATATATATTCACCATGTTATGCACCATATTATATTTAACTATGACGGGGTCAAACTGTGACTTTTGATTGTGCAGAATAACAGAACGCAGTGGAAAAACTCCCTTTATGACTCTGAAATTTTTACTGAAGTACAAGTAAAGTTACCATTACAAAAATACAGTAAAAGAAGGGTCTCCGAGTGGCGCAGTGGTAAAGTGCTCGCACTATCGTCCAGAGATCGCGAGTCCGATTCCCGGGTGATGCTGTAACCTCTTGCACTTGGGGGTCTAGAGAGAGCTGATTGGCCGAGCTCTCTCAGAGGGGAGGGATGAGAGGTACTATAATCATTAATCCCACATTAATCACGGCTCTACAGCCAATCAGGGGCGTCTGTGAGCTCGCGCAAGCGGACAGAGCGGCGAATCCTCCGAGTGTGTTGCGCCGCCTCCAATGGTGCGAGAGCGAGCAGTTCCAGAAGATGCAGTCGGCTGGCGTCACGTGGTTCGGAGGAAACATGTGATAGTCTTCGGCCCTCCCGACTGAGTGGTAGTAGTAAGTCTTAATGAGGGAGCCCCCTAGTGACGGGGAGGAATTGGACCCAAACATGTTGAAATAGCTTGCAGCGATGTCAGAATCAGACAGACAGCAGCAAGACAGATGTGTCTCTCCTGCAAGTCGGTGACCTTCTCAGGTTATCCATTGATTTTCCAGGACCAGGCATTTCACTCGCTGAATGTTCCCTAAGCCACCTCTCCCGGGATCATCATTCACGGAAGAACGGCCTTCTTTACAAACATTTGCATCATTCAGATCTTTTTTACTGCGGTTAAGAGCCTCATCACCGCACTGTGCTTGAAGCGATCTGTAAATGCCAATCAGCTTTACGCCTTCACTCATAAGAAATTTCATCACAAGTCCTGGTTTGACTTGAACACCTGTCGCAATGACATCCAATTGAGACTCTTTTAGTCACTACGAGTCATCTAATGCGCTGTGTCGTCTCTTGATGGCTGTTTTGACATTTGTGGATACAAGCTGTAGCTGAATGTTTAGTCGAGCTTGGAGACTTAACTTGTCTTCCTCTGCCAACTTCACACGCTCTCTCATCTCTCAGGATCCGTATGACAGGCCTCATATCATTTAGCTGATGACAGAGTTTAGATGACAGCTTCTTCAGGCCCCTTGTGCTGCTCATCAGCCTGCCCGACCTCCGGTCCATAGGGGCGCTAATTAATGACTGAAGGCATAAATAATGCATCACAGATTGGACTGTGGCAGTTTAAGGCGTTACCAGGGGACCGTAGCTCTGGCGGGGATTGCGAGTGGACATGAAGTGTTGGTGATTGTTCACTGAGCTGCCAATTCTTTTAGGATTTAACAAAAATGTAGTTTCAAGATGAAAAAATCTTACATTTCAAATCTATACTTTACTTACAGTTATACATATCGAATAACCGATCCAGTGAAAATGTATGAACTGTATATATGACTTGAAGTTATATACATTTTCCATGTATTTCCATGTAATAGAGATAATGTCTCCGCCCCGAGCTGTCACTGTTCTGTCACTGATTGTAGTCACCTGATTCGTGTTACACTCTGATAGTTTTATGCATCACAACTCAACTTGTATTCGTGATGTTAACTCTATGCTGTGTCATGTGTGATGGGTTGTACCCTTTGCTATCCCAGAAAAAGACAGGAGAGCAAGGGATTGGTCCAGATCAGAGTAGAGGACTGGGTTGGAATTAAAAGTATCGTATGATGTCATTCTTTTGTTCTTGTCTGAATCAGTGAATCTATGAATCGGTATGAGCCGCCGAGCTTTCAATAATATATTAGAAAAAAAATTCCTCACTGCTCCAAGACTCTGTATAAAATTAGGCTTATATAAAATATTCCATTAAGGGGTAGTTATTGTGTTATTATTAAAAGTGACAGAGGAAATGAAACCCGGCTATGAGAGGTCTGATTATGATCGTACTAGCTGCTTACCATATCATCTAAAAATTGCCTGTCTATTATAAGAGTGTCTCGGAGGGTCGGATCACTACAGAGTTTAGCATTCTACCTTATTAGCTCATTAACTATTTAAGAACGATTGAATTCGGAGGGTTAGGAGGAAGGAGACGACCGCAGGGCTTATACTCACACGCAGGACCTACATCACAGTATGTCTGACACAATGGGTCTGCTAACGTTTAACGCAGCTTGGACTCTCTACACAGTTAATGCTGCAAATACAAAAAAAGATGACAGAATAATTCATGTAGATTCAAATGAGTGTTAATAGGACAAAACACTGCGTAGATTATACTGTGGCAAGGCATTCTGATGGCGTGTTATGGATGGTTCCATTTAAATACAAATAAATGCAGCTCAGTTAAGTATTCTACAATGAAACATCTTATTCTGATGAGTGCGGTCTCTTCCAGGATGACGCCATCTACAGGACACAAGGGCTTACTGGACGATTTGATGTAGTACAGCAATGATGTGACTCATGGGGTTAAGATTCGACAATGGTGTAGTTGATACTGTAAAAATGGGGCTTTCTTGCTACTAGTCTGATCATTTTTATTATTATCATATACGTTGGCTTAAAGTGTACTGTATGTTTTTTTTTGTTTTTTTCTCAAAAAACAAAAAAAAAAAGATTATGATAATTATACGACAAGGTATGGATGTATGGATATGAAAATCCTGTAAAAGCTAGGAGTTAGAAATGGCATTTTCCAGACCCGGGAGTGTATTTTGTCTCAAAGTAGGAAATCGCTCTTAAGTTCTTATGGAATTTTGAGGTTTAAGTCAACATTTTGGGTTTTAATCAAGACGATCATTTAAGTGCTTGTGCATAATAAGCTGTGTGTGTGCATGCATGTGTCATGTCCTTAACTTACCAATCTCAAAACTTTAACAGCCTTTAAACCGAATGGTTCGATGCCTGGACACAGTGGACACATGTATGGTGTTTTTGGCGTACTCTGCGCTCTCAGGCGTCCAACGTAAAAAAGTTACGCTGGATGCTAAAATAAAAACATTGCTTGATGCTCCTCTGACTGCAGTTGAACAGCTGCTCTTCCTGAAAGCAGATTCATTTGTCACACTGAGATTTTAGCTGTGCAGCGTTTACACGCTTATTGGTAACAGCACTGACAGTTGAACGCCAGCATCCTTCAGCACTACACAAACAATCCAAGTTTACTTTCTACACAACGGCCATAAGTTCATCTCAAAATTCAACAGATGGCGCTGTAAATTTTTTAAAACACGCTGCGAATAAATTCCTCGTGAATAAAGTCACAGGCACGTCTAGTTTCATATATAAATATATATATATAGATATAATATTTGTATTATTATTGATAATAATAATCATCTTTTTCCTTTTTCGGCTGCTCCCGTTAGCAGTCGCCACAGCGGACCATTTGTCTCTATCTAACTCTGTCTACTAAATCTTGTTTTGTCAACTGTTAATAATAATAATAATAATAATAATAATAATAATAATAATAATAAAATCAAGTTAAACAAGCATAGTTCAGTTTCATAGAGAAAGTCTCATTCATAATTAATCAATATCACACAAGAGGGAGTGTTGTTATATTACGGAGTGCTGTTATCTGTTAATGATATCAGTCTTAACAACACAACCTCTAGTGTAATATTGCTTTTATATATAACAGTTCCATAAACAACATTTACTATCGTACTGCAAAATAATAATAATAATAATAATAATAATCATAATAATCATAATAATAATAATCTTAGCAAGTGAGAGATCTTGAATATAGATACATTTATTCTCTATTTCTAAAAATCAGATTACAACAAACTAAATATAAGTCTATAAAGCTTATTTCTAGTCAATATTTCCTTACATTGCAAGCAAAAAAAAAAAAGAGGCTGTTTCCTAATAGCAGATCATTTTGCTAGTTTTTAGGATTTTATTTCTTGAAAGAAGCAACATTCTGCCAAAAACTGACAAGACCACACAAACTCCACTTTTGTAATCTTATTTTAATAAATTATAAATAGGATTAGCTAGATTCGACAATATTTTAATTGCAATTTTAAAAAATATATAAATCTTTCTGTTTTTTTTTTGTTTATTTAACCAGTTATTTTGCTCTGCCAACACATATCCTTCTGTGACTGGTGGAGCTGGCGACCAACAGTTAGCGACTGACAGGTGAGCAGAATAAAGCATGGAAGTAGTGAACTGTCCCGAATATATTTCCACATATTTTACTTTAGAATATGAGCTAACTTTGGGTTTCCTGGGTTAAATCCCAAATAACATCAAATGGAAAGCCAGTGCACTATGCAGGGTATACAATCCGTTGTTCCACATACCAAGTAGTGCCCATGATTAGGGGTTAGGGATTTAACTTGTGTAAATAGAACCACACAGACGATTCAGAGGCAAATCGGAACAATTTAGAAGCAATTACTTAAACTAAGGAGACAAAGTGTTGTTTAAGATGACATCAGTGTACATACTGTGTAAGGTGTGGTTTTCTTGCTGAAAGCGCTTCTGTGACTGGTTCTAAATGTAAGTTTTGGCAGAAAGCTGCTCTCCCCTCTTCCCAGCACTGCGGACCGTACTGACCTACTTTCCCCCAGGAGACAGTGTATTTAATGATTGTTGGAACAGCTGTGACACGGAGTGATACATATAGTTAAACGTTCCAGTGCTGTTTTGCTCAGTATCACCATTTGTGGATTTGCCTAATCAGATTAATTAGACTGAACTAATAGTTGTATAATTAACTTTATCTCACTGTTAAAATAAATAAAAAATAATAATTGCTTTTTAAACTCACTAGATCTGCCAATATAGTGATTGTGCTCAGAGATTATTTTTATTCTTTACTAGCATAAGTACCCGGCATGACGGTAAAAGAGTTAAAAGGTTAAAGCAAAAAATAAGCCGATCAGCTTTAATGTCATCAGTGATATTATTTTCTCAGCTTGAATCCGACATATACAGGCTGTCGGTCTGTCTTTCTGTACAGCAGAACTCTCTGTCTGACTTATTAATACAAAGGATGTTCAAATTCACTAATACCACTTTAGTGCTGTTATTTCAGCGGTGAAAATATGAACCAACGCCTAAAATATTTAAATTAATATTAATATTTCTAAATCATTTCTATTGGTGCAGGTTTAGCTTCTTGATAGCTTATTAAAAAAAAAAAATCAGCACATAACTCTTCATATCATTACTTTTAGTCAACATTTTAATTTTGCTTATGGTGCAGGTTAAACCTCAGGCAGATATTGAATTACTGCAAAAGTTTCAATAAATTCTGTCCAGCAGATGATTTAAGATGCGCCCACAGTTTAAGGTTTACTTAAGTTTAAATGAACTTCAAGTTTTCTCTGAATAAAATCTGGCTGGACAGACATATAAACAGAAATTCTTCGGAGACTGGTTTCGGGTCCTCCAATGTATGAAACGTAAAGATATCATGAAAAGAGCTTTGGACCAAAGTACAAACAAAACCTTCATTTTATTTATACAGTATAGATGACATGGCCTTTTCAAACTGGTGGATAATCAAACCCACATATTTCAGCACACGGTGACCTACTCTATGTTCACAATGAATATTAATGCATTTTATTGTTTGTGATCTGCTTAACAGGTTGTCCAGCCCACAGTTATTAGGCCAAATGGAAAGTAAACCATTTTAGCACCTTTTTAATTATTGTGGGTTTGAACAAGAGGGAAGAATCATAATATCTAATAATAAAATGATATGCAGTGAAAGGTACACCCATATCCAGAGATGTAGATGTTTGTAATGTTTGGCTTGCACAGGATCATGTACAGTAACAGCCTTAGAACGTTTCCCCTAAATGTGTGGAAAAGAATAAAACGATTTTGTTCCTACATACTAGTCTACATACATTTAGAGAAGTTTAATCTGAATAAAAACAGATATGGTTTCTAAAATGGGAAGCAATACACCTCAGCTCACTTCACTGCATCATCACTGACATCTTTACCTCAGGATCGCCTCAGGCCTAATTTCATCATCCCTCCACACAGAGCTACTGTATAGAATAAAAGGTTTTACTCTTCATTATTTATATTTGTTTGAAGAAAAATGTGATGCTTTGCTTATTTATGGTATTACCTTCCTATCTAAGTTTTTAAATCTAAAGTTCCTCTCTAAAGCTTTGCATATAAGCAGTCATTTTTTAAAAGCAGCACTTCCTGTTCTAATTTCTCTCACAGGTTTGACAGGTCTATAATGTGTCTTGGTTAAGCTTTTAAGATCCACTTTATCTACCCATATATCTTTGCTCATATTCTTTCCTCAGCGGGCTCCCAAACGCTCTACTTTCTTTCTTGTTTCCCGGTTCTCCCATGTGACAGCTTCATGTCATCCCATCAGCAATTCAGCAAGCTCTTTTGTGTCCAATGAGTTGGTAATGTTTAGACTAATTGCAGATGTTAATGTAATTGCTTGATAGACTTTTTTTTTTTTTTTTTAATAACAAGAATATAAAATATTCCATGGCATATTCATTGCCATGGAAGTAACCAGTGTCTCAGGTAAGGCATTACTAAGACCAGACTACATCTCTGATACGTATCTAGTCACACTTGTCTGGTGCTAGACAATCCTTGTTCACAGGCTTGTGCTGACATATGGACAGCTGAGCGGTGTACAATAATACCCAGCAAGCACACTGACACGTATGCGATTCTGCTGACAAGTTCTCAAACAGGTTCCCAGCCTGTGCAGACATCCTGGCTGACAGTAACATGGAAAGCCATGCAGACAATTTGCCATGAATCCTGCTTAGCTGACTTAAATAAAAGTGCAATGGAGAGATTTCTCTTTTGAATAAATCACTGACCAGGAAGTTCAGTGGCTAATGAGAGCATATGATAAATCTAATGTGCTGCCACTATCTGTATCGTGCTACAAGTGAACAATCTGACAACAAAATGCTGCAAAATGATAGCTCACTTGAAATAATTCGTTGCATTTTTGAGAGGGATATGGCGACCTGATGGAGAATGTTTAGCGCCAGTTTTCTCTGAGTCACTAGGATTGTTGAAAAGCACAAACGGTGAACTATTATGTCAAATTTGTTTTGCTTATATCAGTGTGGATTTTGTGTGCTTTTGCAAAAAGCTATAACTCCCACAGTCGACACTGGCTTGTCAAGAGTTAATCTGTCATTACTTGCCTTCTTAATGTGCCTTAGACCAGGAAGGGCGGGTACAGAGTCAATAGTCTACTAGTGGATTCAACTACTGTAAAATCCATATTATTTTAAGAAATAAATGTCAATCAATATGAAAAGTCTCAAGAACTTTTAATGTGTCCCCAAGTGCAGTCACCAAGACCATCCAATGCTTAGATGAAACTGGCACATGCAAGCAAAGGAAGACCAACAGCTACTTCTGCTGCAATAAATTTATTAGAATGACCAGCTTCAGAAACTTCTGGTTTAGAGCACTGCTGTAAATCTCACGTAAATGCTACTGAGAGGTCAAGCTGCAGACAAATTTCAACATGTGGGTCAGGCCTTCATGTTTGAATTGAGGCAAAGAAACCTTTACATTGGAAGAACAACAAGCAGAAACAGACATTCCTGGGCCATGAAACACAAGAAGTGGATATCAGTGGACCAGTATATCAGTGTACAACCTGGTCTGATGAATCCAAGTTTGAGATTTTTGGTCCTAACCACTGCGCTTTGCTTACAGTAGACGTAGAGAGGAGGAATGAAACGTTCTTGAATGTGTAGTTCCCACTGTGAAGCATGGAGGAGGAGGTGTGACTGTTCTTTGCTGGTGCCACTGTTGGTGACTTAGTCAAAATTGAGAGCACACTCAAGCATGGTTTAGTGGGACCATCATTTGTTTTCCATCCGGACCATAACCTCAAGGTTATATAAGAGCTATTTGTCTAAGAAGGGGAGTGATTGAGTGCTGCATCAGATGACCTGGACTCCCCAATCACCCGATATAAATCCAATTAAGATGGTAAAATTAAGATGGACGGGGAAGAAAAAGGGGCCAACAAGTACTCAACACCTCTTACATTTTACATTGTTACATTTCAAAAGGGCTGCCTGAGAGAATGACAAGAGCGTGGCAAGCTGTCATCAAAGCAAAAAGTGGCCACTTTGAAGAATCTACAATATAAAACATATTCTGGATTGTTTTATATATATATATATATATATATATATATATATATATATATATATATATATATATATATATATATATATATTGCATTTTTATTATATTTACTTAAATAACCACAAACACAACTGCTGGGTGATTTTTCCTGTATTTATTGGGCAAAACCCGTGGGAGATGGTGTTATATTTTTCTGGCAAAAATCACACAAAATTCAAAATAATTTTGACATAATAGTTTAGCACTTTTGCTTTTTAATATTCTTGTGGATCAAAGAAAACAAATATTCTGTATAAGTTTGTAACACTACTCTCAAAACTACGCAAATACAGTTATCTAATTTCGCTGTCAAACTCATCATTTGTCATAATGCATGTATGCAGTGTATAGCGTTTGTTCGTGAATAAATTGACAGCATATCCATCATTGGTCCCCTAAAGGTATAACATAACAGGATGGAGGGGACAGAAGCAGACAAACTAAACTTAACAGCTTCCCACCAATGCAGATGCGTCTCACGTTTCACATGTCTCATGTGAACTGTACTGTATGTCTTTTTTCAGTATCGTGTACTGTATACTCATATTTCTCTGCAATATTTTTTTCTGCAAAATATTACAGTAAGTGGATTATGAGGTTCTGAAATGAGGCCACAAATTTGTGTCTTGCCTAAAATGTGGATGTTTAAACCTTCTAAAATAAGGGTATATCAGAGGTTATAGACAACCTTGTGTCAGAGAATAATCATCCCTATTTACAGTATACAGTTAAACCTTGGATTGTTAGCATAATTTGTTCTGGAAGTGTGCTTGAACTGTATGTCAAATCACTCATGTATAAAAGCAAATTTCTCCCATAAGAAATACTGGAACCTCCGATGATTCATTCCAGAACACAAAAATATTCATATAAAAGTAATTAATACAAAATATAAAGTAAAAATAAAACAGTACCTGTGTAGGATGACTTTCACTCACTCACACACACACACACACACACACACACACACACACACACACACAAACGAATGTAATCACTGCAAAGAGTTGGGGGCTCTGGAAACTGGAATCTTTAACAAGGCACCTCTCTAATGACACTTGCTTTTGCCACCTTTTTGTTAAATTTTTTGAATTTATTATTGTAGTATAGTTACTAAAACACAGTCACAACACTTAGTCCCCCCAAAAAAAAAAAAAAAATGCTTTACGTGCGTGCACATACACACATGGTCACACCGCTATAGTAAACAGTACACAGGGGCACAGATGTTGAGTATATGAGTGATGCATGTGCACTGAGACTGAGCATGGGGGCGTTTACCCACAATTCTGCAACACGAGAGAGAAAAGAACCTTTGGCTCAGTTGTGATCACGTGACGCGCGGCAGACAAAGTGCATATCAAGACCTCGGTCGTTTAACAAGTTAAAATTAATTTTTACATTTTGCTTGTCTTGCAAAACACTCCCAGACCAAGTTACTCGTAATCCAAGGTTCCACTGTATCATTTTCCTTCTACACCACGGTCTCAGAAACTCTCTGCCCTAAAGAAAAGCCACGAATGTCTGCAAAGTAGGTGCAGACAGTCTTGCTCTGATGGCCCCTCAATCTCAGCTTCATCACTCAAGTCCATAACTCGTCCTCACTATAGATAGACACAGACAGTAACAGCCAACTGTGGTAATGAATGTGTTCTTTATCTGAGCTTCATATCTGAGAGCTCACTCACACCTATTTGAAAGTAAAAACCACCTTCTCACTTGAAGATCCTGATGGATCACAGTTCTGAAGTACACCTCTTATTTCAACCTGATCGCCCTTTCAACCTATATGTTGTGTGTATTGGTGGTAGGCACTTAAAATGCCTATAAAACACTCAGTAATGTCCACTACAGTGCTTGTATTTTGGCTAGAAGTTCTTGGCAAGGTTACCTTCCCCATCTGCTTGAGTTCTGATGGCACTAGGACTGACTGGGTGCTACATTAGAGTAATTTTAATTGCACTGAAGGTGCCTCATTACTTGGCTTGAAATTTATTGTGCAACTAAAACTTAATAGGCTTAGTTAATTTTTCTTTTAAAAATGCAGATTTTAGACAGCCCCTCATTAAATTTTCTAAATATGGGTCTGTTTTTTTTTCTTTTTCCAACAGACAGAAATAAGTGTGAAAGAAAGCACCAAAAAAAACAAGGCAGCAGTTACTCAATAAAAAAAAAGTATTATGTCCCTGTTGGGTCTGTGTTCCAGCTCCTTGTGTACTTTTTCATTTTAAAAACTTTTTTTTTTTTTTAGAACAGGATGTGATTGTGTCATATTTATAAATCTTCAAGGACTTAAGTTCTGCAAAGCACAATGTCAATACAGCTCTTATTAATGTTTTAAATCAAAATAGTTTGCCAACGGATCGCTTCGAGGAGAGTCTGGACACTTGCCAAGACCCTCATTAAGGGATAACTTCTACATTTAGCCCCCGCAAAGCCCAAGAAAATCACTGCCAAAGAAAATCAATTGAAAAGGCATCATTTGTAAACTTACAGCTTAATAATTAGAAAATATTAAGACGCTCTGTTCTACTGTGTTTTAAACATTAGGCTGCAACAAAGCTAATTTCATTCCTGGTAATTTAACAATTGTAAAAATTATTTGTTTACTGTTTAACTATAGGTAACCATGTGGAATAAAAGCACAATATTTAATCATGAGATACTTTAGAACCTGACCTGTGTGGAAAGCTATTTTCTTGTTGGTCTTTGAAGGCATTGCTACCGAATCTGACTACTGAACACAAATTCTTGGCCATAAAAGCACACATATCTATCTATCTATCTATCTATCTATCTATCTATCTATCTATCTATCTATCTATCTATCTATCTATCTATCTACAGTATCTATCTACAGTATCTATCTATCTATCTACAGTATCTACAGTATCTATCTATCTATCTATCTATCTACAGTATCTATCTATCTATCTATCTATCTATCTATCTTTCTACAGTATCTATCTATCTATCTATCTATCTATCTATCTATCTATCTATCTATCTATCTATCTATCTATCTATCTATCTTTCTACAGTATCTATCTATCTATCTATCTATCTATCTATCTATCTATCTATATCTATCTACAGTATCTATCTATCTATCTATCTTTCTACAGTATCTATCTATCTATCTATCTATCTATCTATCTATCTATCTATCTATCTATCTATCTATCTTTCTACAGTATCTATCTATCTATCTATCTATCTATCTATCTATCTATCTATATCTATCTACAGTATCTATCTATCTATCTATCTATCTATCTATCTATCTATCTATCTATCTATCTATCTATCTATCTTTCTACAGTATCTATCTATCTATCTATCTATCTATCTATCTATCTATCTATCTATCTATCTTTCTACAGTATCTATCTATCTATCTATCTATCTATCTATCTATCTATCTATCTACAGTATCTATCTATCTATCTATCTATCTATCTACAGTATCTATCTATCTATCTATCTATCTATCTATCTATCTATCTATCTATCTATCTATCTATCTTTCTACAGTATCTATCTATTTATCTACAGTATCTATCTATTTATCTACAGTATCTATCTATCTATCTATCTATCTATCTATCTATCTATCTATCTATCTATCTATCTATCTATCTATCTATCTTTTGGCTTTTAATCTCTCTATTGGCAACAACTTACTTTAGTTTTATTGTATATACTAATTATGTTTTCATTTGCTTTTTCTCACTGATGACAAATGAAATCCTATCCATGAATTCACGAAGGAGGTCAGTGGAGACTGACCAGACCTATCTAAGCTGACAGAAAGGCTACTACTGTACATAACTTAAATAACCACTCTTTACAACCATTATGAGCAGAAAACATCAAACCTAGCAGTTGATCGGATACAATAAAAATAAATAATTTATTCATAATTTTTTTTTTTTATTAGCCGGAAACATAAATCTAGAGCTATGACATGCTGGCAGAGGCATGTGGGACAAGGGGGATGCATTGTCGGAGAAATGTGGGGCACCGGAAATGCTGCCAGAGGCATGTAGGACACTGGAGATGCTGCCAGAGGCATGTGGGGCATTGGAGACGCTGTTAGAAGAATGTGGAGCACCAAAGATGCTCCCAGAGGCATGTGGGCATAGAAACACCCTGGAGGCATGTGGGCCACCAGAAAATGCCACCAGAGGCACGTGGGGTATCAGAAATGCTGCCAGAGGCATGTGGGACACCAAAGACTGTTATGTCCATTCAAATGCTGTCAGCTGTAGTGTTTGTGTGGTTTGCAGGCATATATTAAAACAACAACACCACCACCAACAAAAATAAATAAATAAATAAATAAATAAATAATAATAATAATAATAATATAGGGTTTTATAAAGCTTCTACTACTATCCGTCTTCATTGATTCTCAACATTAACTGAAGTGATTGACCTGTATCTTGCATCATTGTAGGCTTAATACTGCTGCAACAAAAGTAGTTATGGATACATCAGTAGGGTGTATATGATAATGTGAATATTACATAAAGAAATTCACATCTTAAGAAGGCACAAAAATATAGAAAGAATTTACAGGAACATTTGTAACATTTAAAAATTTTAAAACGAACTAGTTTTTGTATTTAGAACCTCTCATCCTGGCCTGTAAGTGGCGCTCTTTCATTGTTTGGTCACCATTTTGGGCCTTTTGGCTTTTAGGTTAATAATCAAGGCCTTTCAAGTACCAGGTATTTTTTGGGCTAAATCTTCTCTCCAAGATCTTCTCACTTTAGCCAAAGTCTGACAGTATGAGCTGCCGTAGCCGGTGATTGTTGAGAAATATGAGATTTCTTAGAATGGCTGAGTCATGTGACTAACTGGTGAGTTACCTTGTTTGTTTGTATGTTTTTCTGCACGCCTCTAAGGTTTTTGTTCAAGAAACATGTTTGTTTTTCATTTAGTCATGAAATAAAATTATGCCAAGTATTAGTGTTATAAAGATGAACAATGCATCAGTCTTATAGCAACTTATTGACTCGATGTATTGCTACTGCTTAGATTATAGCTGGAGAACATGTGTTGTTTTGATTATAGACAATATCGCATGACAAACTTATACAATGATTAACACAGGTGTGTACTGCGCACACGTGGTTAATGACTACTGTAGATTTGTAAATGTGAATTGCTTTGCATTTGTTATAAATGCACAGTTTTATGTAGTATTGTGAATAAAATGACTTTATTAATCAGTCAATTGAGAATTGACGGCATGGATGTCAATCATGTCTATGTAGGGTCTGTGTGGCGACATTTCAGCCAAACAGGAGATGAACTTATTAAACAAGTGGGCAACAAGCCTCTGTTCGAGTCACTTGAATGACAAACAATTTGATTTTTAGGTGTGTTGACATAAGGTCACCCGTTGTGTGCATATGATACCTCATAGCAAAGAAACTCCAGGATGAGATCTCGAGGTAATCTCTTCTCAGCTCAGACATGAGCTGTCTTTGATACATGCGATTTAGGCATTTTCTATATTTTCTCAAATGTGGCTCATTACCTCTAAATATCAAAGATGGTTTATGTGTGGCTTGTGTGCGACTCACATATGCAGAAATGAGCCTTTATTGAAACTTAAATGAGATTTTAGCCGTTTTATCAATTGTCTCAAATGTGCCTCAAATATGGCTCATCACCCCTAAATCTCAGAGATAGTTCATATTTGTCTTGTGTGCGACTCACATATTTTTTGTTTCCCCAAAGCAGTGTTTACCACACAAAGTACTGTGTATTTGACTTTTCTGATATGTTGTGTAGAATTAAACTCATCTTTAATTTTAAAAAGTGTACATTTTACTACTACCGGAATGACGATGCAAAAATGTAGAAATCACAAAATGCGCATATTGATAGATATTTTGTCCTTGATATAAAACATTTGTTTGCTATCAGAGAGGGTTTTCATCATGTGTCACTTTAGTTTAGAGTGTATAGTTAATGTATGCATTCTTCTTCTTCTACTTTTTTTTTTTTTACTATTATTATTATTATTATTATTATGGTCACAAGTGATCTTATAAATCTGTTCTATTTCTTACCTACATGATCCTTTAAAAAAATTCTGCTTAGTCATGTGTGTGTAGTTAGTTAAAATAAAAAAGTTAGTTAAAATAAAAAAGGCTGTTTTTGTGATGTTGGAGATATGATTTTCAAAGGATACGTTACAGTCTAATATTACACCCAGGTCTTTCACTGTCGAGCTGGTGGTGACAGTACACCCTTCTAAATGCTAAACTGAATTGTGAGAGCTGGTGTGTACTGGTTTTTGGGCCAATAAGTAATATCCCTGTCTTATCTGAATTTAGTAAAAGAAAATTATCAGTCATCCAATCTTTTATATCTTGAACACACCCAGTTAGTCTAGACAATTTGGGTATTTCGTCTGGTTTTGTGGAGATGTATAATTAGGTATCATCAGCATGTCTTCAAATTATGTTACCCAAGGGAAGCATGTACTGTATATTGAGAAAAGCAGAGGTCCTAAAACTGACCCTTGTGGCACCTCATATTTCACTGGCATTACACCAGACTGTTCTCCATTCAGATCTACAAAGTGGAATCGATCAGACAGGTAGGATCTAAACCATTTCAATGTCTGTCCCTGAATATCAATGTGATTTTTACCATTTAAGGCCAAACCTATTTTTGATTATATATTTATGACTGAATGTTAAAAATTTTCTCATGGCCAACCCAATTAGGCCTACAGTACATGTAGATTCTAATAAATACATAATTTACTAGATTTTCTCCCACACATGCTCTAAGCCAAGTGGACAGTGTGTTAGTGTGCCATCGCCTGCAAAAAACACTTTACCAAGCATTATTCATCCAGACCTTTAGGTGGCGGTAGCGCACTTCATACTTTGTCTGCCGCAGATAAGATGACGAAGAAGACAAAGCGTATCATGAAGGTGGGTATTACTTTTTCGCGCCTAATTTAAAACAAATTATTATTGACAAGGAATCAAAAGTAGGTTAAAATCATAGAGTCTGTGGTAAAAAAAAATAATAAAAAAATAAAAATAACTGTGGTATACTTGGCTAAAACTTACACAGCTTACTGTACGTTTGTTCTTAAATTGCGAAAGGAATTTAGCATGTGGATTAGCACCCATCTCGAAAAGTTTGCCCCCTCTCTCTCTCACACACACACACACACACACACACACACACACACATATACATATATATATATATATATATATATATATATATATATATATATATACACTAATGTGCCACAAACAGGACGTTAATATCACCAACCATTCCCATTTTATTAAGGTGTATCCATATAAGTGGCCCACCCTGTATAAAAGACAAATTCGAGCTTATAATGAGACAGCTCAATCAATTCAGTCTCATGAGACGAGAAAAGGCTCACTATGGGACACCTAGTAATAGTTGCCTGAAAAAACTTGCATGGCTCTGAATTGGAGAAATTTGAAGTAGAGGTTTGTCCTTATCATCTGCAAAAGACAAAATAGTAGAAAAGTGAACAGGTAATTAAATAAACTTAATACCAGTTTAATTTAAGATGTATTTACTTAAAAGCCAAACGAAAAGTTTGTTGTGTATAATTCCAAAGGTAAAATTAATAGCAAAAAGTCACAGAAATTGTGCCCATGCTTATTTAAAATAAGACTTGATCACATTTTCTTTGTGCTTCCAAGACTTTTATAGGTCTTGGTCATTTAAAATTTTCCTACTCTTCACACTGACCATGATGTTTGTAACCCAGAACATGAGTACAGTGTAATTCCAAATTCCACGACCCTCATTCTGCTCAAAAATGCATTCCAAAGTTCAATATTATGAAGCTTTTGCAGTCCCACTGAGCTGCCTCGAGCTGGTATTTTTCAAATTCACTGTAAATTTCGTACACATTTAACTCTCTCCTTTCCTCTAATTTATGGTGGGTTCAAGTGAGACACACTGGGCAAAACTTTGCAATGCATTTTTTGCAAAGAAGGAGGTGCATTTGACCCCAATTTCTTTAAATTGTACTTGCATTCAGGGTGACAAACTTCATAGTAGGTGTGCAGGGAAGGAACATTTATAACAACCAAGACTTATGGTAATGTACTTGGAGGCACTTCAATTCTGATTTAGTAAAAAAAAAAAAACCCTGAACTCTCATTTTAAGGGCAACTCTTACCCATAGTAGCACACATAAAGGTAATAAAATTTTATATTCTCTCTTTTTTAAAATTTTTATTATTGATAGTTGGGGTTGAACAGGATGTATGTTATCGATACTTTATTGGTGGTTCATTAACATCACTGTATTCAGGGGAAACCTGGCAAGTCAGCAGGAACTCACTACTGTAACAGGTGTGTATACAACATAAACCAGGTCATTAGGTGCTAATTCCTGTTCCCTGAGCAGCTCAACACAACACCCGAGTTCCTTGGGGTTCAGGTAGCCTATATACACACAGCCGAAGTATTCTACCACGGTTTAATCATTTTTAATGCTTGGGACTAAACCAAATGGGAGAACATAGTGATTAAGTCAGGGAACTTAAACCTCTTTGTGGACCCTATTAACTGATGGCTCCTCTGTGTTCCTAATGGTACTCACAAGGTAAATCTACAGTATTAAGATTAGAGATAAAGACTTACAGATATATGGCGTTAATATAAACTACAAAACATCAAATATGTAGATAAAGGCGTAATTAGATTGACAGTAACCATGTTAAGTTCTAATTAGATTTGATACTGCAGTGACCGATCCTTTCTTAATTCACTGATTTTGAATAGGGCACATTTTTTATTGTGCCCCCCCACATATAATAATGTTTTATTTCTCTTATACTTTAGCAGATTCATTTTTCTTTGTATTTACCTTTTAATGTGAGCGGATAGCCACAAATAGCCACAAATTATCACTTCTAGCAGCGATACAAATCTTTACTTTTATTCCAGAAGCAGACCCCATTATATTATGAGACCCATTTAAAAAAAAAAAAAAAGGTCCTTGTCATGTTATTGAAAGGGGGTAGGGATGGCTAAGGGGTTGGACTGCGGATCAGGGGATCCCCGGTTTGAGCCCTGACATCGCTGGGTCACCACTGTTTCACCCTTGAGCAAGTTGCTTCACCGCCAAGCTCTCAGATACAATCAGACATCGAGCTGGAAACCTGACGCTGTACATAACTGCCACAGAAATGGTGATGAATATCTGTTGTCCGATGGAACATGGGCATCCGTCCATGTTATTGAAAACTGTAAGACTTGTGCTGATGCTGGAGACAACTTTCAAAAATAACCATCTTGCATGTTATTGGTGTGGAGCTTTTAATATAATTTGTGTAAGCTGTAACTATGGCAGCATTACTATAAACTTTGAACATGAAAGTGGACAGGTAACATTCTGGCTGCAAACATTATTTAGAAAGGTTTTATTTTTTATGTAAGTAGAGACTCTCCCTTGTACTAATGTCATGATACAGATTGAAAGATTAAAAGACAGAGAGAATCAATCTTGGGTGAAAAGTTCTTTGTCACACAAATAATTCCTTGATATTAAATGACCATGTCAAGAGACATTCCACTCACGACCGCCTTAAAACTAAATCGGTGAGGCAATGCATTTCCCAATCGTTGCGTTAATTGCCAGAGATTTCCGAGATCACTGACACCAGGGCCAGCAACTGTTATTGGAAACATCATCTCATGCTAATTATCTGTCATCATCAGAAGCAGCTGTGCCTTTTGGGTTTTTGGTCTTAATGAGCAGTCAAAACCTTGCGCTGTATATATGTTGAGTTTTTAATTGTCATGTTGATTCATATATTTATTTTAATTAATGCACATAGTATTCAATGTACAGGGGTTGGACAATGAAACTGAAACACTGGCCAATTTAGTGTTCATGACTAAATTTGGCCAGCCTGATGGCCAAACTATGACAGCATACCACCAAGAAGGATGAACCACATCCAACAGGAGTAACTGTGACGCAAGAGGAAGCTGTCTGAAAGGGATGTCCACGGGCCAACCCGGATTGTATGCAGAAACCATAAAACTACAGCTGCCCAACTCACTGCAGAATAAAATGTGCACCTCAACTCTCCTGTTTCCACCAAAACTGTTCATCGGGAGCTCAACAGGGTCAATGTTCATGGCTGGACTGCTATAGCCAAACCTTTGGTCACTCGTGCCAATGCCAACCATCAGTTTCAATAGTGAAGAGTCCACCTTCATTGTCTTTCCCACATCCGGAAGAGTTACGGTGTGGAGAAGCCCCAAAGAAGCGTACCACCTGGACTGTTGCATGCCCAGAGCGAAGCATGGGGGTGGATCAGTGATGGTTTGGCCTGCAATATGATGGCATTCCCTAGGCCCAATAATGTGTGATAGATGGGCGGGTCACTACCAAGTACTACCAAAAATTCCGGAGGACCATGTGCACCCAATGGTTCAAACATTGTATCCTGTAGGCAGTGCCGTGTATCAGGATGATAAGGCACCAATACACACAGCAGGACTGGTGACAGAGTGGTTTGATGAACATGAAAGTGAATTTGAACATCTCCCATGGCCTGCACAGTCACCAGATCTAAATATTATTGAGCCACTTTGGCGTGTTTTGGGGGAGCGAGTCAGGAAACGTTTTCCTCCATCAGAATTACCAGTACCGACCTGGCCACTGTTCTGCAAGAAGAATGGCTCAAAATCCCTCTGGCCACTGTGCAGGACTTGTAGCCGTCATTCCCAACTGATGCTGTATTGGCCACAAAACTAATGAATTATTGTGGTCTAAAACCAGGCGGTAAATTTCAGCAAACACAGAAACGCCATTATAGAAAGAGAGGGTCAAGCAAAATTATTTGTGATACATGGAAAGTTAGGAAAAGAGAAAATACTGTGAATGTAAAGTAGAAAATAATGGAAAGTGAATCCTGAATAAAAGAAACAAGGGAAGGAGGAGCTGTTTAGAAATTTGACCAACAAGACAATAGGACCTTGAAGTAAAGTGTAATGTACCCTGATCTCATTTGCTCTTAATCTTTCTTTCTTTTTACCTACTGTATTACTATCAGGATGGCATAAACATTTGGTAGTAAGTAAATACAAGTGGTGTTGCTGGACATGGTGTGGCATTGTGATATTTTCCCTTTACACAGGCCTCTTTCTTTTAAAAATATTAGCAGTGGGAATACAGTGGGAAGTTATGTATTGCCACACTAAATCCAAAATCTTTTTTTAATTTTTTTTTTAATGATTTTTAATTTTATATACATTTGCATTTTATTTGGGAAACTTTTGCAGTCCCTTTATTATCCTACACTAAACTATTCAAACATTAGCAGGCAGCAAATCATCCTTTGTGGTATAAGCAATTTATTTACTCAGTTTGATTAAAATTGTGAAAAACAATTTTACACAGAATTACAAGAGAAATCAAATCGGCACATGGGTTTTGCCATCATATTGGGTTTTACCTGATGATTCCCAGGACTAAAAAATAATTCTGTGCTTCTTGATCTTCCTAATGAACACTAACGAGTCAGTTAAGGTCTACCAAGTTACTTCATTTCTGACACATCGGAACTGGAAGCGTTTGAAGCTACTTTTTTGTATCTGGCCCTAGTTCCACAACCATTTCAGAATATTCACCATTAAAAGCTGTGATTTGTATAATTTATTACTTTTTTTTCTCCTTTTTTGGAGATGGTGTGGTGGGGGTTTCTTGACACAGTCACATGGGAAAACCTAAGTACAGTGAGTTTCTAATTAAGCCCTAGATTAAAAACAGAAGCTTTGTTAACCTGGTGTTAAAATCACAGACATCTTTGTAACCCCAATTCATTTACCTTTAATTTTCCACCATTAGTGCTTCATTAAAACCCTAAGAGTAGGGCAGGCCAAAGAGGCTTTTGAACAGTGATGAGATGAGTGGTGGCCAATTTAGCCGAGGTCATCTCTCATCGCAGCCCATTTTGTTTTTGATTGGGCTAAAATTGTAATCCATTCTGTAATGTCAACCTCAATATTCATCAGTTTCACTGTGTAGAGCAAATCTTAAAAGGTTTATGACCGCTCAGCTGACTATCAGATTACTTACTGTACTGCATTTGCTACTTGAGTAAATGTTCATTTTCCTTCCTGAAATAGCCCAGTGGCAGAGGGAGATCTGGTGAGAGGCCTTGGCTTTGACTTATTATGCAAATTATACCCTGTAGCATTTGTCATCTTACTGAGATCTGACGAAATGTGTAACCATCACTGCTTTCAATAAGTGTTTCATTTCCACCCCTTTGGTTCTCACTGTTGATCATGGAAATATTCGAATAATGTTTAAACAAGCAGCTCTTGATCTTTTCAACATACTATGGTTGGTGTTACCATGGATCTCAGAGGTCCTCCCCACAAAGTGTATGTGAAATACCTCTTAGCAAGGGCATACATTAGGTTTGACATTGGACCATGTGGTTGGGGGGGGAGAGAGACACAACCTGAGATGGCAGAGGGGTCGCTTCTTGTATGGGGGACAAAAATGGCGGGGGCGGGGGTTGGAGGTTGGAAGAGTAGGGAATGTGTTGTTGTTGTTTTTAATCAATGCATTTTTTTCCCTCCCACACTTTTTATTTTTCATATACATGCACTGGGACAGATCTGGAAGTATAAAATTAACGTGTAGTAATAAAACATGCCTATTAACATAATTCATTCATTATGCTGTGATGGTGAATGCTGAATTCTATAGACTTTGTTTTACTTTTTATGCCTGTATATAGTATCCACTACTCCTGTTCAACTGCATTTTACATTTACTTGCTGAGATGCATCTTGACTATTGAAGTAGTAACATCACGGCATCTTGACGTTGACCATCTGCCCTGACATGTTTTATTTCATCTCTAGCATTAAAACAGAATAGATAAATAAAAAAAGACATGTTATAAAGACTCTAACCCCATTTAGAAAGTAGAACCTGGCTCTTCTACACTGCTGGATGCTTAACTGTTATGTCTAACATCCTTCTCGTCTGTGCAGCCGGCTGTATCCTCTGCCTATTCGAATGCCATTTTCAATTTGCTCTCTATATTGACTCTATACCTGTTTGCAATTAGACCAACAGCCTTTCACTTGTTCCCCTGTCACCCTAAAGGACTCTTTCCAGGCTTTAACCACAGCTGACAGCTAGACGAACTGCTAGTGTTCTTTCAGAAAGGCCTAAACGAGTAACTATTGAAAAAGTAGATGGAGTGAGATAGGAAAAGTGTTTCTTTGCAAAAGTTGAAGCGTTTTCAATCCACATATCTCAGTCATGGTTCTGTTTCCCAAGATACTTATTTCAAATATGTTCTCGAAGATGCCATCTGGGAAGTAAGGAATGAAACAAGCCATGCACGTTTTATAGGGGCAGAAACAAAAAAGTAAATAGTCAGTTGGGATAACTACTATACATATTACCAGCTAGGGCTACTGATGAGTTATAAACGTCCATCAAGAGCAGAACCTCACCTCTGCCTAACATCTATCTGTCTTTGCAATTTTCTTTTCTTTTCTTTTTTTAAGAATCCATGTGAGGGGAGGAGCAAATCCTCATAGCTCTTTCTTATGACTTAATTTGTCTAAGAGCCAGCTAAATCCTGCTTGCTTGTCAAAATCCCTATGAATTTTGCATGAGTTCAGATTGCTCCACAGGACAAGACGTGGTCAGATGAGTTTCTGAGGACCTCCTACCTAAGAGAACATCACTTCCAGATTCCCCTCACATCCTTTCCGAGACCTGCTGCTTTTGCCGTTTAGGTTAGTTCTACTGATTATCAGACTTGACAAAGACGCATTACCTTCAGACCTCAGTCCATTTCTCCCCTCCTTATATCAGTAACCTCTAGAGAGAGCCGTCTCTATAAATAACATGTTTCTTCTGATTTAAGGGTTACTGTCACATGTAGGGGCTTGTTCCAGGTCACTGCTTTTCCTCGCAGCAGGTGCGATCCTTCACAGCTGGCTTTATAGGTCCCCTAGGTGAGGGTTAGGACAGTGACTGATGCGGGTATTGGCAAGGGGAAGTGAGCATGGTGACTGAGGAGGAGGAGAAAATACCTTGCTAATTGCATTGTATCTCAGTTTAGTGCTGTTGTTCAGCCATATCCATAAACCCTGACAGAAATGTTACAATTTAGTTTTAAGAGTCCACATGCACAGATTTTAAATGGCAAGCCAGCTGAACTGTGAATCATTTTCCAGTCCTGTTCTCTTTTTTCCAGATGGATACAACGCACTCTCTAAAACTGAGTTATTGTACTCGCTATTTTTTATTTATTTATTATTCTTTGGCTAGTGTTGAGTGAGTGGCATAAATGCAGACCACATACTGATCTTATTAAATGCAGCAAGTTCCAAACTTATGAACATTTGAAGTTATGGATTTCTGCAGATACGAGCAGACCACAGTTCTATGAACAATTGTAGATGCGAACAATTCGCGGAAGTAGCTTATGTGTATTGTAAAAAAAAATAGACACGGCAGTGCACCAGATACGAATATTTACAATTTTATACAATATTTTCAGTGTGTAAGTGAATGTGTAAACTGTCTGAAGTCTGGTATACTGTATGTGTGTATGGGAAACGCGTCGGCCTCACCGGTTTCAATGAATCGGCTCGGGAGAACGATGATAGAAAATGGCTGCTGTAAAGCTGTCCCAATAGAGAATAATCCTTATTCCGGAAAATCCTCAACAAATCTCACCAAGTCCACAGTCCAAGAAAGAGGAAAACAGCTGACAGAATGCCATCCGGGATTCCCCTCACGATTTATAGGCGCAGAGACAACACTTGTATTCCACACAGCAGTAAAACCTTTCATCATGAGTAACTTGGTTGGTTTCTAAGGATAGTCAACAGTGGTGTACTGTATGTGCGTGCATGCGCGTGTGAAAGTCATCCTACACAATAAACCTCCTTCTCTCCTGTCGACGGTGATTCTTTCCAAGGGTAAAGAGCAGGTTAATTAGTTATATTTTTACTATAATTTTTTTTTTTTTACTAGTAATCATTTGAATATGATGAATATATGAACATTTTTGGGTTGTGGAATGAATCATTGGAGTTTTCATTGTTTCTTATGGGAAGATTTGCTTCGAGACAAAATGGTGTTTGGCACAGATACATTGAGCACTGAGATGAATTTTCTTAGGTGCAGTTACAGTTTTTGGCCACATGTGTTGGGAAAGAGGACACATTTGGTCAAATGGACTTGTTTGCTTAACATTGTATATCCATATCAAAGGCGTACAAGACACATTATGCCGGACTTACGAACAAGTTCCCTTCCAGGAGCACGTCAGTAAGGAGGGGACAACCTGTACTTTAAAATCTGTAATGTGTGAATAATAAATATTCACGTAATAGGTTTTAACTAATTCAAGAAATTTAAGGCTTTGTTTTAATCATGGTAATCATATACACTGATGTAAAAAAGTATTTTCCCCTTTCTGGTTTGTTTAAATGATTTTATTTATTAAGGGGTAAATTAAACTGGTTGTGCCACCCTTGGTGGCAACAACTGCAAACAAGTGTTTGCGATAACTGGCTATGAGTCTTTCACGTCGCTGTGGAGGAATTTTGACCCACTCTTCTTTGCAGAATTGTTTCAATTTAGCCATATTAGAGGTTTTCAGGCATGAGAGGCCTGTCTAAGGATCTAAATTGGTTGTGTGTCCGGACTTTGACTAGGCCACTGAAACCTTATTTATTTCTTGAGCCATTACCTTTTCACATAGGGCCAGCCAGGTTTGAACAGCTTTTTCCCCTTAATGGAATAAATACACATTGTAGGTTGTGAATTACACTATAGATCACTTCAATGTCAAAATTGTATTAACTTTATCAAAAACGAGTACTGATTTAAATTTAAACTCAACACAACAAAAGTGTTCACTTGCATACAAGCTGGAAAACAGCAGAATGTGTAATACTTGTACAATCTAGCTGTGTAAAACAGATGGGCAAGTGCTTCAAATGTGGCACATGGGTTATTGATGAAACAGAATTTCTGAGATGCAACATTGCTTGTTACAATGATTTTTCACTGAACACTTAACTCTGACTTATGAGTAATGTCTGTTGTTTCACTACTGTGACTTTAAAATACATTTAAATGGTAAACTAATGGCCAACTTTTTCCTCTTACCTGTCTTTAAATGTAATACACGTTGAGTTCATATTGAAAGAACAATCAATAATAGGGCCATAAATAGGGGAATAAATCAAAACTTCCCAGTATATAGCATTCACTCAAGTTACTGTCCTTATGCATATGCACATTACATTTAAATATGTTATAAATTCATGGTAATGAGATGATGGCCATTACTCCTAATATTACATTTTACTTTTAATATTTTAGACATTTATAATATTTATCATATATTTATTGTATTAGTTTTATTAAGGCAAATGTTTAATGAAATTAGAATTACAATTGCGGCATGTCTGTTGTACTGCAGTCTAGTTATAAGTTTCACATAAATTGCTCCAGCTTATTGGCTTAAATTGCTTATAAATACTTTGTACGAATTCTCCTTGTGGTGAAAACCAAACTCTAATTCATGACATCAATGGCCATGTTGATTGTAGTTCAACATGGTGTCCACTAGGGGCAGTGACCTAAAAAGTGGTTCATTATTCACTGTTGAAATGATCTCAAGCAGATTTTAGCTCAGGCTTTCGTGCCATTACATGCAACCAGCATCATTGTCAATCCTCATTTCATTTAAGCCTTCAAACTGTTTTAAATGTATATAAATATTTTACAAAGCTACAGTAAGAGATGGTCTTTATCCATTGTTGTCGCCTGTCCTGCGTTTATTCAGTCAGCTTATCTTCTGTTGTGTCCGAGTAGACACAATAAGTAATTACTCTATTAACAGGTGATGAGCGACCATATATGGATCCTGTCTATTTATTGACTGTGGTAATACATGGCCAACATCTTGAATGGTTGAACTCTCTTAATCTATCTGACACATCGTTTATTTTAGCTGGGACAGGCATATGTTTTTTTGTTGTTGTTGTTGTCCCATCTGTAGGAGATTAGTGAAGGCTCATTAAAAAAGTAAGCTGTCTCGGAATCAACCTGCGATGTCGGTATGATTTTGACTGTTGCTTTATTTGTAGGGTGGCGAGTAAGGAGGGAAAGGGAACATTTTGTATTGGCAGTAGATATCTTACACAGTAAGCCAGTATACTTGTGTGTTCAGTCACAGCAGCATGGTCCATGGCATCATTTTATTTAACACCTATCTGTCTGATATTTTTCTAACCGCCCACCGCCCAACTTGCACCAAACTTAACTTTCATCTCACACCATCCAGAGTTAAAGATTTGACCTTTCTTAAACTCGTTCACAACTTTTCCTTGCTTTAGTCACCTCTGGACTGTTTGATTTAATGTGTAGATCTAAATCTAGTAAATTTCTCTAAAGCTGCTTCATGGCAATGCTAGAATTCAAGTGGTTCAAGTGGTTCAAACTGAGAGTTTGAAGCTTTTTTTTTTCTCCATTTCCCCTCTCCATTTTTACTGGTGATGGTCAGCTCTTGGTCACTTAACGTCTGACGTCCTGGCATAGTCAAAATCCAGAGGTCAATGTCAGTAAGTCAATGGTAATTTACAGGATTTAATTTCTAAACCATTTCCACTTTATGTACTTGGGGTCAACAGTCCAGAGCGACGGAGAGTGTGAAAAGGAGGTAAAGGGGCGTGTGCAGGCAGGTTGGAACAAGTGGAGAAAAAACTGTCAGGTGTGATGTGTGATAAGAGTATCAGTGAGAATGAAAGGAAAGGTGTACAAGACCGTGGTGAGACCAGCGATGGTCTATGGCTCTACGGGACAGTGGCACTGAAGAATAGACAGGAGGCAGGGCTGGAGGTAGCTGAGATGAAGTCGAGGTTCTCTTTGGGAGTGACAAGAATGGATAGGATCAAGAATGAGTCCATTAGAGGGACGACCCATGTTAGTTGTTTTAGAGATTAAGTCACATGTTTGGACATGTTCATAGGAGAGATGGTGAATATATCGGTAGAAGGATGCTGAGGTTGGAACTGCCAGGCAGGAGGTTTAGAGGAAGACCAAAGAGGAGATTAATGGATGCAATAAGAGAGGACATGATGTTAGTTGGTGTGAGAGAAGAGGATACAGAGGATAGGGTTAGATGGAGGCAGATGATTTACTGTAGTGAACCCCTGAATGGTAGCAGCTGAAAGACAAAATTATGTCTATAAAGCATTTCCTTTATATGTACCAAATTGGAAAATCGAGTACGTGAAAAGTTGGAAATGCTTTAGAAATTAACTTTTTGACACTGGGCACATTGTCTGGGGGACATTGTCCTCTGTACTGTATGTACTTTATTCTTTCATTTTCAGTGCTGTGCAAAAGTCTTGAGCCATTTCTATAAAGTCATTTCTTTATATTTTGCCTGAGGAACATTATGACCTTATAAATCATTAAAGCATTGGAAACCTCTAACTTAAGGCATGCACCATTGAGAAGCAGTGCAGATGATGACAGATGATCAGGCTGGTGATAAGTATACTGGTGATGACAAATGCTAAGTGGTTGGAACAGACGAGGGGGGAAATGAGGTCGCTGCTGAGTTTGTTACATAAACAACTGATTTGTGACTTTTTAAATTGTTAATCTTTATGAAAGTAAAACATGTGTTCCCATTTCCAACTTCATTTAATGTAAAGAAATGAGGCAGGCTCAAGACTTTTGCTTGCTGTGGATGTGTGTGGATTAGACTCCAGATGTTGACTGTTTCCCAGCACAGCTGGCATTACTTTAGCAAGGTACCAAGAGATGAGTGAAAGATTACTTGGCCTATTGCATGATAAAACAGATGCACACACATGGACGAAATAGCAGACACTGAATTAATGACTTGTACAAAAGGATGGAGAAAGGTCGGAAAAAAAAGAAAGGTTAGATAACATTCGGTGCCATTTCAGAAAGACGGCAAAAAAGATCTTGTTTAAAGGGGGAATAAATGAAAACAGGGAAAAAAAAGTCTAGGAGTGAGAAGAAATTGAACAAATCCAGTGTGAGCGCAGGCATACCAGGACAGTGCATCGATGGTAGGATGAGTGACAGCAGGCTTTTCACTCTTTCACCCTCCTCAGAATCGAGTCTGCCCTGGAATCCTCACAGAGAGCTCACTGTCATCTTTAATTCATATCACTGAGAAATGTCTCTCTCTCTCTCACACACACAAACTTGCACATGCACACGTTCGCACAATCCTCATTGTCTACTGATCTGATCTGCCCTCTGTCTGTTCTTTCAGAATTATTCACATACCCCAGGCCTTTTTTAACACATCACGTGTGACAGGCGCTAGACAACTCGTGAGTGTCGGGCTTTAAGTACATTAGCAATGAGCTGCTTTTAGGTGGACTTAAAAGCATTTTTTTTTAAACATCTGAGAACAATCATGGCGAATCAGGTCTTAATAATATGTTTGTTCTAATTAGTTATATTACTGACTTAATCCACTATGTCCTGAATTAATTTCTAAATAAAACGTTGCTCTTCTTCTTTGCTACCAGCTACCTCTACTACACTCAAATATTTGTAGGTCCTTCCCAGTGTAGTTAAATACAGTGGAACCTCGGATTGCGAGTAGCGTGGTTTGAGTGTTCCGCAAACCGAGCAAAGATTTTTAATTGGTAACCGAGCAAGTATTAGTTTACGAGCGCGGAGTATCACATTATCATTTATCTCTTATTTTGACGCCGAGCAGCAAGTGATCACAACTGAGCCAATTATTTTTCTCTCTCTTGCGCTGCGGGAATTATGGGTAATCGTCTCCCCTGCTGCGTCTTAGTGCTCGTCTGTTACTGGTATAATCAACATCTCCCTCTCTCTTTTGTGTGTGTGTGTGTGTGCGCGTAATTTGACACTGTGCCCCAGACACACACTTTACTCATGTGTACTTTGTGTGTGCGCGTGCGTAATTTGACACAGACACACACACACTCACTCTCCCGGCTGCACACGCGCTTTATTTACACAGAAAACTCAGCTCTGTCGTGATTCTTTTCAAAGGTAAGGTGCTGGTTCATTTGTTATTTTTTTATTTTTTCATTTACAGCAGTGATTCTGTTAGTCTGCTCACGCGAGTGTCATTAGAGAAATTTCTTGTTTTTTCCCGTTAAAACAGTGTTTGCATTGTGTATGTTCGTTGTGAAACTTAAAAAGCGAGGTGGAAAAAGGAGGAGTTTTACGGAAACTCTTATCTGTCTGGATTTATTTTTACTTTTTTTAAATGTTAAGTGCAGGTTAATTTGTTTTATTCTTACTTTATATATTGTATTAATTATTTTTATGTATTTATTGTTTTGGGCTGTAGAACGAATAATTTGAGTTTTCATTATTTCTTATGGGAAAATTATATTTGGTTTACGAGTATTTTTTGAGGTTGGAACGAATTATGCTCGTAATCCAAGGTTCCACTGTATTTGAAAATATTAGTCACATTTTTTTAATGTATTATTATTTATATATTTATTATTTAATTATATACAATGTCTGTATGTATGCATTTGTACGTGTGTGTACAGTATGTGTGGGATAGTCATAGTCTGTGATTAATCACAATTTAAAAATACTCCGATTTACTTGTATTGTAAACATGCAATGTTGGAATAAAGAAATTCACAGATGCTGTTTTATAATATTTCAAACATTAAACACTTGTTAAAATCCCTGACCGTGGCTGTGTATTATGGGGTGTGGCAACCCACCGACGGCGGGGCTCGAACCCGGATCCTCGGATCTGAAATATTTTACGTATTAATATACAATATGAAGAAATGGACAAAACATTTGAGAATGCTTTGACTTCCTTTATTACTTTTTGTCCATTTCTTTGTGTAAATAATAAATATCACGCGCACACACACACTGAGCCCAGGTCGCTTGATTTCGTTCAGGTACTGTCGCTTAAAGCAAGGTCCTTCTTTACTCTAGTGATGCGCGTATACATATTTCGCATCATGTTTGCGTGATCAGAACCTACGTGAGTGCGTCACACAGACGGCTTTGTGACTATAGCTATAACACTTTCACAGCATGAGCTTAGTTGATGAGTAGCATTAAGTAAAACACAACACATAGGCTGCTCCTGAGTTGTTTTTTCCTTCCCCCCTTTCATCTTGCTTATTCTCTCTGAAACTCAAGGGGTGAGGGTGGTGTTGCTTTGATTGCTGTGTGTCTACAGGCTGTCCTCGGGCAAGCTGAACATTTCGGCAGGAGTGTGTAGTAAATAATACTATCGGAGGAGAAAGGCGAGGTTATATGATAATATGACCGTTAAATGATGACTGTCTGACAACACTTAACTGGATAGGAACGTCTGTGGAAATTAAGCTGAGCGATCAAGAGTAAATTTGTTCACACGTTACACAATTACATTTCTTTCATAATTAAAATATCCTCAGTAAACATCTGCCGGAACCAGTGGACGAATAGAGGGCAAGATCTTTACGCCTAGACCCGTTATAATTTATCCTGTTATCGTTGACCTCCAACTTCCTCTGCCTTCTTCCACTCCTGCCCTTCTGCTCTGCCCTTCCCCTTCTTTAATCTTCTCCCAAATAAGAGCTGACGTGTATGAAATATGCATGCTCTTGATCAAACGCGCCGTTCCTTACCGAGCACGCTCAGAACAGGGTGTCGGCCACGTCGTCTCTTTCGCAGTGGAAGTCACCATGTTTGGCTTCAGGCTAAAAAGTCAAAAGAAGGTAGTTCGGTGGTGCAGACTGCATAAAAGGGCTTAGCTACATACTTCAAAAGGTCAGATGGTCCTTCAAACTAGGACTGCCATGCCCCGGAGTGTGTGTACTGCGACTGTGGCAGTCTCGATCGTACAACTTATTTCTATGTAGATTTAATGAAATACTAAAGGCTAAAATCAAAAGTCAGTGCAACCTTGACTACACCATGTAGTCCTCGCTTAAATATGGTTGAAAGGAAACAATGATGCAGCTATAATAGAAATTAGTTAACTATTATAGATGAAGACATTAAATTAGTTCTAAAAGAGTTGAACGTCTGTGGTATATGCATACATATTTTTTTATTTAAACAGAATTACTTAGTGGATGGGGAGAGTTTTGTGGTTTGGATTTAGAGGTTGGTGTCGGTGAGATGAGAGGATGAAGATTAATTGAGGACAGGTTTGATGGACTGATCAAGGGATTAATTAATGGTTAGTGGATTGGTGGATGGGTATGTTGATTCATTTAATAATGTATTAGATCATTATAGGATGAATGAGTGGATGGATGGGAAGATGAATAAAGGCAACTGATGGATGAATGCATGGATGGTTGGATTCATTTATTGAATAGCTTGAGGGATTGAGGTGGCATGTATGAAAGAATTCATATTAGTAATTATTATTAGCCTTTAATACACATAATTTAAGCGACCATACTGCTTAGATATTTATATGTAGCAAGAACAATCCTAAAACAAAAAAAGAAACTAGTAGTCTGTCTACCTTTTAATGTATTGGTCGCCAATCCAGCTCAAAGATGATGTTCAACTTGATGCTTCTGTGGGTTGAGACACTATACAACAAACATCCAGTACCACCAAAACAATCAAATCAAAACTACAAAAATACTGTAAAAAAAAAAAAAAAAAAAATGCTTCCTCTTGTGTAAACTTGATCAGTGTTCTTGGATCAGTCAACGTTAAATATCTTTTTGATGCAGATTTTCAGTCAAATTAAACCTAGTCTGATCTGTTATTTGTCTATTTCTTCCTTAGTAAATTACAGTAAGATCAGCCAAAACATTAAGCCCTGTGTTGTATAGTTTCCCCTTGTGACTCTTTTCATCTAATACTTTGCTCCGTACAGTTGTTCCACTGGGTCTGACTCTGAACTTTTGTCTGCACCAGACTCTATGCATCAATGTTGTTTTTTTTTTGTTTTTTTTTCCTCCCACAAAGTATTATGTAGAGGAGGAAGACATTGAGAACCCAGAGCGTTGACGAGGTTGCATTGGTATGTTCCAGGCCCAAGCCAGATGGTGCTCAATAAAGCTTTTATTATTCCTGAAACATGAACATGGGTGCTTGGAAACCATAGATTTGGTCTTCCCTTTTAACTTAACAGTGGATAAAGAGATGTTCCAAGCACCTACAGTACCAGTAAGACGAAGCCCAAGAGTAAGGTGTCCTAAGGTTATAGTAGAATAGTTAAGGGAAGCATGATTGATTATGTCCTAAGCACAAAAGGTGCTGTGTGTGTGTGTGGAGGGGGGGGGGCTATATTTCTGTTTTCCTGGCTGAGAGATAAGCGTCATAAGAACAATAGGGAGACTTGTAATCGCTTCTTCTATGCTGAGTGGATTTATGACCCGTAAAGCGGTCAGCTGCTGGTTAATGTTACCCGTGGTGATGTTGCTTTCCTCAAGGCTCTGAAGTAGCAGCGTGAGCAGACTCAGTGCTGAGGTGATCCATGCTTAAAGTCTCCATCATAGACCTGAATGCTGTACAGGGGACAGATCAGGAAGACTAGATTTACAGTAACAAAGGATCTGGACCAGATTATCCAGAGTGTGTCCAACATTTGCACGATACAGTACGTGTTTGTAAAATATGTTCAGATAATGAAATCATCTCTCGTTTTTTTTCCCCCTCTGTTGTGGAGACATCTGCAAAACAAGGAATATGCCGGGCTTACAAAATGGCAGACAATATTCAAGTTTGGGTAAAATGAGCAGGTGAGATTCTCAGTTAGCAAACAAGCTACATGCATCAACAATGAACTTGTAAACTGTCTGTGCTGCGCCCATGCAAGCATTACCTGGTATTAAACCAAACCCTAATGTAAACAAAGTTTTGAGCAGATTGCTATTACAGTATGTTGATTTATTAGAATAAACATGAGGCAAGGAGCGAGTGTACCGTACGTAATAAGTGTGTGCTAAACAATTCTAAAACGTAGAGAAAAACACAAATGCCAACACTCATGGCTGTGTGGCATAGGTGATGGTTAGGGATCTCTATCAGATGTCTTGTGATGACGCCGTCATCTGTTGGCTTTCTCAGTAAGCACGGCTGACATGTCATCCTAGGAAGATGCACGGTCTGGTTAAAAAAATAATAATAATAATAATTGACTGGTGATGCTAATAGGAGGAATTAGTCATTCAGGAAAGGTGGGGTTTGTGTACACTGCTATAGAAGAGATTAAATTTAAGTTTGTGTTCTTTAATAATTAGCCCCATGTGACCTGTGCTCAGTAGGAAGTGAGTGATCGATTGCACACTTGTGTAATAGGGGCAAAGAGTTGGTGTAAAGATTTGGTGTAAATAATCCCGGCACAAACCAAATAAAAATAAATAAGGCCTTGCTAAGTGCACTAGTCCACACGCAGGTCAGTGCGATAGAGATGCCGCAGTTCATAATCATCCTTCACAAACCGCAGGAAATGGGAAGTGCGACAAATGCAAAGAAAAGGGTATTTCAGCGTCACCTCCTTGGAAATGCTTTTCTTTTTCTACGATTAACGTATTTGTTCACTTGGAGATCTGTGATTGTTTTTCAAAGATTTCTTATTGTGCTAATTCCTTGTTTGTGTCCTGTATTAAGCCTGATGTTGACTACAATATGTGGCTAAAGGATGGAGTGGGATGAGCGTGTGAGAGTAGAAGGGGTGCGGTGTGTGTGTGTGTGTGGGGGGGGGGAGCCCGGTATTGATCCGGCACTGTCCCGTCCCATCAATAACTCCTTGCATGTAATCTAACTGTCTGCCTCCATGACATCCTTGTTAACAGGACCGGATGAATAACGCAATTCCTTTGTGTGCCAATTAAACTCGGAGACAAGATTCAAAACTCTCATGTAGCCTTTTCAGTGGAATCTTGACTATCCGACTAATCAAGTTAAAAATACAAGAGGACGAGGAAGAATTGAAGGGTGTCTGTCCTGCGCTCGCTGCTCTTATGTAGATGCCTCATTTGGGCAATTGTGGCGTACTTGCACGAACCTGCATTACAATCTGTCGCTCTAATTGATGTGCTGTTCAATTTTTTTTTTTTTTGAAGCACCATGCCCCATGAGTGAAAAGTAATGGAAACTAGAGGAGACCGATAAAGAAGACAGAGTTTGAGAAAATAACTTTTTTAATCAGTCTACAGGGAGTGAGGGGGGGGGGGGGGCGTGGGTAGGGGTGATGAGGAGGTGTGTTCAATTTCCACACCACAAGGACCTCTCCTCTTCGGCTGAAGTGGTGGCCGATTCTTTGCTTTCTGTCTGAAAAGCTTAAAACTAATGAATAAAGCACAGTGCCATTTAAATTTTGTTTTTTTTGCATGTAATTATGTAATGCTCTATATAAAACCTGCCAACAGAAGGCTTTCGTTTCAGAAAAGGTTTCAAGTAAAGGGCTTTTGAGTTTTTAAAAAAAAAATTATTACAGTAGCACATACACTATTTTTAGTAGTAAATATGCATTTGACACTCATTACAACGATTGTTTTCTTTCTTTCTTCTTTTGCCAACTCTAAAGAAAGCTAATTGTTCATTGCCATCTATCTAGAACTTTCTCTATGTTGCACCCGTAGATGACTGTACTTCTTTAAAATCATTTAACAAGCTTTTAATTTTCCCACACAGTATTTTTACAATCACATTAGCCGTGGGTAATAACATATAATGCTGTCAGCACTCCAGTCCATATCAGTAGCATTAGCATGCGATTATGCTAGCCGCGATTAGCATCTTAGTTTCTAGAACTAACTCTGATAAAAAAAGAGTTAGAGATTTACAGTACTCAACGTCAGTAAACTTACTCCGGCTGAAATACGTCTGTTACCACTCATAGGAAACGGCACATTCATCCTCCAAAGCGAACATCACGTGCTTATTATCTTGCCTCGTCTCCCCAGGCATTGATGCTAACAAGCCCTTGAACACCCTCTATGGGGTCTCCTTTAACTCGCACCTCTTTGTACTAGTGATTGTTTAGAAAGATGTTACACAAGCAATGCAACTCTATGCAAACTTTGCCAAATACAACCATGCAATTAAGTGCGAAATAAACAATAAGACATATTTTCTTCCTTTGGTCACTTCATTAAAAATACTTGAACTTGAATTCTATTATCAACTTGGGGTTAGGATTTTAAGATCTATGAATTATTTATTATTTTTGTATTGTAAACATTTGTTGTTAATCAAGTTTTTAATATATATATATATATATTTTTTTTGATTGTTTAGTCCGGTCTATAGTTGACAGACCGGGGTACAGTACATCTACAGTATGATCGGTTTAACCAGGCCCAGCAGCCATTCGAAAAATCATCCTATTATTTGAAAATTGTTCATTGTATCTGGCCTGGAGTCGCACCGGAGTCCTGTAGGATAAAGAAACGTGATCATGTCAAGCTCTTTATAATGTCCTTGTGCCTTTTCTTTACCAGCTTTAAGGAATCACATCCTTATAAAGATGCAATCGGGTTGTGGGAAGCCAAAGGAGAAACAACAAAACTAGATTTTATTGCCTCCCGGCTTTCAGAATGCTGAAGTGATCTGGTCGAATGAAACCTTTTCAAACAACTGAATTTTGCGATAAGCCCTGGTATAATCAGGCATTTTTTTAAATGGGAGGACTGCCAGTGTCCTCCTACACAAGTACAGCTCCATTTAGTAATTATCTTGCACCGAAATTGATTAATACAAAAGGCACTAATGGTCTGGGAATCATTAAAAGTTCAATAATAACGAGAGTTGGGTTTTCATATTGAAATAAGTGAATTGATGCTGTAAATGCTTGTCTTTTTTCACATCATAAATCACTTAAAATCATTTTAGCCTTTAAAATAATCAGTATAGAATATTTGTTTGTCTTGCAATTCAGTACAATTCAGCAACGGTGCTGTGGTAGCTTTTTGGGACAATCCTATGAGGAATGTTCAGGTTAAACCAAGACTTGTAATGAACTGAATCATGCACAGGTATGGTGATGGGAATCACAGTAAAACATCTGGATGGGACAAACCTTTTAAAGAAGGCTATACTGTATGTCCATGACGATCCCGGATCGTAGTGGCTCGAAGCCCACTGCAGATTTTCCTGTGAACGTTCAGTGAGTGAAATGTCTGATCTTTAAAAAATCGACTAATCACACTTTGTTGCCAACTAGTACAAAAGAAGCATCTGTCTGTGGGAACTGTACACAGTCATTCGTGAAGGTGAGAGCACATTGGGTGAAGAGAGAGCTCTCGGGTATGGAGGCAGTCTGCTGATGGTTCCGGCATACTGAGAGAGCTTTTTACCTTGATGGTATCCAAGCGCTAGTGAAACGCTGGGATAAGTGCATTAGTGTGGCAGGGGATTATACAGAGAAATAAAGGGAGTTTTACGCTCATAACTGTGGTCTGTTATTCTGCACAATCAAAAGGTTTAACTTCAACCTTCCCCGGACTTATAAGGAGTGTTCAAGTGTCTGAAGCGTTTGAGATTTTTCTTTGCTGGTAATAGCTATTAAGATTGACTTGAGTCTGTTGATTCTCCGGCTTTCAATTAGCTGACTTTCAAAATGTCATCTATGTACATCAGCTCTGTGATACACTGCTCTCCGGTTCATACCGCTGACTAGGATAATGAGGTCGCAAAATCAATCGCGTCTATAATTGTGACTTAATTAAAGAGCCGGATTTAAGTGGGTGATTCAGAAACGCATGTTATTTATTTATTTTTTTAGCACGTCTATAAAATGCACATTAGCATCCCTTGGGATGAACCCGGAGAAACAAACGCAGGCCTTGTGATCAGAGTGCACGGCGCTTGCTGCGTTGTCCTTCAGATAATGGGAATAAGCAAAGATGTGAATGATCTCTGGGCTGTGTGCTGGGCTGACAGGGCCATTTGTAGATAGCCTGCCTGCTATTGCACCCTAAGAGTCGGCTCCATTTTCAGACCGCCATTAGCGCGGCTATGTGACACATTTTGAGAGATGCAATTTCACAGATGCACTCGCTTACACCCGAATACTGACGGGCTCCTTGTCCTCTGAGTGGCTGTCATCAGCTCGTATTAGAGTGTTTATCTGGATGACACAGGCCCAGCACCTCCTGGAATACATTAGTTTTTATTTGTGTGTGGCGCATCAGTCATGAGAAGAATTCGGAGCCAGGCGGCAAAGACAAAGGTTAAATGGATATCGGAGGGCAAGCTGAATTAAATTGTGCCTGTGACGGATATGTGACCTGATAAACAAGCACAAAAATTTTAATTGTCCACTCAGCTGTGTAGCGAACGTGTTTAAGCCGGGCGTTCAAGTCAACTCGGGACTTTTGATGGTGCAGAATACGAGTACAATCACATGACTAAAAACTTGCTATATTTCTCTATATAATCCCCTGCAACACTAATGCACTTATCCCAGTGTTTCACTAGTCAAGTCAAGTCGAGTAGGCTTTTATCGTCATTCCAGCCATATACAGTTCAGTACACAGTGAAACGAAAACAACGTTCCTCCAGGTCCAAGGTGCTACTGTACATACAGTACATAAAATAACATACTGTAAATTAGCAGAACTAGCTAGCTAACTAAGAGACCTAATTGGCTGACTATCTCTGGCCTCCCAAGTCCTCCTTTAATAGAGCGCGTGGAGTCGGGTCAGGGATTGTCCTTTCACAAATGTAAAAGATTCTTTAAAAACGAAGAGTCCCGTAGCTATACTGTGCTTGAAGTTTTCAGTAAATGTCGAATGGTCTTTACACTCGCTCTCAAGAAATTAAGTCCCGGGTTGACTTGAACGCCCCTCGTACTTTAGTCTTCAGTACTCGTCTTTAAATGGTAACCTTAAATAGTACCGTCCAGATAAGTATAGTCTACAGGAGATAGCCGTCAGTTTGTGTCCCGAGTTTATTGCTCCAGCTTACACTAGGCTTACATCATATTGGATTAGACGTTTCATTCTGAAGTCATTGTTCAACTATGTACACAAGTATGGTATCACATTCACGCTAAACAGTTGTTTCAGACTTGATGCATTGTTGAGTTAAAATGTTCATCCATCCGCTTCAAATGATTTCTGCCTTCTTACTTGATTTTTTTATTTTATTTTTAACGCTAAACATTTTCGAACATGGCAGCAAAGAAGACATCAGATGTCTTATTAATAATTGAATACGTCACAACCCGTTTATTAATAAAGAAAACCTGTCCAAGAACTCGCTGTCACGAGTCATGTCAGCCACGGTCGTCTGTCTTTCAAATCTGGAAAAAGACTTCCATGTGTGCTCATGCAATTTGAAAAGTCTGTGTGTGTGGGGGGGGGGAGCTCATTGAACCAGAGCAAACTGATGGCTTTTTTCTTTTCTTCATATATTAATCACCAAGAGCTGTTTTTTAATATAATTCAGGCATATTAAACACATAATTAAAGAGCTCTCAGGCAATCTCCTGCCCAATTAATGTTAAGTAAATGCTAATGCTTAACTGATTCACCTTTTTTAGTCTTTGGATTAGAGCGCACAGCGAAATAACATTTTTCCCCTCAGTCTGTTTTGCATTCCTACTTTATTATGGTAATATTAGAAAATAACTTTATTTGGTGCAAATGTTGAATGAGGCAGATTGTCAGGCATGTGTTTAAGTATGCACAGTTTTTGTTTTTGTACCAAGACTGGCTAGTTAACCTCTACCGTTGCTATTCTGCTTACAAATCAGGAATGATGGTATTAACCAGAAGCTTTAGTAGCCCTGACCAAATGTATGCAAGAGGGATCCGCCAGACATTCCAGAAAAATAATAGTGATGGACAACATGGTGGTTTCACACCTTCTGATTTGGGAGTTTGAATCTCGTCTTTGGTCTGTCTGTGTGGAGTTCACATGCTCTCCCTTTTCTTGCTAGGTTTCCACCAACAGTTGAAAGACATGTGGTGTAGGCTGATGGATGTTTCCAAATTTCCTCGATTCGTGTGGGTGTGCGCTGCACCTGATCTAGGTGGTATCCTGCCTTGTGCGCCAAGTTCCCTGTAACGGGTACGCAGTGGATGGATAATGGATGGATAATGGATGGATAATGGCGTTGATTCCAAGTAACATGGTGTCTCTTGCTGAATGGAGTGTGAAAATGATTTGTATGCAAGAGCGGTCTATTTCATTTCATATCAAATAAGTCAAGCTATTAACTGCAATTCCACTTGATACAGCTGATTTAGATCAAATTAGGGAAAGTCAAATTACTAAGTCGAAGCATCACCTGATCAGTTTGTTCTGATCATCTGATCTTTTTGCCATTTCCAAAGGTATAAACCTGATCTTCAAACTGTACAGTAAGTATTGTAAACTAATGTTATCAACAACTCTCTGAAATAAATGCTCCGAAAACTCAAACATCTGCTCTTGGTTGAGTTCAGTCTTGTTGGGCAACTGGGTGAAAAGATCCACAGAATTTCCAGCATGGTTTCCTGTACATATCCGTACCAAGAAACATGAAAGATCTGAGCCTTGGTTTATCCTTTAAAGACATTGTGTATGCATAAGGCTACATTCAGACTTGGAAGGAAGCCTATCTGAGGATGCCTAGTCTCGACATTATTCTCATTGCTTTGTCAGCTTGCAATTGCTTCGAAGTAAAATGCCATCTATTAGTGCCCCTGAGAGTCATCAGTGTGCGCTGAGCATATCATCTCTGAGTACTTAATTATCAACATCAGCCTCGTTCTTCACGTCTGAAAATACTAATTGCAATGTAAGTGCACCTGCAGTGAGTCTGTCCCTTTGGCAGACAGTGTATTCCTTAATGGCTATCAAACCAGAATTTTGGGCTTCGCTGCATTGAGACGAGTCCATAACACTGTTTTCTTTGGAAGCGCATAATTAAACTGTTAGACTGTAGTGTTTTGTGGAATAGATGGACTGTGGCAAGTATTGAGTGCTGGAAGAAACTAGTCCTTGTAGACGCCATGCTGACTTGGGTTTCATTTTTATGCCTTTGTCAATCCCATTTTTTTTTGCCCCCTCCCTCTCATCCATTATTCCCTTTATCTTGCCAGGAGTAGTAAGAAATTGTTCAAAGCTTAGTAGGAGATTGACCATTAGGGAATCGGGTGGTGCGTTATAAAAAGCCTAACAGTCTGCTAGCCTTGGAGTTTTGGATTCCAATATGCAATGTTGAAACCTATTACTGCACTTACAGAGTGCCTGCTAATTTAGTCCAGTAATCTACAGAGACCTGTACAATCTGAAGCTGCGGGATCTCTACATAAAGGGACGTGTTCCTGAGAGAACCAAGATTCCAGTACCCTGCCCCCTGGTATATGAGGCTCCACTGAGCATCATCAGGATTACCAGGGAGGGAGTTACTGGGAGATAATGCTATCATTAGAATGAGGTGGAATGCTTCCCTGGTCAACTTGTTAGAGTCCCGCTCAGTGGTCAAATGCAGTAACTCTACTGGGACACGGTTATAGTTCTGAGCCAAGCTGCGTTAGGCTTGCCACAATAGCAAGAGCGAAGCAATTATTCATAACACGGTGTTGTTCATTTAGCTGCTTTAAGCTGCAGTTTAATTTCTGCATTATATCCACAAGAGAGTTTGGGAAATATAAGGATGTTCGGCAGTGTGGTTAGGTTTGAGTTTCCATTTCAGTGTACAGTATACAGTATACTAACTAGTGGTGTGATTGAGATTATTCTCTCACAAACTTTGTCCCCAACTTTCTTTGCTTGCAATGGTACTTAATAGGCTACCATACTATTTGTTCTACGTCTGCCACCCGTAACTCACAACCAAATTTGCAATGGTATAATTGAACCAGGTGTGAAGAAGGCATAAGATTTAAACTATAAGCTGGTTGCGGAGGGACACCACAAACACGTCTGCCCCATCATCCTAGCCGAGGTCCTAGCCAGGAGTTGGGAGAGCAGACTGGTCGTGTTTTCTCGGAGGGTGATGTACTCCCGCGTCATGCAATCGCTAGCAAATTACAGTCTGAGATAATGGGTGTCTGACTTAATGTGGAATGCGTGGATAGCACTTTCCTCAGTGTACCAGGAACCATGGCCTCTGTCCTTAATTGTTCATAGCTGTTGCTGATAACAGTGTGTTTTAATAAACTAAATTGAGAATAAAATTGGGGTTAATGGGGGCCATGGGTTGGATGTTGTGGAAAAATCCAAGATAAAAAATACAGCATAGTGTTCACATTTTCTCAAATCCGCTTTCTTATCCGGTAAGAATGACTGATGCAACAGATGGCTTGCGTTCCTATTTGATTTAAGCCATAGTTGCTTTGAATAACATCTTAATCAAATAGTCATGAAACTTTGATACACTTAATAGTGCGATTGATTGTTCCTGTCAGTATTTAGTGTTCATAAGGACTGGGCTGAGGTTAGTTTTGGCCTTCTACTTAGGGTTTTATCGGTGAATCCACCATTCCAAAGATTTAAAGAGCTTTCAACAGGACACCGTTTCTAAAATTGGAAGAAATATCAGTTAAAAAGTCCTTGTAAAGTTCTAAATTCTTTTAGTTCGAAAGTCCTTAATCTAAATAATTGAGTTGTTTTATATTATATGTAAAGTCCATGAAAGTTTTTTTCTAGTGTTTGCTGTTTGCCTCCATCTCAGCTACAGCATCCAAAAAAGAATAGTATTGAATAGTCAGCAGTGTTCTCAAAATTCACACATCACTATTGGTATACTCATATGCATGAAAAAAAAACAGCTGTCTTTATGCTCCTTGAATCCTTTTCTGTACCTTCTGGTGAGACTAGAGGAGCAAAGAGGACGTAATGTATCTATTAGAAGCTACAGTACCATGTCAGTCATTTATACAGTACCGTACTATACTGTATGTATAGTACGGTACTGTATAAATATGTATGTATAAAAGTCTCATATGACTTTACAGGGGACAAAAGGAAACCCCAAAAGCATTTTTATAGATGTCTTATTCTTCTTTCATTTGTTTCTTGGTTAATATCCTGTCATAATGCATCTTGCTTATTGCTTAGACACAAACTAGTTCTGGATTACTTTTTTTTTTTTTTGGTATAGAAACTGTAACTACACAAAAGTGAGATCTTTAAAATCTTATGGGCTGCTTTTAAGTTATACTGTATGCTCCTATATCTTGGTTGTAAAATTCAGAACTTGACAGCTGAGCCATGGGTTTGATCCTGCGTTTTAACGACCATATGTGTGGAGTTTGGCGCGCTCTCCTGCGGTGAAACCATATGATATGATAAGTAGATAGTGTTGGTCTAACACAATCCCTGGATCTGTATTTCTAAAACATCAGTTGCCTAAATGAAACTTTGTTGTATAATTGACACCACCATGACCCTGATCAGACAAGTACAGTAAATGCATTGCTAGCACCACATGGTCTTGTGAGTAAATGTGGCCCTTTTTTGTCCTACCAGACTGTCCGCCTGCATAAAGGTAAAAGCATCTTTCAGCTTGCACAGATTTCGTTGTCCTTCAGTTTCCCAGGCCTGATCCACCTCTACTGTCAAAAGGATACCAAGTACAAGTGCTATTTGTATTAGTGCTCTAAGTGTTATAAGATTCAGCGATTGTAAATGCTGCAGTGCAACACAAATCCATTACATGAATTATACAGTACTGTAGCTGTTTCCTTACTCTCTGACCAATTCAAACTTTTGTCGTATTACCCAGGCACTTTGTCTTTAATCCACCTCTTATAAAGCCTCTTATAAATGTTCCTACTGGAAGCGTTGCAGAATCAGGAAGTTTTTAATAAGACCTTGTCTCCAGAGAGGCGGGGTAAGCTATGACTTGAATGAGAGATGCGAGGACCAGAGTTCATTATGCTCCAGTTCATTATGATTCTCCCGTTGTCATGCTATGTATAATGTTTCAGCTAGTAATTTTGTATTCTTCTTGTTTATGCAGCATGGTGGCATACACTGGGTAGTGTTGGTTGGTAGTACAGGGTACATCTTTTTATGTATCTAGAATTCTGCCATAATGACAGGTGGCACAAATGAATCAATATAAGCAGGAAAAAAGGCACATTAACATTTAAAAAAGGTCAATCTTAATGAAACCTAAGAAAACCCTTGGCCAGTGAACTACACTAATGAGTGGAATTGCTTATATTCAGATGTTTGTAGCAATTCCCTGCCAACTTCTTCTGTCACCAATTTTCTGTCACTCTTTGTGTCTGTTCTGGCTCTCACAGCAAACACCAACTTGGTAAATTGCCATACCACAGGATGCTAGATCATCTGTCCTATCATTTAAAAAAATGTCAAATTAAAATTTACCCGCTATATACACTGTAACGGTGACTGCTCACCACTAGAACTTCTCACCACTAGGAGGATCTGAAAATGTGCCTTTTAAGGTTTTACCAATCTGTCAGCAAGTTTACTGCGTACAGTTGCTAACTTAACACAATGTGCATTTCCTTTTAACCACTTAAAACCCGAATCCTCAATAGCTCTGAAGTGACAAGCCAGACATTTCTCGAACCGCAACCAATTTGCAATGTTACGGCAAAGGTAGGGACCTTGTTGTTTTTGTTTGAACAGAATCCAAGTCGAGCCAGAGTTAGATTGACCAGCACAGCTGGATATTGTTCCATGTGGTTTATCATAAACAAAATTGCCCAGATTCTTCATCCCAACATGTCTGCGATCCATGAAAATCCCAGTTGTTATATTGAGTGAATTCACAGTTAGCATTTGAAGGCACATTTTGATGTTGTGGAGAGTTGAGGGCATGTCACAAATATAACTTCATATAAAATTTGTTCATGGAAATATCCTCTAGTTCAACCACCTACATCCATAGTTTCAAACTAGCTACCATACCTTTTCTTTAAGTTTGAAATGTGGACGTGGGGGGCTTACATAGTTTTACCAGAGTTAAGCAGTTTAAAAATCAGACTTGTTCAAACAAATCTGTGCTATCCTATATATATTCCCCTGATGTTGTCCATATTTGCTCGCCAAGCCTTCTTCTGGCTAGCCGTTCAGGATGGGAGTTAATGAGTGAAGTTGAATAAAGGTTGTGATGGGGTTTTTGTGCGTACATGCATGCGGCCTGCTGTTCAGAGCAGCTCAGATGCAGCAGCACACTTTGGAAACGAGAGCACGCTGTCCGTTTGGCAGGAAATAAAGAGGCGGCATCTGGACAATCTTCTCTCTAGGGCCCATCATCTGGGCCTAACAAGACTCAAGAAAGCAGACCGTCCAGCAGTGATGGCGTCTCTTGCAGATGGCGGGTGGAAATCTTAAAAATAGCAAATGGGCCAGGAAGCGCTTGATTCTTGCGAGACTATGAGTGCGTGATGAGCGCTGGACAGCCTGAATTAAACCATGGGACCGATACAGCTGTCGTAATGCAGCATCTCACAAATGCCTTGTCCTTAAGAGTCCTCTGAATTCCAACTGGCAGATGTAAAAGGAAAGGAAAGGGGGGAGGGGCAACACAGGTGGGTACCAAGACATTAAATATCTTTTCTCTGGTGCGTTCTTGAGCGAGGAGAGCATCTGCATGCACATCTGTCCCATTTGCACTGCTGCACATATAAAATTAAAACACTCCCGCTGCTACTCTAATAAAGCCAGTTCCTAGGAACAAAAAAAAAAAAAAGTTATGGCACCTTCCGTACTCATTGGGCAATTCATCAAAGAGAAATAAAATTTGCGTTAAATCTCATGGCTTAAGTATCGCTCTAAATTTAGAGTGCTGTAAAAGAAAGTGGTTAAAAAGTAATTGGTGCGTTACAGCTTACCTGGGATCCTGCTTCCGTGTGCCAAACCGCGTATTATTGTTCTATAATAATATCGCCACTGTCATAATGGCTTAACACAATCTGCGCTCTAGCCAGCCACATGGTCTTAGCTCGAGCTCAAAGGTAAGCAGGTTCAGTGAAATGCCTGGCACCTGCTTAATGTGTTGCACAGTTCAGCCTTTACAAAATGTCTATTGTACTGCATAATGGTTCAGCAGGCAGTAGGCCTTTTTTTTTTTTTTAAACAAAGCAATTAACTCAAATTTGTTTTTCTGCACACAATGGCCTTCCCCTCCCCCTAACCCCCCCCCCCCCAAGTACTGATGGTTTGCCCTTACAGGAGCACCTTAGCAGCAATATAGCATGTTGGTTATGCAAAACGCTTTACAATATGGTTTTAGGAATTCCTAACCGCTAGACATGCAACACCATCTGTCTATATGGGATCTGTTGGCACCGCTGTAATTGGGATGTCTTTTTGGCTTTGGGTATTATCTTCTCGTATAGTCAAGAATGATGCTAAAATGCTTACTAAGCTTGGAGGTGTTGTAGTGCTATAGGTTAGAAATGACAGCTGTTTTATGCCTTATGTACTTATTCAGCCTTATTATTGAACTTTCCCTTTTAATTTTTTTTTATGTGATGGTCAAATCTGTACAGATCATATGATCTTTTTAAATTTTTACATTTTTTTATTTCCTTGATGTCTTTAGTCTGCGTGCAATTTGTCCAGTTAGAACTACAGTGCAAATTGGTAGAAGATAAATGAGTGTGCTTTTCTCAGTAGGACGGGTTGGTATAACTTGTTTCCAGCTCAGACAGAATGTCCTTTACTGACTCATTACACTCCTCCCCCCCCCAGTTCAGCATTGAGCTTTGATAGCTGCACAGTGATAAACCATTCATTTTTAATCATCCGGTGGTAAAAAAAACAAACAAATGAAACCACCTTGTACAAGGGGTGGGGGAATGCAGCATGATGAATACTAGGGACTTTTTTTTTTTTTAAGTCATTTTAATTTGATATTGCTGTTGCTATGGTGTATGATTTCACTGACACATGAACTGGGATGGAAACATCGAACATGGCATCCGAAGGCACACTTTCAGGAAGTTTTATTTTTTCTCGTAAAATGAACGCTCCATAAAATAAACAGTGTTTAAGACCTACATATTTTAGTTTTATAGACCCTGTCAGCTCTGCTCGGGATCCAACAATAAACTACTTTACATCATCTAAACAGCCTTTTAATACACATGAATCGATGTTTTACTGTTGAGTGTTTAGTCATCCTGGCCAGGTAAAAAAAGAAAAGATGATTGAGTCCGGAGACAAATATTGTTTAATATGATGAGTTTTGAGTAAAAGTAATTCAATCAGAGCTGTTTTAAGTGTTCGGATGGAATTGGTTGGGAATTTCTATTTAAATTTTGGAGCCAGTTTGGACGTGTCAAACGTCAGCGTTCCCCGTAAAAAAAAAAAAAAATGTAAATCTCTTCAGTGTCTGGCTGTCTATCCTGAGAGAGAGAGAGAACGCAAATGAAAATGGATTTCAAAGTGATTTAACTTTTGTTAATTTAAATTCTGTTAAAGCTGTGTAGTGTTTCTTTCTAAATTGCCTCAAACCTGTTGAGCCAGTGAGATAGCTTTGAGTGATGCGCCAAAGAAAATGTCACTTTGAGCCCTTTTCAAACACTTATTGATGACTAAAACTCGAAAAGATTTTTATAATGGACAGTGGATAGTCGGATGAGTTGAATATAATGCCATCTTTAAAATTATACACCCGATTCCTTCTCTAAAAGTGTCTTATCTCTTTGATTATACAGTATACAACACTTTGCAGCCTTTAAAGGCTTTCTAAATTTTAAAACTAACTTGCAAGTTTTGACTTAACAATACCAACAAGCTGACCATTTTTGTGCCAAGTAATCCTTAGCCATGTTTAGGAAAGTGTAAGCGCATGTCCAGCTAAGAGCCCAACTTTGGCACTGGAGGTGCTCTGACGTTTCTATAGTAAGCAATTCAGCCATCATAGATTTTGGCAGAGGATTGTGCTAAAGTAATATAAAGTGAAAATGCTAATGTCTATCCACACAAAGGAAATTATACCTGTAGCCTTTCTTGGCCAAGTGATGTTTAAGTGCATTAAAATAATTGTAATTATTAAAGCAACAGAGCAATATCATTACTCAGTGGAGCTGCGAATCATACTGTAGATAGTGTATATGATTTCATCTATCTCTATTCCTGTATGTATGAAACTGCTAAAAATTTCTAATATGCATTGAAATGCCATGTAACTAAACCTGCCATGGTATTGTCACACTCCAGTCCAGTTTGTGGCAGTATTGCGGTAACTGCCCATGAACTCAAAAGATGGAAGCAGTTTGCATTCGCTACACAGATCAGAGTACATTTCTAAGGAATTGGTCAATTTTAGAGAATTTCACTTTTGAATGTGTGAATCAGTTCTGAATCGAAAGCTGACCAACCTTTTTTTTTTAAAACCTCTTTACTCAAAGTAAAAAAAAATACTTTACCCCTTCCCTTCAGATCATTGCTTACACTATTTATTATAGTCTGGTGGCTGCTGCACAGTTTCACATGAATAACTTCTTCAAACTAATTCATCCGATTTTAGATTCACCATACTGAATAGAACTGGTTTCTTAAACCTCCAGAATTTCTACAACTTACAAACTACACTTTACACCTTGATCAATATAACAGCACAAAAGAATACAATATTTAAAAGGAAAAAAAAAAAATACAAGTGCGTTCACATACATTGAAAGATCTGAATTGTGTTTCGATTTTTTACATACAGTCCTAAGCGTAGATGTAATGAAACTTTTGTGTTCAGTCAGACAAGTTGCCTGTTGGATATAGGGTCATTGTTCATGCTTCTACCCGGTCAAGTACACATGCTGTAATGAAGTTGGCGTGGCATAGCGAATAAAACGGTTGCAACAACTCGTTAATTTATTTTCATTTTAAACGCGACTTCCCCATTTTGTGAGAAATTCATCACGTTTTACCCGAAGGTCGAGGTGATTTCAACATCTCAATTTAAATATACAGATCTACCTACGAACCACTTTAATCTCTTTCCTCCAAGGGGTGACCATTAGCAGGCGCCGTGCTGAGGGTTAACATTACTGGTTTAATATCGCTTTCATCCTCCCATTAAAATGACAAATAAAGCTAGGAAGCAGGCAGGGGAATCCTTGGGAAAGATCCTTCATAGCTCTAATTCCTCCTTTATTGCAAGGCTTAACCCACTCTGGTCCAGGTCATTATCTGACTTAAATTTCTGCAGCCGTTCTCAGTCTAATCAAATAACGGATAGAGGCGGTAGAAATAAGGACGTTAGTAAGACGGGTAGCTGGCCTCTGTACTCCTGTACAATCTTGGTTTCTGTGACACTTTGATTCCAGAGTGAAAGAAATGACATCAAAACATGGAATGATACAGTATGACATTCTAATACCAATCTTTGCGTTTAGCTTTTTTTGTTTTTTGTTTGTAATCCCCCTCCACCTTCTTGTAAATGATTTTACGGAGTACTATTTTGCCTGATTTTTTCAATTCTCACCTGCCATGCTGGTCCCAAGCCTGGGTAAAATGAAACGGTTGCATCAGAGAGGGCATCTGATTCAAAACCTGAACCAGGCTGTGTGATTTTGGTTGGATGGTCTGCTGTGGTGACCCCCAAGGAGAGAGCAGCTTGAAAGACCAACATCGTCAATGGGAATTCAAGGGCAAAGTCGGTTGAGTGAAGAAACCTTGAATAATTCAACTTGTGTTCTCACAGTACAGAAATAAGAGACTGGATCAAACCTGAGGTGGCAAGCGAGCACTTCGTTATTACTTGCTTTGGTCTCATCAAGATGAATTGCATGATGGGCAGTTGGGTGATTTTTTTTTTTTTTTGTAGAGCAGTGACACTGCAGTGATTGTCTGGGACTACCACAATGTTGGAGTTACTTTTACTGTACAAAGAGGTCTAAAGTTGACTGATACTGTACGTGGTGCTAAAGTTTCAGCAGTGATTTGGGAGCTGTCCATACTTCTGGTATATACTGGTCAGTAATATTTATTGCCATGTTGCCTGCTTATCATTCTGATTTTCTGGTCTATACTGTTCATTCTCCGATTGCCTTGTCAGTGCTGCCTTGATGGACTTGTGACGTACAGTAGTCATGAACATACAGTAATCTGCTGCTTTGGATAGCGAGTCCACCTTCATAGTTTATAATCCCAGGACAAATGGGATTAATGGGGAAAAATGTGTTTTGATTTCATTTGATGTTGGTACATTCTTCAGGATTAGTCTAGAAGAACTGATGAGTGGTGGACATTGACATTTTGGGATCAAGATCTAATATTTTTTCAGTTCAAGAAACGGCTGTGCCCAAGAATCAGGGTATTCCAGGCAAGGTTATAACAAATAGTATAATTACACCCGAGTATCAAGTCTCATTACTCAGAGTTGAGTGTATTCCTGGCTGTTCTGAAGCCCGATGGGTTTGCACAGTAGTTTGAGACATTTGTTTATGGGGAAATTGTACAGATTTCCAGCTTTTGTGCCACAAGGTGCAAAGTGAGCCAAAGGATGCGTGTTCATCTCTGTTTAATTTTGTTTTTAGGTTTAATTATGTACATATAATTTTGAAATACCAAAAGCAGAGGTCAACAGACACGGTCTTTTATGTTTTTATATGGCCCGATGCCGACCTTTAAAAATCAGGGCAGCAGATGGTAATTTTTTTTCCCCTCCATCTGTTAAAATATAATAGTTTAATAATAATAAATTTTATACAATTCCCAAGCTTAAATGAACCTTTAAGGCTGCAATTACTGAACGTATTTTTTCTTTCTTTTAATACAAGGTTAGTATTTTTTTAAGGTCATTTATCCTATAATACTGAACCATTATTCCATGAACATTACAGTCTAATACTGTACTGTCCTTGCTAGTGAAAGAGGGTAGGCTGATGATGGGATGACCGTTAGCTCACATCTCCCTTCAAAAACCACCCAGGGAACAGCTCTCTGAGGATTTTTACTAAAGAAAGCACAATAAAACTGAAATAAACCCGTTGTTCCCCTTTTTCTAAACCACATAAAGGAAATTGTTGCAGCTGAAAAACAACCGAAAAAATGCTCAAAAATGGCAAAAATCTGGCAACTTCATTGGTCACCGCTAACCAAAAGATTATGAACAAGTTAATGAAATGTAATGTACACATTTTCCAAGATCATAGTTACGCATTGGACCAAACTGACTCTTATAGCTGGTATAATTATACAGTTGTAATCATAGCTTGAAATCTCAGTACCCAGACTCTTAGAAGATGCTACAATCTTGAATGCAGTTTTATTTTTGACTCGACAATGCAGCGAAAACACGTGCGAGAGAAAAGTAATTTAAATGTGTGAAAATCCCTTTAATGAACTGTTAAACCTCTTGCACGCACAAGGATTTCAGATGATCCGTACTCATAGATTTCTCATCACTGTGATGGTTTATAAATAGAAAAAGATGAGTGTTGAGTGACTGTTGGTTCTACTCTTGGTTGACACTTTTTAATACAGAGAACCACCGTATCTGGGGAAGGGCCAGGAAATGAGATTCAGCATCTGCGTGGATTTTTCAGCTATGCTAAACAGCAGTGCCGATATTACTGTCATTTAGACTCGTGCACATGCAGACACTTATTCTGCTGTGTGCTGGTCTGACGGTTTTGACACTTCATAGCCTGGAGCTCATGATTAACTGTATAAGAACAGACAGGTGAGGTCATCCTCCATTGTTTTACTGTTTCTGCCAACCATGGTTTCTTTTGCTGAGAAATATTTTCCTAATCGCATTTTATGTCACCTAGTCCTGACTTAGGTTAGGTCAGATTTAGATTTAGACTTGGTTCGATTTTCTAGTGCATCGTCTTGCACTTTTGTTCATAGTCCTTAACGTTTAGTTCTAAGCTGTTTTTGTTTGGTGCCATATTGTTGCATTTCCATATTGTTTTGCTTAAAGTCACCTCGATTACTTTTGCTTTGGGGTGAACTGTGCCGCCTTGGCTGTTCAGTTTTACTGTATCTTCTAAATTAATCCTTCCAATAAGTGTCGAGACAAGTCTTCACAATGTTGCGGAACATTCTAGCATTTCCTCCCACGTTTTGGTCAATGAGACACGAGTCAAACTTGTTCCACAAACTAAAAAAACTAAACTAATCCCATTTGTATTACGTCCCTGTTCGAGTCTTGATTTGAGTGTGTAGCTATACCCGTTAGGACGCAAGTAAAGACAGGAACTCGCCCTTTTGTGATCATTTCGCATTACATGTAACTAAATGGAGTGACATGCCTTTTTAAATAGTTTTTACATTTTATTTTATTAATTTTTTTGAGATCCATCAATATTTGGGGGTTCAAGCCCCACCCCTGCTGAGTCACCACAGTTGGTTAAGACCATTAATCCTATCCCCCATACAACATGCATGCAGTGGCAGTCCCAAGCCTGGTTATAAAATATGCGGGTTGCAACAGGAAGGGCATCCGGAGTAAAAACCTGTGCTGGATCTTGCAGATCAAATAATCCTAAGTGCTGCCCCCTAGGGTAAAAAGGGACAACGTGCAAAGGGAAAAAAAAAGATGGTTTCATTCTAAAACTCCTAGGGTAATAATGGAATGAAGCATTCCATAGTGTTGTTATAGGGGAATAAACATTATTAATCACAATAAATGAAAACTACTTGCAGAAAAGCCGCGTTAGTAAGCTACTTTTCATGTAAACCATTTTACAGCCATTCACATAGACACATCCGCTGATGTAGAGTAGACAGGGCCTGCAGTGCATGTACTTTTCGTGTGATTGCAAGTCTTTGCCTAGCCTTCTATCATTCTATTCAAGCCTAAACTGAGTCAATATACCAAATTAGAGAACAGTCCCCATCCTTTGCCCTCATTAACTCCTACCTCACAACTCGGTTAGAAAGCGATCAAGGCTTTGGATGAACAGCGTGCATGCCTGCTTAACATTTTATTTATTTATTTATTTATTTATTTATTTATTCATTCATTTTTAAACCTACACATCATCAAAACGCAGCATTTTCATTTTGCAATAATGAATTTTCTGCTGTCATCTCAGGAGCTCCCCAGAATAATAAGAGTGACATTAACACCTCCAATGCGATTTGCATTCGGCATAATTTTATTGCGCCGTTTCTCGGTGTCGGGGCTGCAATAATGTTGTCACGGTGCGAGGCATACGAGTACAGCTCAGCCATCTAATAACAGGACTGCTGAATTCTGAACGATAAGCAAGTTTTTATCTCGCATAACTCACGGGGTCCATGACTGTACCCATGGACAAACTGTGTTGCTTTTTGTTACCGACAATTGACAGCAATGACGCAAACCAGAGAGGATTGATTTAACACTGAGGGTTTGTCAGGTGCATTATTAAGATACGAGGTGATACTATTGTAGTCCTATATATTTATCATGATAATGTTTTGGAGGAGGAAAATATGATGGCAAAATGCTTTCATATATTTCAATGCTTTTTTAAAAAAAATAAGTTAAAGTTGGTGTAAACAGTGTCATTTTATGTTGAGCATACATTGTTAATTAAAACAATTATTTTTAAGGGAGACAATAAGATCATGTCACACCTAGTTAGATATTAATCTTTTATAGCTCTTTATGAAGCATAATTTGTGAAAACATAAAGCATTAAAAAGTTTTAAAGTTGATAAAAATATAAATTAGCACTACTGCGCTTGTAGGTCCTAACTGAAGATATCACACCTGTACCGATATTGAGTGCAACAGCACAACCTTGAGTGTGATATTGGTCCACAAACACTATTTATTATCAACAGATTGATTTTGTATTCTTATTTAATCTTTTTTTTTTTTTTTTTTTTACCTCCACCGACATACTGTATCCACCCTCGACGAGCGGCGCTAACCACACCTCAACGTGCTGGAACAGAAGGTGAGCAGAATAAACGATGGAGGTGGTACACAGTCCTGAGAAAGATTAGATTAGATTTGCTGTAGTTTCCATTTCCACTTAATCTGCTTTAGAATATTAGCCAACCTCCAGGTGGTATTAAATGGAAAGCTAGAGATCCCTGACCACAAGTGACCTTGATCAGCAGTTAGAGATGGATTTATAGACGGATCAGTCTTATTAGAATCTGGTTAGCTTTGAAGTTCCCGTTAGTACAGGATGGTTTGAAGGCAGTTCGAATGGCTTGGAAGCAGTTACTAAGACAGAGCGGTGTTTAAGATGACAACGTTATCAGACGTGCGTGTATACAGTAGATTGTGACTCGTTCTGCTAGTGGGTTTTGCAGAACATCCATCCATTCTCTTCTCTCTTTCCAGTACCGCGGACTGTTCCGACCTACTTTCACTCATGCTGGTGATGGACGGTGTAATTAATGAGCGATGGAACACCTGCGACATAAAGTGATGCATATAGTTAAACGACCCAGTGCTGTTATGTTATCGCCACTTGTGGAATGCCTCTTGTCCTCGTCGGAGCTAACTGTCGTACATTTCAGTTTAACAGAAAATCAGGATATGAAAAATGGGAGCCGTGCACTTTGGGTTAAATATATTTTTCCTGCGTTTGAAGCGCTGGTGTATTAAAATTCTAAAAAAAAAAAAAAGAAAAAAAAAAGTGCTCATCAGTGAGCAGCATACAGCATGAAAAATGTTTAGATAGCATCAGTCTGTTTGTTCATAACTTGCCTTCCATGCATATTCAATTGATTGTACTGTATAAAGAAAACCTTTACATGAGCTTACTGTGTGTCTTTCAATTAGTCTTTCTCTAACCTTTACTCTGCTTCTGCTTTACATTATTTTTATTTTTTTTTGCAGTTATTTATTTTTTTCCAGGGTTGCAGGGCAGAAGTGCATAGTTTTGGCGGATGTCACTCGCTCTTTTCTGACCGCCGACGGAAACGACAGAGCTTGACGTCTTTTGATGGACGTTGATTGTCGAGATAATTCGATGACGAAAGTGAGGAAGTGAGCAAGAGATCAATGGGAGTCGGGGAGGAAGTCACTCTAGCATTTACTCCAGTCTAATTAGAGTGGGCTGTGATGAGCTGTTGACATTTCGAGTGAGTGTAATGAGTTTCAGGACCAGGGTCATAACGGCACAAGCGTACTGTAATTACGATGTGTATGAGTGAGAGCAAAAAAAGGCAAATGTTTATGATTACGGTTCTTGCATGTACCGTTTTTCAATGGCAAAAAATACCAGCATGCTATTATCGAAATAGGGATGCTTTGGTGATTTTGAGATTTTTACATAAAATAAGAATATTATTAGAATAGTGAAGGATGTCAATGTGACGGTTTTGTAGACTTTAAAGAGCTTGAGGAATCAGCTGAAACTAGAACTTAATTAAAAACTTATAAACCGAAATTCAAACAGATGAGGAGTGCAAAATCCCATTAGATGCTACAGCCGTTAGTGTAAATAATGGTGTGCCAGTATGAACTGGTGGTGGTTTGCTGATGGCCTACATGGGAGAATCTGAGTCTAGTGCTTCATTAAGTTGGTCTCGTTTCCTCGAACGTGCTCTGTAATCACTCCGCTAATAAGGTGAATGCTGGAATTCTTGAAATCTCAAGTTTATCCTGATGGAACTCGTTAAGCCACTGTCTAAATAATGGCTGTGTATCTATCTTATTAGAGCGATGGGTCCTGTCCCAGGTCTACAAGTACCCTTACACTGCACTATTTAGTATTTGGAAGCCAGGAGAGACTTTTATACGTTGCTGTCTGTGTGCAGGCAGATGTGTAGTTTAGCTTTGCAATTAATTTTGCTCTTGTGCAACGGAGCTCAGACTTCAATTGGATGAGAAAAAATGTTTAATGCAGTATATAGTGTGGTCCACCTGTGATAATACCATGATGGCTATTATAGCTGAAGGCAGGGGGTCTGTCGTGGCTCTGGTGGCTAAGGCTCTGCTGTAGTTTGTTAGTTTGGGGATCTCAGGATCCAGATTCGAGCCTCGTTGTCGGAGGTTGTCTCACCCTGTACAATCGGAAAGAAATGGGAGAGTTGCGTCAGGAATGACATCCGGCATAAAACCTGTGCCAAGTTGCGTGCGGATCAGGTGGCCCGCTGTGGCGACTCCTCGACAGGAGCAGCTGAAAGAAAAATTGAGATGAAGGGCAAACGATTATCGTGTCTGGTGAGTCTCATCCCTAATAGCCATAGCAGTGCCGTATATACCTGTAAATAGCAGCTAGTTAATCTAAACTTTTAGGAACCCGTTCTGTTTATTAATGATAATCAAGTGAATATTTTCTTTAGCTAAGTTAAATTCATTTGCTGTTGGGTTTGGTTCTGCACTTCACGTTAGTGAAGGAAAATCTCAGGTTTAGCTGATGCATGTGTAGGAGGGAATGAGGCTGAATGTCCGTAATCACTTAATGGTCAGAAATTCTTGTTGAAAAACTATTTTTGGTGAGTGAACATAAAAACCACACAGCTAGTTGTTAATAAATTGCATAATCAAATCTGGACATCTTTATAGGATGGTAACACTGTGTTGTTAGAATTGCTTACTGCTCCTGTAAGTGAAGAGCGTTGGCTCAATATTGTCCATCTTGGCGAAATCTACAGCACAAATTAAATTGTATATATACAAAAATGTGATAAAGCTGACAAAGTAAATCAAATCATAAATGAAAACAAAAGAAAAATGGAGAACAAAAGAAAATTGACTTTATATTACTGTATAGATGATAAAGATCTTCAAATTGGTGCTGGTTGCTTTTTGAATCCAATGATTCATAAAACATTCATATTGTTGGGGTGTGAAAAACGTCCGAAGCTGATGAACATACTGTATAGTTTAAAATGCTCGTCCACTGTTGCTAACATTTTTGTTCTTTTCTCTGTTATCTTCAGTACGGTACGCTTGCAGCACATTAGTTCTCTTTTTTGGCAAAATGGTATTAAAAAAAAAACCTCTTACTGCCTGTGGTATCTGTTCTGTTAAGAATGCTTGGACTGAAGATGCCAGCCGTATCAGTAATTCCTCAAGGCTTTTTAGATCCGTTCCAGGCCAACTGAACTGCAAATGCCACAGGCTGAAACTTATTTGTGTCTCAGTAGAGAAAGCTTAATCACATGCTTGCTGGTGTTACACGGGCACTGGGGCGGGTGGCCCTGGTCTAGGGTACATCAAGCAGCCTGAGTTGAGGGCAGTCCAAGTCCTCCTGCCGGATTTCCAATCTCTTCAGCATGTCCGCTATTTGGACCATTAATCTGGATTCTGAAATACTGTCTTTTTAATAACCTTGCAAACCGCAACTGATCCCACAGGGGTCATGGTTGTCTTCGAGGGCTGAGCAGAGTTGTGTTGCACAGATGCCCACTAGAAATATTTCTAAGAGGCCCTTCATAGTGTCGCACCATTATGAGACTGGTTTGATTTCGAGAGTCTTAACCCTGTATAGGACACTCTTTGAAATACTTGCAAATTCCAAACTTTCAGACTCTTTTTACTTTTGTGATTGCTAGATTTTTTTTATTTATTTTTTATGTTGCAAATCATGTCCAGGGAATTTGTCATACATATGTAGTTGCTTGCCTGTGGGTAAGTGTACTGTACTGTATATGCAAGTGTATATTTTAAAATGTACAAAGTATATATACAAAAATAATTGCTAGAATTCATCTTAATCTTAAATATTTCATCTAAAAACTAGATTTCCAATGCAGTTTTTAATACGTATTGCATAAATCACATGATGCATCCTAGTAACCAGTGCACAGGCCATATGTAATAAGGGCACAAATTATTATGCATGTTCAGTAGTTGGCCTCAGATTGTTTCAGTCCGTCTACTAGCATGTTTTTGGAAGTTATGATAATGAAGAAATGTGCATCAATACTATTTGAATGAGAGTAAACTTGGTTTTGTTCACTTTTAGGCATTGGTTTGAGCTTTTGTTGCACTCGTTTTCTTTTGTCTGCCTGCTACTTATTTTTTTCTGGGATTTATTTTTGTCCAAAAGCTAAAGCTGTTCCCTAACCGACATTTTCAAAAGGGGGGCTAAACGATGCCTGCTAATGGATGTCTAGACAATGGCCTTTCCTTTTCTGTACAAAGTGCCATCATGTATATAAATAACAGCCTAAAAGCTTCCCATCTGTTTCCAGAACTATTGTGGGTAGAGTTGAATGATTTAATATTTGAAGCCATTGCTACAACAGCAGTATTCAAAATGAACGAATGAATACCTTATATTTCAAATTAACTGGTTTATTTGCTGTTGAGATCTTGCCTGGCATCTGTGTGTAGACTTCTTCCTGTGAAACCAGGGGTTTCATCTTGAAGTCCAAAGACATGCAGTGACTCACTCATCGTCGATACCGCTGTATCCTATACACAGAGTTGTGGGTGACTTGGGTCACGAGACGGGGTACACCCTAGATGCGGTGCCAATTTAACACAGTATACATATGTAGATGCTCATTCACTCACTGCAAGCACTTTTGGAAGGACAGTCGGCATAATCTGCAGGACTGAGGGATGAAACTGGAGTACTCGGGGGGGGGGAACCCGCCAAGCACGGAGACAACATGCGAACTCCATGCACACAGACCCGAGGAAGGAATCGAACCCACACTCTGGAGGTTTAAGGCGACAGTGCTAGCCACTAAGACACCGTGCCACCTAAAAATATGCAGAGAATGGTTCAAATTGTCCATTTGTATGTGTGAGAGCTTGCTTGTGCCTGGTGATGGATTGGCACCCCGTTCAGTGTGACCCCTGTCTAGTGGCCCCAGTCCCCCCTAAACAGGTGGTTTACATATCTTTACCTTACCAAGAAGGCGCTCTTAAATTTTAATTTGTATCAACGTTGTACAAAACCAAGATCAACTCTGCTTTGTTGAAATGTATTTCCCGATGCTGTCTACTTCGTTCCTCTGATCTTGCTCAGAGTTTGTCATCCTGAAGCCTTAATCAGAGAATGCATGCAAAGATGTGAAGAGAAACTCTGAGTCAGAATCATTTGTTTTATTTTTTGGTGACATCTGAGTGCGTCTGTCGCGGGTGAGACCTCGGATATGATGTCTGTATTATTTCTTCATTATTCAACCCTAACCTGCTGTGTGTGCATCTCTTCTTGCGTGCTTTTAACAGTTTGCTGCTTCATTCTAAACGTCCTTCCTTTATGGTGACACATGCACCGCAAATTGGACCAGTTTATGCACAGCGGTGCGAACAGTATTAAGACAACATATGACCAGGTGATGTCAATAATTAGTTCTAGGCTGGCTGAAGGGCTGTGCTAATTAACTAAAAAAAAAAAAAAAAAAAGGTAAATTCTGCCAGTGTCAACGATATGTTTTTGAAGCAATCTTCAGACCTAAACCCAGGGGAAAACTGTTGTGCAGTGGTCAAGAAGGCAGTAGCAGTCAAGAAACTGTATTCTGTACATGATCTTCAGGAATCGATCAAGACGTCTTGAAGAATAATGGACTTCAGTATCAATACCTAAGTATTGATTGTTATATAGAAATTTCATTGCAGTAAATACTTCTCATTTTGATTCTTTATTTTAAAACTTTGAATTTCACTTCTGTCTCAATACTTTTGGCCACCTCTGTACCAGTGGCTGAGATACTTATTTACAGTATATTCAATATGTTCTGTCGTGTTTTCAGCCTTTGTTTGAGATCTATGCCGGTGGACAATGATGGATCTGCTTTTATTAGAACTCAAAAAAGCACTTCCCACAAGGAGAAGGCATCTTTACCTTCTTTTCTGACAATCTTTACCATCTCTTTGACCCTCTCTTTTTTCTTCTTTTGCACTTTCTTCTATGCCATGCTTGTGACTCCCTTTCAGTGTGTTTTATTGCTTTTCTAGCTGTGGCATTTGGAGGGCTGAAAGGGAGATGCTATCAGCTTTTCAGCACAGAGATATGCACTGAGACTCTTCTATAATATCTGTCTGCATGGGCCTCGCTTACACTCAGATCCCCCAAACCCAAGCTGGGTTTCATGTTTGGAATCATGTTTCAGTTTTTCCTAAGAAATCATGAACTTGTTATGGACAACAAATGTACAGTAGCACCATCATCCACTGCCTTTTGGAACATTAATTGAAGGGTTTATTTCTTTAAAAAAAAAAAAACATTGTTCCTTCCCATTTCTGCGATGCCACCCTGTAGAATTCCTGGTTTACATGGTACATTTTAAAAGTTTCAGTCATACAGCTGGAATAATTCATTGTCATAATTGTCCTTTTTTTCCCCTCCTGAAAGCCGCTGAAGTAATTTCAGGACAAGAACCTCATGAGCAACTCTTCTCAATGCCTTTTCTGTTTTTTGAGCCCAGGATGATTCATTCTGTCTGATTCATCGTTTTGGTGCGGCTCACTGAGCCATTATGAATAGAGTTTCTGTAATTGGCGTCAGCCTCACGGCTCTGCTGACTGGGAACGACATTGACACGCTTGTCCCATTTCAGTCGTGTTAATGCGCCAATCGTTATGGGTAAATGTCTTCAGTTCCATAAGTACTGCAATTACAGGCAGCGTCTATTAATGGCTGCTTTGTGCTGAGTGATGCGGGCAATTCGGTGTGAATCAAATGCTTGTTTATTTATTCCTCTGAAGATTTTCTTTTTCTAGCATCCTACGAGTGCGTAAAATGTTAGTCTTCAATTGATTAGGGAAAATGGAATTAACAATAAAGTGATTGTGGCTTGTGGGTAATTTAGAGTGTAATGTAATGCCGCTGTCTGGAACTCTAACCTTTGTGTTTAGCTCTGATTGGCCCGTGCAGAATGGTGACCATTGTGCATTCAGGTACATTTGAATACATTCAGGGCAACGTTTTTGCCACATAAGGTTGCTGAGCCAAGACCCTACCAATTGAAGCCACCCCAGATCATAACACTGTCTCCGGAGGCTTGTAAGAAGCATCACTTCATGGACTTACTGTACCTTCTTACATTGACACGCCCATTTCTCTAGAATAGAATAAATCTGGACTCATCAGACCACATTTACTTTTTCATTGGTCCAAAGTCCAATATTTCTGCTCCCTAGCAACCTGAAACCTTTTTTCTGACTAGTCCCAAAAACAAAGGTTTTCTTATGGCATCACGCAGCTGTTTAGTCCCAATCCTGGTAGTTCTCATCGCGCTCTTACTTTTAATGCTAAATATAGCTATGATTTCTATCACCAATTTCAAACGTTTAACTGATCTCTATTTATAACTTTTTTTCCCCTCGAATTTATTCCGGTTTAACACTATTCTTGATGGATTTAATGTGATGCATAGTTTTTAACCCAATTCCAGTCATTTTAAATATTCTGTTAATGTCTTTGCTTGATCCAGGCCAATAATATGACCCTTCTGAAGTGATGAATGGTAGAATAATGGCACAGTGGAATCTATTGAAACACTGGGAAAACCCTCAAGTTCAAACTGCATTTTTTAGAGGTCATAGTTGGTTTTACTAGAGATTTGCATGCTGGGGCGATGATTTTCCCATTTGTAAGGTTTGTTTCCTCATTAATTTATGAACTTCCATGAAATAGAGCCAGGCTAGTAGACTAATTTTAACTGAACATGAATGAATAAACACTCATTCTTCGCTCATTTAAGCACACTGAATGGAGTGAGCAGTTTTCAGCTTTGCTGCTTTGTTCAGAGTCTGTAAGAGACTGGCAGTTCAGGAGCCTTAATGCAATTATTGTTGGCCAACTCTGCCTTGGTTTGTGTGTTTGTGGCTTTATTTCCTTAAATTATGGATTATGAGATGCAAGTTTAAGTGGCTAATCATATTAGTTCACAAGTGAGTGCACTTCCTAACGGCTAACCTCATAGGTACAATAAGTTCCCCTACATACAAACATTCAAGTTACGAACTTTCGCAGGTATGTATTCTCGAATGTTACAGTAGATCGCATGTCCGGCATGCATTGTCACATGAGTGTAGTGTGTATCCTCTGCATGTACAGTGCAAGCTCAGGATATCTGGAAGCAAGCGACAAAGTTGGTGCTGCTAAGAAGCGCCAAGCAATAATGATGGAGACAAAAGTAAAAAATAATTAAGAGAATGGACCAAGGTGAAAAGATGGCAGACACTGCTTGTTCTTTTAACAATAATCGTTCAACCATCCGTACATTTCTAATGAACACTGTCCTGTTTTATACTGTGGATGGCTAGTTGTGTTAGTATCCCTTTACCTAGACACTGTTTCTTGGACTTGTGAACAAATTGGACTTGCAGATGAGCTTTCCGAATTTGGAACTTGTTCCCACGTGGGGGACTTGCTGTATGATAGACGTGCTTTATTTCTACTTGGGTATTAATATAATGGGCATTAGCTTATAATATGCGTGATGTTTGCTGAACTACTAACAGGTCCTGACAATCGTCATATATATAATTTTCCTGCTAACTGATAAATAGTTTTGGTCTCTGTATGCAGGGATGCATTTTTTTTTTCTCCTCTGTTTTTAAATTAGGATGCCTTTTGGCTGATCTTATAAGATCTGCATGTACAATGCTAAAACAATGACTTGTTCATTTTGATTCCGCTCTGTTCCTCTGTACCTCCTTTCCGTGTAGCCCTGAGCCATTCTTTCTTCTGCTTCTGTCTGTTAACGCCTAAAGAGGCTGGGGTGTCGGAGGGGCCTGGGGGAACTCTAAACAACACAAAGATTACACTGCTCTTCTTCAGGCTTCGACAGCACTTATCTCTACAGTGCTCTGTTTCTCTTCAGAGCCTGCCTTTTTTTTTCTTAGTCCTCTTATCCTTCTGGTTTCTAAACTGTTGTCTTTTTTTCCCGGTTCTCTTGAAGATGTCTGTTGTGTCATATAGTCTTTCGGTGCTTTTTCAAAGTAGAACTCGCGTGGCGATTGGAAGAGGTTTCCAAAGAGATGTTGGTCAAGGTCACCTGTAGAGTTATTTTATATTTTATTTTTATTTTATAATAAAGCTCATAGTGGATTAAGGTGACATTCTAGAAGAAAATGGTTTCAGGTGCTTTGTAGAAACTGTCACTATGGTGCGAATTTCGTGATTAATTAATATGTAAATTCGTTATGGAAATATTTTTCACCAGTGTTTGACGACACAATGTCAAGCTAAGTGCAATCCACTCTGGCCACTCAGCACAGTTGTATCATGCATCACTGAAAAACCTTCTTTTCCTTGTTAATTGGTGGCATTTTAAGGCACAAGGGGCATTCAAGTGAAACCGGGATTTGTAATGAAATTTCTTGTGAATGAAGACATGAAACTCATTGACATTTGCAGAAGACTCCAAGCGCAGTATGATGAGACTTTTAGCCGCACTAAACTATTTGAATGATGCAAATGATTAAAAGAAGGCAGTAAATCCAGGAATAACAAACCCAGCTAAGGTGGCTTGGAGACCACTGCAGTCATTCCCATGAACATTCGGTGAGTGGTACCCTTGATCCTTCAAAATTCACAGATAACTTGTCCACCATCGCAGGACCAACACCACTTGCAAGTTACAGGAACTCGGCTGCCAGTTCGTGCCACGGTCTCGACCTCACTCCAAGCCATTTCCACGCGTTTGGGCCTCTAAAGGAGTTCCTGGGAGGCCAGTGTTTCAACCTGTAAATCAAGCATTCCAATCACAGCTCCGGCCTACTGAGAGCTTTCTACCTTGATGACGCATGCAACTATTGTAAATACTGTATATACAGCATTTAATTACACTTTATCTCATTTACATAGATAAATATAGGTGTTTTTCGATTAAGTTCCAATACAGGAAATAATTGTAAGGAAAGGCAAAATTGTCAAATTATGTAAGTATAATATGTATTGTAGGTAGTCAGAACTTGGAAAGCAGAATAAAATCAACCTTTAACTTAAAATGACTCAACTGTGAAAATCTACTTTCCTTCAACCCGTCATTGATTTATTGACCTTGCTGTGGTTTTGCTGTAACTGAATCTGAGAGATCCTGTACGTGTGGGCGGTTGAGACTTGAGTTCAGCACACAGTGCCTCTTTACATACTTGGTGTGCATATTGTACATTTTCACACCAGCTATCTTTTCCTGCATGATCACCTGTGCAACTTGAAATTCTAACTTTACATAATCAGTCTGCGTTGTACTCCTACATAATAATGGTGAACCGCCCCAGAGCCTGAACGTAAAAAAAAAAAAACTGTTGGTTAAAGCGTTTGTTAAAATAAGCCCAAAAACTGAACCATTTTTAAGGTGCTTTTAACATTTTTTAAGGTGCATACACGATTTAAGGGGCTGATTGATTGCAGCTGGGGATGCGTCATGCTTGTCGTCCTCTCTTTGTGAGCGTATGTGTGCGTTTGCTACGACTGCTACAGACCTTAGATTGAATCTGTATGACGGGATTTGAGGCTTCAGACTGACTAGTTCGTCCCTGTTGGGTGGCGTGCCGCGCTTCCTGCTTTCACGTCCAGCTTCGTTTGCAGCGCTTCCAGCTTCGTCTCAAGTGCTTCGGTCCTGTTGCTCTTCATGCCGGTTTGCTTTTAGCGTGTCTGGCTTCATCACCTACCGGCATTTTATTTCATTGTCTGCCTTTTGCTTCCCTTCACGTTTGCTTGGTTATCGCCGGTATTGAGACCTAAATTGCTTTGGCATGCTTCCAGAAGTTCACTGTGAATGGTGATTGCTAACTCGAGGCCTGTACCGGTATTGGTCACAGTCATATGCCACAACCAGTAGCAACCAACAGAAGCTGTACGTCTGGTTCTGTTTATTTTTACTTTTCCGCTTCGGGTGTTTGATGTGCCCTGTGTGTGAGCATATCCAACCCGTTGAGGGTAAGATAGGATTTTTGATATATTAATAAAGTGGATGTATTTGTTGATTGTTTGCCCACGTCTCCTGTCTATTATTGTAAGGGACCGAACCTGTGTGTTTAACCTCCTTTTTAACATCAAAATCCTGTAGTGATATAGGTCAACATTTCCCCGGGTTAGATCTGGGGTGGCGTAATCGGAATTAATTTAGTTACTGATTGTCTTTTCTAAAAGCCTAGACCTCTCCGTCACACATAGTAACAGGACAAAGATCCAAAGAGAGTTGGGCTCGTCATCGTGGGACTAAGCAGTAAATTGTCTTGCAATTTTCATCCATTCGCACCCATGCCACTTTAAGAGAACGAGACGATCAGCTGAGTTTTTGAAACCGCGTTGGGAACTGGAGTCGAAGATGCAGTGTGAAACCCACATGAATTTTCAGATGGGTTTGGGACCACAACATATAAATTGCTTGGCTCCTGCAGATGCAAGCCAATTTCACACCTTCCATGGAGCTCGAGGTCCTTTGAGACCTTCCACAGAGCCTTTCATGAAGCAGGATGGTGGACGATTGCATTTTTGTTTGTAATCTGAGTACTAAGATAGCTCTCAAAAACAAAAGTCGTTTTGCCGACACCATTTGAAGATGTATTGGAGGTGTGGGCTTGTTACAGTACGTTGTGCGAACTTTTACAATTAGCAGATGTTCTAATCTTGATAGTCTGTAGTTGTTACTAGATCATGAGATAAAGTGTGTGTGGTTAATCCCACTTCTGTGGTAGGAAAGTATTTATTGTCCTGAAGTCGTAACAAATTCTCATTGATGTACCTTTTCCTGTAGATGATAGCAAAGCCCATTCACTTTACAAAACTTTCTAGTTAGGTTTATAAAATACCAGGTGGTATCAAAAAGTTTAAAACTTTGCTCTTTTACAAGAAAGTACTTTATCTACATTTAGACACCTTCACCTACAAAATGGACCCCTTGCACAGCATTACAGGACCACCATTCCTGCCACTTCCAGAATACTGTATGTCCTGGAAGTCTTCTTTTCACTTTCCATTAAGCATGTCAAGCACCTTCTGTGATTTGCACTGCATCGCCGCAATGGTGTCAAAATGGTGACCTTTGGCCTGGATCTTCATCTTGGTGGACCAGTCCACAGGAGCCAAATCTGGTGAGTAGGCTGGGTGCAGAAGTGCAATCTTGTTGTTTCTGGTGAGAAACTTGCTTGTGAGAAGACTTTGAGGAAAGAACTCATCGGCATCATGGAGCATCCAGATTTTTGTGCTCACTATTGACGGTCTGACCCCTGGGGATGAATTCTCGATGCACAATGGCGCAAATGTCACAGACTTTGAGAATGCTCTTGGTCAAGCTGCCAACCTTTATCGGCCATGGAGATGATGGACTCTTCCACTGTAAAGACTGTTGCATCACCGGTAATGATACTCGACATGAAGGACTGGTCATCCACGACATACTGACTGAGTTCTCGACAGACTTTGAAACCATATTCCTTCTGCTCCTGGGTCAACGGACAGTTTCGTCTGACAAATCGACAACGACAGTAATGTTATAGATTGTTCTCTGATCATCTTGCAGAAATTATAGCAAGATGTTTATAATTTTTTTTTTATTTAGTCATTTTTGAAATGAATTATTATTGAGATCAGTTGAAATATAACTGATGGTCCTTTTTGTTATTTAACACAACATGGTTGTGCCGTTGGCCACGAGGTTAGCCATTGGTCATTAATACGTTTCCATTTACATTAAGGTGTTTGGCAGATGCTCTTATCCAGAGTGACTTATCCAGTTTCCATGACTGGATAGATCCTTGCACTGGTTACAAAGTAAAGGTCTGAAATCTACATCTGATTAATGAATTGTTCTAGTTACTTTTTCCGATTTCAATTGAACTAATGTGTATATGAAGAAAAAAAAAAAAAAAAAAATATATATATATATATATATATATATATATATATATATATATATATATATATATATATATATATATATATATATATATGTCACAAAAGTGAGGTCACCCCTCACATCACCTGAGACAGTGTAACACTAATGAGTCACATGACAAAGGGGAAAGAAAATGACTAATTGTGCTCAATTTTAACATTTTCACTTAGGGGTGTACTCACTTTTGTTGCCAGGGGTTCAGCTATTATTGGCTTTTTAGTATATTTTTAGTTATTTCTGAGGGGACAATAAATTTACACCGCTATACAAACTTTACACGGACTACTTTTCATTGTGTCAAAGAGTCATTTATGCAGTTTATATAACTAAATATTTGCAGAGATGTGAGCGGTGTACTCACTTTTTGTGACATTTTTGTGACAATCTTTTTTTTGTTGTTGTTGTAACTTTTCATCTACTTTTACGAAGATGAGAAATGTTTATTTTAAAACAGGCTAAACTAAATCTAAGAGTTGTTGTTTTTTTTTTTTGTTTTTTTTGGTGCTTGGAGTAGGGCTTGTCAACTGGTGGAACCTAGCAAACTACTTGTAAAATACTGTAGCGTAACTAATTAAACTGTCTTTAGCAAAAAAAAAAAAAAAAGCATGTAGACAAGTCTGGAATGCAGAAAAAAGGTGACATGAAGGGCCATTACAATTACAACAAATTGTCACACTATTAAATGACTGGTTAAGCATTAAAAGGCTGTTCATGGTCACTGTTTATTTTAATAACTCATCCAGTCCATTATAAGTAAAAAAAAAAATTAAAGTTGACAATCAGCACTGTCGGTCTTTTCTGAATAGCTGCAATATAAAATACAGCTGAAAAAAAGTGTCTAATTGATGGACTGCTAGTTCAAGTTTTAGTTTTTTTTTTTTTTTTTTTCTTGAACAGAAACTGTTTTGAATAAGCCTGCTCTGTGGATCCGACATGTGAACTCATCTATGCAATTACACATGCGGCAGATCACGCACTGTCATTCTGCCCATACCAATGAGCTGTTTTTGCTTGCAGTTTCTGGGTTATTAGATGTTCCTTAATACACAAGGGGAATCTTGTCTCGCTTGTTCCAATGTCTGAATGGAGAAAAAGTCGTGGGTATGCTGCTTGTAATTCAGTGCAAGCACAACATCTATTAGGATAGATTGAGCTCTTGGGAGACCGAGGCAGTGTATGAAGAGTCAAAAGAGAGCAAGATATATGCAAAATGTTGTTGCGCTCAGGACCTGGAATGGTCAGGAAACACTCAACAAGATTAAAAAAAAAAAAGAGAGACAGGGAAAGGGAAAAGGAAAGGATGGAGGCTGTCGAATAAGATGATGAGAAGCCTGGTTCAGCAATCCCAGCTTGCTTCTCTTCTGTTGACTGAAGTGCAGTTGGACCCATGGTGCAGCTGGATTACAGCAAACTGATTCTGTTAGATTTTGACTTTTTTGTTTATTATTCGTAAATGTCTTCCCATTGATGCCACTTAAAGCCCCTTTTATTCCCAGTAACTGATCAGCACTGATGATGCCGTTTCACCATCGCATAATATTTTAAATGTTTGTAAAGAAAGTGAGCTTAGACATAGGAAGGAGGGAGGTGGCGTTACTGTAACCTCTTCAGAGACAAGAAGTTGAGTGACAGGATTTCGTATAGGCGCGTCCGCAAAGCCTTTCCAGGGCATCTGACCCCTTCCTCTAACCTCCTGAGGCCGGAGACGCCCAGTCTGAGACGAGCTGTATACTGGCTTTAGAGCTGGACAAATAAAGGTCCTACTGGCAGGCAAGGGCACGACGTTATTGTAGACGGGAAAAGCTACAAAAGGGAAGAAAGCTCAGAATTGCGCAACAGAGCAGCCAGCAAATAACAGGGCGGGTTTGGAGAAAAGTCATATAATGACCTGGGAGTGGTAAAAGGGTAATTAGTGGCACATTTATAGGTTATTAACTAAAAAACGTGACAACTAGGTTGTTGTGTTTTTTCTCTCTTTCTCTTTAATGCTGTTCCCGACCTATGTGGCTGTAAAGCAACAGCCTGCCATATTTCAAAATGATGCATGATTTTGGTTTTATTCAAACTGAATGAACAGTTACTGATTAAGTTTATTACATTGTGAAAACATGCCTGACTCCGATTTGCAAGCAAATGAGCTGAAACATGAGCTCCATAGTAAGGGTATGATTTGCAGTCTGGGTGAGTGTTGCAAGGAATTAGTAATGAAGAAGGAATGCCGGATAAGGATGAGAAACAACAGGGGGCATGCACGAGACAGGGGAGTAATAATCATTGCCTGTGTGGCAATTATAATCAGTGCACGTGGGTAATAAGAATCTTTTAGTGTTACTGCTGTGCTAATGTTTGGGAATTTCAGAGACAGGTGGTGGCAGTTACTTCATCACTATGGGGAGTAAATATATTGAACTACTGATTTTTTTTTTGTTTGTTTTTTGTTGATATAATAAAAACCAATAATCAGTTGAGACCTTAATGGAGTTGGGGCTTTTATGCTCCAAACATAAAATAAAACAAAACCTAAAAAAATAACTCTATACTATAATATGATAACTAATGGAATAAATCCATTTAAAATAATTAGCTAAAAAGAAGAAAATAAAGAAAAATGTTTAAATAAATAAATAAATGATGCATGGTTAGATGAATTAAAATGAAAAATATGAATATGTATACTAAAAAGTAAATAAAATGCTAAAATAAAATAATGGTAAAATGAAATGAAATAAGTTTTGTGTGTATGATCCTTAGCTGTTGTGGTGAGTACAATATTGGCAAATTTTTTAAATTGTTACATGATTCAGATATCCATTATAGATTTGTTCTTTTGCGAGGTAAATATTGCAAAATAGGCTGAGGCCAGACATTAAACTGTGGGTCGACTTGGAAATTAACGACTCTTCTGGATCGCACATGATTTACACGTTTCCTCTTTTCGATGTTATTACTGTTATGTCTGTTGTGTAGCAAGCTGTCTGCAAAGATTCTACACACAAAACAAATGGATGCCGTTTGTCCTGAACAACCAAACCAGCAGAAACTGTATCATAGGGTAATTACTCTTTGCCATAGCCTTTGCTGTAGGTGTGTGTAGCGTGTTGGTGAGAAATGAGCAGGTGTCTGGGTGTGTGTGTGGATAGTGAAGACCCCACTGGGAAGAGAACTTGTGGCATCCAGTCAGGAGGTAAAGACAGAGTACCCGTATCATTTGGTGGTCAACCCACCTTTGTCCTATTCTTTTGTACAACGTCTGGAGTAGCAAAGTGCAATTAGTTCTGGTTAAAATGATGGAGTAAACCACAGAGGGCTGGGCAATTAGACTTATGTCTTTTCTACAATTTTTTATTTTTATTTTTAGGAAAGGGCTTTTTTTTGGACATGCTTAACAAGATGTGCATGGCAGCGTTTCCTCCAGTACTGTTGTGTGAAAAATCAGTCACTAAATTAATAATGGCAGCCAATGAAATGTCTGACTGCGTTCTTCTTATTAGTAAACTAGCCTTAGCTAGTTAGCTTAACTACCTCAGCAACACTGATTTGTAATTATTCAGCATTTTGCCACGTTTTTGGAGATTTCTTTAAATAATATTTTTGTTACAGGTGAAAAAGTGGTTAAAAAAAAAAAAGTTTAAAAAAATGAGACTATATTTGACTACAACAGTAAAATTCCCAAAAGGTTTTTTTCTACTTCTCTTGATTGCCTTTGTGCCTTTGCAGAATGATTAATTACTGACTTTTTAAAATACCACTGCAACAATTAGATGAGGTCTGCTCATGTTCTGCTTACTATTCCCTCGTTACAGCTTAATCACCCTACACCTTTCTTTCCTTCCTCATATTCTTTGTTCATGACATTCCTCATAATTTTTCCTTTTTTTCTTCCTTTGTTCTTTTTGTTCAATAATTACTTTCCTTCCCTAATTCTTTTTTTCCAGCACTTCCATTCTTATTTTGACAGTTTACTTAGTTCTTTTATTCCTTCCTTCATTTATGTAGCCTTCCTTCCTTCTAATCTTCAAGTTCAAGTTCGGTCCTTCTTTAATTCCTTCTGTTCATGAAGTTCAAGTCTCGCTTTTTCCGTAATCTTCATCTTCCCCCCCTTACTGTACAGTACATCCACTTTTGAGATGTTACATTTTCTTTGATTTTCATTCTCATTTTCATTTATTCATTCATTTACTTATTTCCTTTAACTCTTTATTTTCTTGCATGGCTGTGATTCCGTCTTTCCTTTATTCGTACATTTCCTTCCATTATCTCATCTTTCTTTAGTTTCTTTGTCAATTTCCACCCATCTTTCCTTTCTTCATTTATTCAGTTGTTTTCTCTTCCTATTTCCCTTCAACCATTTCTTCTTCAGTTCCTTTCTTAGTTTATGACCTTCCACCCATCATCCTTTTCTTTAATCAGTTCCTTCCTTCTCATCCTTCGACCCTTTCCTTCTTCAGTTCCTGCCTTCCTTCGTTAGTTTCTTTAATTTCCTTAATTCTATTTACCTTTCAACAATCCCTTTCTTTTTCATTCACACTTCTTTCTATCCATAGTTCCTTCCTTTATTCATTTCCTTCAGTTCTTTTCCTATCCTATTTTTTCCTACTTTCTTTCCTTTTTTTTATTCATTCCTTTCTTTTCATGCATCATTCCTTTCTTTCCTCAGTTCATTCATGTTTGTGTATTTTCTTCCTTTAGTTTGTTTCTTCCTTAATTCCATCAATCATCTATTCCGTCCTTAATTTATTTACATTCTTTATTCAATTCATTTCTTCAGTTCTCTTTTTTTTTTCTTCTCCTTTTCCCTTATTTTTCTTTGTGCAGGTTCTTCTCTTGCTCATTATTCTCTGGAATAAAGGCGTATTGAGGCCTAACCATTGGGTTATAGACCCTCTTTAACTGGATAAGACGTTTATTCAGGTTAGTCTTGTTTAACTAAGGGATAATTAACCTTAAGGTTAAGGATGGACAGTGCAGGCGCATAATCACTGCAGTACTGGGGGAGGAAAGCCTCAGTCTAAACTACTTGTTTGCACTGAGAATGTCACACGAAGAGAATTTGCTCTGTATTATTCATTGTCATTGTCATGTTTGTCCAAAAATCATGTGTATTCGTGTTCCAAGATTATTCCATTTCACAATGCGAATTAAAACCGTTCTAGGAACATGACATAAGTTTAAGTCTGTACGCGATCACCCAATTATTCCTATTTTAGTCCTAATGCTCAATTTATACCTCCGATTCTAAACGCATGATGTGTTCTGATTAAGTCCATGGATTCATCTTTATTAGACTCAGATTAGACCTTTCTAACTGTAATTACAACCGGCCTCCCTGTATAAACACGCTCTTTAATTTAATTCTGTTTATTAATCTTTGCAGGAGAGTGATGGTGTGTAAATTGTGAGAAGGGGCAAATAGAGTGAAGGAAACATAAAGAGAGGGGTGGTTATTTGTTTTTCCTCAGAGACATTTGTCGGATATTGCATTGTGCCTTGCTGCCCCATAATTGGATCTGATAATGATAAATTATGGAACATTTCTTGGAGATAAAGCATCGCTGAGACACTTGTTTGAAGCTGGGCTAATATACATCAGAATGAAGGGACTATTCGCGCTTCCTCAGCAAGGGGGAGGCGAAGACGCGAGGTTCACCATCAATTACCTTTATTTATTTTAACTAGTGGCAGAATAACAACCGTGGAAAGGCAGCTCTTTCTCTGGAAAAGCCAGATAAGAAGGCTGAGCATCTCATGTTGGGAAAGGGACGAGGGAGTGCTGAAAAAAAGTGCTTGTAAATTTCTCATATTTGTATTGTAATTTTAATATTTACTCACGTGGTATTCATTGTTTTTTTATTAGATTAATCCTATGCCAATTGATATTAATCCATGTTTGAAATATCTCGTTTAGAATAAAAATCTGCCAGAGCGAAATATTCAGATTTGCTTTCGCTTTTGCTTTTTTTTTTCTCCCTCTTGCTTTGTTTAATAGAAACTCACAACATACAAATACATGAAAGTGTTTTGATTGGCTCTAGCGTAACACGATTGCCTCAGACTGTGTACTGAAGTTGGTGAAATTTGTTCAGTGCTTCTGTAGCAAATGCTATGGAAAATGCTATGCTTTATGCGTCATTCATGTATGTATATAGTGTTCAAGTATGTGTGGACTGCATATGTATAAAATGTATACAGTAATATATGTAGTGTGTGTAGAGAGAGAGAGAGTCAGCCAAATAAATGTACTCGTATAAATATTTTAATACTAAATGTATTGCTGTTATTTATATATAAATCCATGTATACTATATATAGTATTAAGATATGACCTTATTAATGTTATATCACATCATATAATGTTCTGTCCCTGACGTGTGTACATTTGATATAAAGCCTTTCCAACTTGCAGCTGGTTTAAATATTTGAACCATTTCAATTCCTACATTTTTATTCGTTCGTGCTTCAGTAGAATAAAACGTACAGTATACTTACTGCCAAGTGATATTATATAGAGGAGATGTTTATTTACACGACTCGCCCTTTAAATGTGAGTCAGAGACAATAGGAGACATGCTAATGTGATGAGTAAATGGCATAAAAGAGCGAATATCTTTTCAGTCACAGTAATATATGGGAGAAGGGGCATTAAACTGCACAAACTCATTTAGGGTGCAGAGTAATGCTGCATGTATTTGCATAACGACAAGGTGGAGAGTGCTTGAGCTCAGCAACCTCACCTCACCTCTCCTCACCCCGCTTTGTCTCGAGCATGGAAAGCCTGTAGTTAGAAATCTTTCATGTGAGCAGTTCTCTGAGAGTGAATCAAGTCAGATTTAAGTCATGGATTGATCTTGTTGATCTGACGATGTTCACTGCTGGGGTGTTACAGTAACTTGGGTTTTGGAATCAACAAACAAAACCGCGTTAATTATTGTTCTTTCTAAGCCCAGTTACCTACTGTATAGTCAGTGTTAATAGTGCACACCGATATCTCTCACACTGCAGCTTCTACATTAATTGGAGGAAAACTGCATTTTATTTATTAATGCACCCTGTTTCCACTTTGGCTGTGACTAAGACCATACTGTAGGCTTGGAGAAGGAGAGAGCGCGGGCAGAGCAGTATTTTATTTATTCATCCATCAACCGTTTATATATTGATTTAATTACATCCTTCAATTATTTATTTCAGTCCATTCCCTACGTACTCAGTTCCCTCCTTATTTTTTTTTTAATTCCTTGTTTTCTTTCCTTTTTTTTCTCATTTATTCATTCATTTATACTGTACATTTTTTTCCTTCCATCCATCATTGCTTTATGAAGCCTTTTCCTCTGCAATTAGGTTCCTTCCTCACTTTTAAATGAAATGAATGAATGAATGAATGAACGGATTTAGTCATGCATTCATCAGATCCTTCCTTCATTTTTCTTCTCTCCTTGCTTTTCATCCTTCCTTAATGCATTCATGCGTTCATCCCGTCCCATCCATCATCGCTTCCTTTAGTTTCTTTCTTTTTTCCAATTCCATTTGTTTCTTCTGTACTTTTTTCAGTTTTCCAGTTAATTTTATCCTCATTTGTTCGTTTCTTTCTTCTTTCCTTGAGTTAATACATTAATATTAACATTTTTCATAATTCCTTTCCTTCGTTCGCATGGGTTCAGAGGCAAAGGTTTACATGATCATTATTCCAATCTAGATGAAAACATACTGTATCATAGAAGATTTGCAAAGTGGCAGCATGGGGTTACAGTAACTATCTACCTGCATGAACTGTTGAGGTTTTATCCTTAATACAGAACAGGATCTGCCCTTAAGTGATTACATCATCTGCTCTGGATTGTCATCCTCACTAGAGGACAAGATGAACTCTTGAGTGACTCTCATCCTCAATATAGAATAAGAGCAGTTTTTGAAAGATTCTTGTCCTCAATAGAGAACATGATCTGCCCTCGATAAGGAACAGGATCTGGCCTTGAGTGATTCTCATCCTCAATATAGGATAAGATCAGTTCTTGAGTGACTTTCAGCCTCAGTAGACAACAGGATCTGCCCTCGTGTGATTGTCATGCTGAGTAGAGAACAAGATCTGCTCTTGAGTGATTCTCATCCTGCGTGGAGGATGAGGTTGGAAGTACACTATTAGGGTTTCAGCCTTCATGGAAACTTATTAGATGTTAGTTTCAAGTAGAGAGAAGCAATCAAAAGTGCACTACTTTAACACTTTTAAAAAAATGATGATGATGACTAGTTGGTCTTAAACAGACCAAAAAGAATTGATCACTTTCCAAAAAACAAAAAAACTTAATTTTTAACATTAAGCTGTGTTTGTATGGTACTGCTTTTCCAAATCCAAGTTTTATATTTTCTACATTTAGCCACATGGTAATCATTTTTGAAATGCAGTTAGTAGTTTCTGCTACATTATATTATTAAATCTGCCATCATCGCTCTTACTGTGAGTGCATTTCTCCTTTCAAAAAAAAAAAAAAAGAGTAAATACCCTATTATCAAATTACAGCCCTCCATTATCCCATCTGCTTTATTGCGTCCAGCTAATTAACACAAGTGGGCCTGCGAATCTCTGCCTTACACTCTATAATTAGCTTGTTCACCCTGTTAGCATGCAGCGAAAACTCAATAAACACAGACTGGATGGCAGCAGGTGAAGCCCTGTGGAGAGAACGAGAGAGAGAGAGAGAGAGAGAGAGAGAGCACAAGAAGGGTAATCAAACAGATATAAGAGAGAGAGAGCGAGAGAAGCACTAAACCCACATCTGCTCATATCTAGAGCCAGTACTTTTTCTTTAAAATATACAAAAATATGGAAGAATAATGATGCATAAATACTGGTGTGTAAACATCCAACCTGAACTGTTGTGTAAATCCCATATTCTTATCTTGTTGATTTTGGAGGCCAAATATTTGATGCACTGTATCTAAATAGATGACAGTTTATAGGCTTTCATGTTTCCCGCGTCAATACTACAGGCATCGGCCATGAGGGGCAGCACATGCGACGTGAACGAAGATGGCCGGCTGAGAGATGGAGGGAAGAATGCAACGCTACGTCCGGAGACGATTAAAAAAAAAAATTGTCATGCAAAGCTGACGACCACCGGCTCCATGAACAATGCAAGAATTACATGTTCAGACCAGATGTTCATACTTTTATCATTTATTCAGGGACGACTACAATCAGGTTGTTTCTGTTCTATTCTCGACCTTGTGTTTCTAAGCTTCAGCAAACAAGTTTAAAGCTTCTATAGTCGACGTTGCACACTTACAAATTAATACATAATTGAAATGTGATTTTTCCATTACACCGTCTATCCACATTGAAATGTTCAATTTAAGAATTTGCTTTCATTTTCCTGTGTAATAGAGTGTTATATGTATGAATTTGTTTCAATACATTTGTATTAGAAATAGAAACATTACTACCAATACCCACCATGTATACGTGATCTCATTCACAGTGGCGGCTGGTGCAAAAAATTTGTGGGGGGGGGGCAAACAAAATTAAAATTTAACTTTTAATACTCGCCTGTAAATAGGCATTTATCAGGTGATTATGTGGTGATCATTACTACTAGTATAAAATAAAGGCCTGACTCACATTGCATCCAGTCAGCAGCTCCGCTCGCCATAAGAAGTGCTGGAAAAGACTCGTTGAGAACGGTCCAATCACGTGAGCCCAAATATTTAAACAATATCGATTCGCTAAGAACAAAAGTGGGAGGGTTCGAGTGCTGCGCCCCAAGGATGATTTGAAAAGATCCAATTAGAGCTCAGCCTCAAATCACATGCTTTTCAAAAATTTCCATACCTACATAGACACTCGTTTGTCCGGGGCCCCGCGTACACGAGCACAAATGAACGCAATACTTTAGTTTTTTTTTAATTTTTTATTATTGCAAATAAATTATATTAAGAAATACAGCGGCATATTGTGACTAAATGACTTTATTTCGTTATTAAAATAAATAATTATTATGTTAAATAATTACATGTTAAAGTAGAGTTCTTCTCTGCCTAACTTTAAGGGGTGCGGCGCCCCTGCACCCCGTATTGACCGGTCGCCACTGCTCGTTCAGTAAAATTAACAGTTGGTACGTCAATATTAAATGAAGTGTTTTAAGTGTAAAACTTGTCCACACCTGTTTCCCACTTTATTTTTTGCACTGCCTTTGATCGAGGCACTTGTCTGTATACACACACCATTGACTTTTAAAAGAACACCTGATTTATGCAATCAGCCAATTATGTGTTAGTAGCTCATTAAATAAAATCAAACGGATCACCGGCTTCAGGTGTTGATGCTCACATCAAACATAAGAATGGGCAAACGTACTGCACTGTATGTAACTCTACGTTTAACTCTGACTCGGGCTGCCTTGAGTATTCTAGAAAATGCCGATCATCTGGGAACACACCACAGTCTCTAGCTACCTACTGAAGACTTTTTTAGTACCTTAATAGTCCAACAACCTTTTTGTGAAAAATAAATGTTATTAAATTAAATAGAGAAATATAATAATACTGTCTTGTACTGTATCTCCAGAGGTGGATAAAGGACACAAATAATGTACGTGAGTATACTGTAAGTAAAAATTTCATACGGCGCAAATGTTATTACAGTACAGTCCCCTTCTGATTTCAAAGTAGTGATGGGTCGTTTATGGACGATTCATTCTTTTTGAACGAGTCTTTCCTCGTTCTCCTGAGTCATGTTAGTCACAGAGAGGAAGTCGTTTCTTTTCCACTGGGCGCGCAAAGCATCGCAATACCTCTGCAGGTTATGTACAGGAAACAGAAATGAGTAGTTACCTTTGAGTATTCTGGTCTGAATCATTCGTTCTTTTGTCACTTGACTCCCATAGACGCTATGCAGTGCAGTACACAGGAAACAGAATTGAACGGTTCTTCTCATGAGTCTTCTAGTCCGAGTCGTTTTTTCTTTTAAATCTATTGCACTGCATAGCGTCTATTGGAGTCATGTGACAAAAGAACGAACGACTCGGACTCTCGGAAGATATGAGAGGTGAGCTGCTCATTCTCTTTATAATAATATGGCCTTAGATACATTGTAATATTTTCGTTACTGGAACTATAGCCAAAATCTGGTATGTAGACGTGTTGGTTGTCTGTTTCTTGAAAATTTTACATTTTATTTCATTTCTGATCAAAAGAACAAAATGAACTAAATGACTCAAAAAAAGATTCGTTCATTTTGTCACTAAAATGACCCAAAGTTTCCATCACTATTTCAAAGATCTGTTGTCCCAACAGCATGCACAAATGTCGGTAAGTAGGAGTACAGATATCTGCTGTTCTATGGAGTGAAGTAAATGTAAAAAAATATCCTCTAATAAAACTACTCGAGTAAAGTACAGATACATGAAACATGTACTTGGGTACAGTTATGAATGATACACAGAGGCAAGAGGTTACTGACTACATAGTGTATCTCTTTTTTTATACTGAGATCTTGGGTTTCTATGTATGGACCTGTGCACCCTCACAAGCACACTGTAGTGCTATTTAAGCAGCATGTGTTATCCGTGGTGTTCTCATATTGAAATTGATGGCTTGTCTGTGACTTTACATAGCTTTAGAGCTGGATTTAATGCTTTTTAGCTTTTACCAGCTTTTAGCTAATGACAATGAAAAAAGACTCAACAAACAACAAGTCAAGGTAACAAACTTATCTTGGCTGCAACGGCCGATTTAAAATGTGATAAAAGAGCCGCTGAATCTGTCCCCTAAACTTTGTCACGCGTGGTGATTGGCGTGGACACAGTCGCTGTCCAGGAGAGAAACACACTTTGCTTCATGTCTTTACCTGCGCCATGTCTCCAAAGCGTTCATTGCTGGTCTTGACTACCGTCGCCAACACCTTTCTGTCACAGATCACTCCTGCTACTCTTCTCCACACATTCCACCATGCCTGCACTCTACTACTTCTCTATCACACTCTATCGCTTTGGACAGTTGACACTAAATATTTTAACTCCTCTAGCTTCCCTGCATCTGCAGTACTCCGTGCAACTGCACCTTTCTCACACTCTGCCTCTCATTTACACACACGTTCTCCGTCTTGCTCCTGCTGATCTTCATGCCTCTTCTCTCTAGTTCGTTCCTCCTCCTCTTTAGACTCTACACGTATTGTTGATTACAATATCATCCGCAAACACGATAGTCCTTGGAGACTTGGAGATCTCCAAGTCTCATCCATCAACCTGTCGCTGCAAAGATGAAGGGGCTAAGAGCCGCGCCCTGGTCAACTCCCACCTTAAACACGGGAAAGTTAACACCTTCTATGGAAAGCATCAGAAAGCAAACACTATCAGTGCTGTACCAATAAAATAGAATTGAATCAGCAACATTTATGGAAAACAATTTTTGAATTCCTAAATTTGCAATTTAAAGAAATATAGGAGGTTTGGCTTCAAGTGTTTGTGTTTGTTTTTTTTTAATTAAGCTTCTTTTGCTTGCGTTGTGAATTTAAGTGCGAATAGAGATGGGATAACATCGAGTGTAAAATCCCTTCTGTTGAGCAAATGGATTTGTGCATCAAGTTTACAAGAAGCCAGACGCTCTACACTAAGCTCAGCGCGAGGGAGCAGGGAAAAAGCCTGTTTAACTCCTATGGAACAGGTCATTATTCCACTGCTGTTCATGTCTGCAGCTTACCTATTTATTCTAAGTGAAGATTTGAGATGAGCTGTGTAAAAATCTCAAAATTGCACGTTGTAGGATTAACACGCAGGTTGATGCACGCGCTCTGGGGACTGTGCAGGTGTTTCTACTTTATACCCCTGTTTTCTTTTTTCCCCTCCTACTTTCTCCTTTCTCTAATCCTGTTTTTTCCCCCTTCTCCTTTGTTTTTTAAATCTACACAATCCCTTTCTCAGTTCACCGATTTCTTTGTTTTAAATGGGAACAGCTTAATGCTTGTGTGCAAAAGTCCCGCACCTGCTCAAGGCTTAAGATGCATCACGCAATGCAGCACAGCCTGGATATTTATTAATTTAGTCGTTAAATCATGCATCACCTCCAGTAGCTCCAAAAGCAATGGATTTAGTAGGAGTAACCACGCATGCATGCGCGCACTCGGCCACGAACCACACACGGAACTTGTAACTCTTCAGTTATGTGTCGGTGGTGGATTATTTTCTCTGCAAATAATGGTCGTTGCTCTCCATTGGTCACGATCTTTCTCTGTGAACTGCTTTCTCGCCTCACTACTGTTAAGCTTGTTAACACTGAGGCCTGCCATCTGGGATACACACACACTGATGATTAAGTCAGCGAGAAAGCAGCACCGTACAAATCTTTTAACTTAGTCTATTACTGTTTGTACAGTAACATATATTATTCTTGTATCTTTATCTTCAGCCTTATACTAAAACAAAAACTGCAGTAGTGCGTTAACAGCAAGTGGAAACTCAAAACCCGGGTCCTTATTGAACTTCACATGCTTGTTGCTGGAAATTGTGTGTTTGGGGTTTTAGTGTGCATGATGTTGGTATCACCATCGATCTACAGTATAGAAAGTGCATTCATGCACGGAGGGACCGTGGCATACGGATTCAGTTAAGGGTTAAGAGTTTTTAAGGTGAAGTTTTGTATTGTGAAACACATTTTCCCATAGGAAATAATGTAAATGCAGGTAAACTGTTCCAGCAACCCAAACATAGTACAGATTTCTAGAACTTTAATTATAGTTTTGCATCAAAACATTTAGAAGACATGCGTAAATGAAGTAAAATATAAAATGGACTTTAAATGTCACTTGACCTTAATTTATGATTTCTCTTAGCAACCCGCCGCTTTTTAAAACAAAATTAAAAGTGGCTCAGTTTTCCCTGGTCAGGATGACATTCTTGGGATCCATGGTGCAATGCTTTTACAAAATCTTACACAAAATGCAAAAAAAAAAAAAAAAGCCGTGCACAACGTAGGCGTGTGCCGACGCTCGGTTTGGTCTCTCGTACGCAGAAAAATGCTTCATATGCCGAGGCAAATTTCTTGTAAAATTTCCCTTCGTTATGGTGAAAATTCATGAAAATTCTGCCGTCATATACAGAGGTACCACTGTATTGTATAGAGCACATCAAGTGAAATGGAGGCCTCGAGATGCAGGTGGACTTCAGAACAGACTGAATTTTTTTTATTTCCCCAACAACACGTTTATTAGCTGGAAAAACAAAACACAAGATGGGGCAGGCCATTTCCTAATATTTCAGGGTTTTCACCTCTATCCAGTTCAATAACACTTTGCAAGCTCATGCTCTGTGTGTGTGTGTGTGTGTGTGTGTGTGTGTGTGTGTGTGTGTGTATGTGTGTGTATGTGTGTGTATGTGTGTGTATGTGTGTGTATGTGTGTGTATGTGTGAAGTGTGAACTCTGTGCCTCTCTCTATCTCAAGTTCACAGCATTCTCCCTGGAAGGACACAACACGCGCACAAATAATCTCGTGGTGATCACACACTGGTGAGAAAAATGTGTGACCTCGCAGGTTCAACACACCACCTTAGTGTCAGCGGTTGATGCTCAGCCACGCCTCCTGCTGCCACAGTGCATTATCCTCACATCGAAAAATTGATCCAGGATGCCATTCTATTTGCAGAATATCTCTTTCTTTCAAAAGGGGGTTTAAGTCTGACCCGGAAGGGGGTAAAAATTATGTATATTTCTCTCTATAAAAAGAGAATACTAAATAATAAATTCTGGCCCATCTTAGTGCGTCACATTAATGGGTTAGGGTTAATGGGTACGTTCAATGTACATGGTTAAGTTTAACACCTGATCCTGTATAATTGTTGTGGCTTTACGTACATTTTCTAGGCTTAAAAAAAAATAAAAAATTTTTGGTTGTGGTATAAGACTCTACTTTCTCTGAGGGATTTGTGAGCGGTCTGCATGCCTCCCTGCAGTGATCAGGGCCCTATCCTTTTGCTTTTGTCCAATCTCCTTCACGCCATGTTGAGCAATTAATCGGCAGTTTCTGTGTCTGATGTACATCGCATCAAAAAGGGAAAGGAGATGCAAAGTCATAAAACAAGAAGAACTTCAAACAAGCAGCCTGCATCACTTCACAGCAAAGCCTAGCACTTCTGTCTAACTTATTCATGAACGATGGAGCGGCGTGTGAGAAATACAGATTTGGGCGGAATTGTGTTCAGACATCCAACCAGTAATGGAAATATAACAGCATCTTGTGTTTTCTAAGTCACTCATTAAAGCTGGACAGATCTCATTATGATGGTAAGTAAATTGTTTGAGTAGGTAAAAGAAAATACATAAAGAGCTTGGTGCGTAATTTAGTAACTGGGTAAAAAGGACAAAAAGGGGTGTTCAAGTCAAACCGGGATCTTTTCGATTGTTCAGGATAACTCGACACTTATGAGAGTAAAAACTACACTAATGCACTTATCTTAGTGTTTAACTAGTGCTGGCATACCATCAAGGCGGAACGTTTTCTCAGTACTCTAACACCATGATTTGACCGACTCAAACTGCTTTAATGGCCCAAACATGTGGAAGCGAGTTCAGGACTATACGGGCATGTCGCTGTAACCAGTGGTGTTGGTGAATGATTGTGTGTACTGTTCCCACAGACAGGAGCATCTCTTCCACAAGTTTGTGAGAAGTTATCATTTGATTTTCAAGCAGCAGTTTCAGTGTTCACAGGAGCGACTGTAGCGGGTTCCGATCCACCGCGGCTGGAATCATCGTTCAGATCTACGGTCTTCTTTAGAACACGTTGCACCATCCTGATGTTTTACTGCAGCTAAAGAATCTCATCAACATACAATACTGTGCTCGAGGTCTTCTGTAAATATCAGTTTTTCCACCTGAATTTATTATGTCCTGGTTTGACGCGAACACCCCGTTAAAATAGAAATAACTAGTAAGTCAGTGACTGTATAAATGAGTAAATGAACGTTGGTTAATATGAAGTTTCACAAGAAGTCTGTGACAGTGTTACTTATTTACATAATTTACAAAGTTCATAAATAACTGATTAACGTGTGCAAGTTAGATAGGCAAGTGACTAAACAACGCCTGTGGGTAAATACTGTAAGTAGCTTTAAGTTTAAAAAAAAAAAAAATTTTATATGTGTGTGTATATATATATATATAATAGTTTAAATAATTTATTAAACAAGTGAATAACTTTCGTTGCTTAGTAAATATTTTTACTTGGTAAATATTGGAGTGAGTGTGTAAAAGTAAGCTTAGTAAATAAGTAAATAATATGAGCAATTAAGTACTTTAGTGTGTGAGTAAATGGGCAAAAACTATTGTAAGGAAGGTATTGTGCCCAAGTATAGAATAGTATTAATGTAGTATGTGAATGCTGAGGAAAGTGGGGCGGATTGGTATGAATCAATCAAGCCGAGTTAATAAATGGGTAACATGGTAAAATAAATAAATTATTTTAAATATTATATATATTTTAGATATGCATCAGTAATATTTACTATATATAATTTTTATTATATAAAAAAATTATAAAACAAGTAAACACCTAAAAATATATACTGTATATCCACACACACACACACAGTATATATTAAGATTTTGTGGCATCTTGGAGAAGATGGTCTAAGATTCCTCCTCACCTCCTTCGTCCAAGTCTGAGCAGCATCCATGAAAAGAAATGAAAGGGTTCACAGCAGCTTCCTCCAGGCAGGGCTATGATCAGGTCATTTACTAAATAAACACATGGAAATGAACAAACAAAATAGGGGGTGTGATTAGCTTGGGCAGAATGTGTGTTAGTCATTATGTCTGTGCAAACAGTATATTAGTTCATGTGAATACGTAACTTCTTTGCATTTGTTATATCACAGATAAAATGATTGCTCTTTATTGTAGTCTATTGACGTGAAGTCTTCTCTTGGTTGAACTAGATTAAGGATGGGAAGTTGGACGTACTGGACATTGGATGAATGTGTACAGTATGAGATGAGTTTGGAGCCGTTATCAATCTTTGTAACATAAATGGTTTAACTGAACCAAGAATGCAGATTTGATTCTATTAAATATAAATGACATGCATGAGAATGTGTGTGTTGGCCTTCACTTTTCTCTTTAAAGGACACGTCTTGTGTATGAGATGGATTTGTGGATATAATAACCACGAGAGGATGTGTGTGATGTCAGAAGGAAAGCGTGTGTGTGTGTGTGTGTGTGTGTGTATATATAAACATAGCAGGCAGCAAAGCACTACTGCAGGTGATATAAATCCAGACTAGTTCAATGTCACTGCAGGGACTCTCTCTTTTTCTCAGCCTGTCATTAATTCATCGTCTTTTTTCCCGCCTCTGTCGCACCTCCACAGCCACACATGCATTACAGTAATGTATTCTGCCTAGCGGGTCTCATTCCACTGCCTGTCGTTTCCGGGTTTTGGACTTTAACCCGGAGCTGCTGGTGTATAAATCCGTCCAGTTCATCCCGAGCATATTTTGTGGACAGACGTGTCGAGACAGAGAGCCGAACTCTGGCCATGTACAGGGTGAAGTCACTCTGACCGGGAGGCTGAAGGTTTCCGAGAGGGTCAGTGAGAAAAGTGGATGAACAAGTGCAGCTCTCTCCTTAGCTCTTGTCCTCTTTTTAAATACTGCTGTGACCAGAATACACTTTTTTTTTTCTTCCCCCTCAGCCTTGCATTTGATTATGTCTCCCATGACCAGATCTAGGGCAACCTAGAGTGATCCATGTGTATTCTCTGTGTTGGGGGACTACCTTTCCATCTGTCTGTGTCTAGTGTAATAAGTGTTATTCTGTGAAGCGCATTTGGATTTGTTTTGTTGTTGTTTTGGGCGTCCTCTAAATGCACTTTTTTTTTTTCAACCTTCTCTCTTAAACCTGGTAATCTCTAAACCTTAATGTCCAGCTTTCTTTATTCTTGTTATCGATCTTGCTGCTCTTCTCATTCAGGACGTCATTTTCACCTAGCCCTCGCAATTAGCACCATGAGGAGAGCGAGATTGAATAAGATCGGGAGCATATGCCCGGAGACGCTTGGCTCAACACACGTGCGCATGCACACGCAGGTCACGGAGCTAATTTTAACCCGCACCTGCTGCTTACCTTTTTTAAAAAAGCGAGAGATTTTTCATCTTCAACCTGACCACTTTATAGTCTGAGATTTTAACCTTTACTTTTATTATCTTGAATAATTCATCATCCAGTTTAAGAGTAAACGAGTAAATCAAGCGCTAAACCTAGGTAACCTGAATAGAAATGTTCAGAGAACATGCATTTAATGAAAGACTGATGAAGCGATTATGACTGAGTTTAGCGAACGCACACATGCTTAGATGATATAGTTTCCATAGAGATGCTTTGAGCGCATTTTATAACCTAATCATGATACTGTCAATCCGCTGACCAAACACACATTGCTCATCAGTTAATGTTATATTTTAAGGCATTCAAATTAGCAGAGGTATACAGATTACATAGCGACAGCATAGCCGGTGTTCTACACATCAATTCATGCTACACATCAGTCTCTCCTACCCACGATTAACCATGCATGCACATACCTCAAATACGCCATGTCTCAATGCTTTAGCGCCCTGCCCATCCCATAAATCCGCGTTACTTACTGTATGCTGCCAGAACCTGCGGGTTTATGTTAAGTATTGAAGGTTTAAATTTTTTTTTTTAATTGATTGTGTGTTTTATTTATTTATTTATTTATTTTTTTGCATGGGTAATTTAACTGTCACTTAGTGGATTGACACAGACACCATAAAATTAAGAAAATGGCGCAGAAAGTGCTTCCAGTATTAAAGCACTAGAGATTATATTTTATTAACATTAAAAATGTCACAAAGCGCAACCAGTATGTCAGGAAGCGTTACTGCCGATAACACAGTTCTTTCAGTTCTAACGCAGTGCTATGGACATTCGAAACTGTAGGTAGGAGATATTAAGAAAGTAGCGCTATAATTTGCTTTTGGTAGGAAATTCTGCCTGGGAAGGACACCATGCTATTACACTGGCACTCACGGAATTTGAAACAAAAGTGCAGAAAAGAAAATCGTTTAGACTAAATAGATTGTAGCCCTTTTTTATATAATTTTTTTGGCAATAAGAATCTGGTGCAATCAACAGGCTGCTCTTGCATCCAGGAACTCATCAATATAAAACATTGACTATACCTCGCACTTCATAATATACTGTAGAAAGACATGTAGAATTAATCCCTGTCCTAGGTTTAGGTGCCGAATCAGTCAACTGTTATGACAGTGTATTGTGTGTGGGTGTGTATGCATACAGTACAGACCAAAACTTTGGACACACCTTCTCATTCAAAGAGGTTGAATTTGTATTATGGCAAGAAAAAAAACAGCTAAGTGAAGAAAAAAAAAAACGAGTGGCCGTCATTACTTTAAGAAACGAAGGTCAGTCAGTCCGAAAAATTGGGAAAACTTTGAAAGTGTCCCCACTTTTTTGCAGTCACAAAAACCATCAAGCGCTACAAAGAAACTGGCTGACATGCGGACCGGCCCAGGAAAGGAAGACCGAGAGTCGCCTCTGCTGCGGAGGAGAAGTTCATCCGAGTCACCAGCCTCAGAAATCGCAGGTTAACAGCAGCTCAGATCAGAGAGCAGGTCGATGCCACACAGAGTTCTAGCAGCAGACACATCTCTAGAACAACTGTTAAGAGGAGACTGTGTGAATCAGGCCTTCATGCTAGAAGATCTGCTAGGAAACCACTGCTAAGGACAGGCAACAAGCAGAAGAGACGCGTTTGGGCTAAAGAACACAATAAAGAACACAATAAAGAAAACTCTTTGAATGAGAAGGTGTGTCCAAACTTTTGGTCTGTACTGTATGTGCATGTGTGTGCGTTTATCTAAATGTGTATATATTCTTAATCAACATGATTTAATATGATGTTGGCCCCGCCCCCTTGGCAGCCATAACAGCTTCAACTCCTCTGTAAAGGCTTTCCACAAGCTTTAGGACTGTGCTTATGGGGATTCTTGACCATTCTTCCAGAAGCACAACTGTGAGGTCAGACACTGATGTTGGATGAGAAGGTCCCCCAGGAAACTCATGTAGGTCATACACAGATCCTTCATGATGGTCCATGAGGAATAATACTAAGGCGTTTTTACCCTGTGGATCTTTTTAATGGCCTGATGAGATTCATATTAATTATTTCAAAAGGAATGTTGAAAAGGGGACAAGAGTTTTTGGTGGCTGGTGGATTCGCCAGATAACAATTACAGCCAGATGAACCGGACACCTAACAGGTGCTCCACGTGTCTGGCAATGAAATTATAAGTTGTTCGACTAACTCTTGGGTTTTCTTGTATTCTTGTAAACTGGCATAGATCTCAGAAAACTGATTAAGGCTCATGAGTAGATATTAAAGAAATGCCTTCATTCGACATACAGTATATTTCGTGGTCAATACAGTTCTCTCATACTACAGTATTTGCCAAGACCAAGACATCTTTTTCGATTTGATGTAGTCATCCCCTTATACAACCACCTCATAACGTAGCACATGTCACGCATGAGCATATTTTTAGGTGGTGTAAGAAGGATGAGCTCTGGAGGAGGCACAATTGATTTTCACTTTGCACCATTAATTCAGGGGGTTCCAGTCTTCCTTTCTTACTCCCTTCTCCTCTGTTAGGCTCCTGTAATCAATTCTTGTCAGTGGCACTAAAACCATTGACATGGCTGTCTTTCGAGTGTAATTTAGCCTGGCCTCCTCCCAATCGTGTCTGCACAGCGAGCGTGCATGATTTAGCTTTACCAGACGGGATTCCTAAAAGAGTGTGACAGCCTTGATTATGCCGGATCACGCACGAACAATATAATACAAATGAACGTTTTTTTTTTTTGTTTTTTTTCATAGATCATAATGTAGGCTCCTAAAGTCAGAATCCACTACCAAGAACAGTTGGGTGTTACTGATCTTTACTATACCATGAATGTTCATTACTTTAAGCTATTTTTGGTCATTTCCATGAAGCCAATTTTCACAAATTATCATGCGTCTTTGAAAAATGATGAGTACTTGTAGCGAGTTTAATTCAAGTCTAATAATATGCTGTAAAGGAACGCGTTAGAATTGAGGCTTGCAAGGCAATAAAAGGCTGTGTTAATCCTTAGTAACTATCTGGTCAACTTAGGCTGTTAGTTGGTTTACATTTGGAATTGTAATTTTTAACTAAATTTAACTCTGTGAGGGTGAGGAAGAGAGAAGCAGTGATAGAAATTCTATCTCAGAATTTTTTATTTTTTTTTTCCAGTTCTTTTTCCAACATCTCTGCGCAGGCCCGGCCCGGCCCGTCCAACAGGCGATACAGGTGGTCTCCGAGGGCCCCGCGCACGTTATTAAAAGCATTCCGTTCCCACCACAATATGAATGTGAACATGTAAACATGTCGTCGTACCACCGTCGCAGCACATGGACCAATTAAACATACAATTCACAACAGTGAGGAAAAAAAAATTACTCACCACATTAAATAAAAAACTCTGTATAATTAACACATGACAAATGACTGAAAATGATTATAAACACAAAACCGTATAAATAAAAGCATAAAAGATTTGAAACATGCTCAGAAGCATCTCATAATAATTTGCATGACACCGCCTGCGATTTCCTGGGAGGACTGGAGTGCCGTAATGATCATAGTATTCATATACATAGATTTCATTCAGTTTGATTTACAACCATCACACTGTCAACCACAGCAGGTGGTATGTAGATCCCCACACTGGCGCCCACACCCAGCATATTGAGAGGGCATGGAGATCCTACAAGGAGCAGATCTGGAGGCTCGGAGGAAACCGGACTGAGAGTTTGCTTTCTGACCACCTTGCAGTGATTGAGTGGAATGGATGGCTAGCAAAGAAACACCATGATGGTGCATTTGGCAGACTGATTTATGACATTTCAAAAAAAATACAAGTAGTGATAGTCGGTTAAGAAAACTGAGATGGTAAGGATTTATGTCTTTTTAAGGGGGAGACATAAACTTGGTTGTGTGTGTGTGTGTGTGTGTGTGTGTGTGTATAAAAATATATTGAAATATATATTATAAGTAACATACTGTATATGTTTATATTTTTAATTATTCGTTGAGTATATTTGTTTTTCAGTTTTTGCCAATTGTACCTTTTGAGTTTGAAATGTAGAAATTAATTGGATTTTTCCAAATTGCACTTGAATGGTCATGTTTTATCTTTACAAGAAACCTTTTGACTATGTAAACATATTTTGATATTTTTCTTCTTTTGGTAGTGTATTTTGTTAATTTTTGTCTGTCAGTGTTTATATGGGATGGCAGGGTGAACTTTTTCTATTTTATATCAAGTTGAAGTTACATTCTTTGTAATAAATATTTGTATGTTCTGTATCAGTCTGTGCTGTTTTCTTTTTTTTCAGCTGAGACTATAACTTTAAATCCTTTTGAGCCTTTAAATCTCCTTTGTAAATGCTTTACAAAACATAAATAGTCCTCACTTTAGATTAGCTCACAACAATAGTTAACTAGCAAGCACTAAAGGATTTTTAACTACCTGAATAAATCATGATTTATATCAGGGATATGTGTTTACAAAGCATTTGTTAACCCAGTAGCTGTATGTCTAAACACTTAGGTGTACATTTAAATAGTTTATTAGTTATTTACTTACACTTTGTAAATGATCTTATGAGCCACTCACAACCTCTCAATAACTGGTTTAGATGTAATTTAATACTTCTTTGAAAAACATGAATGGATCATTAATAAAGCATTGTAAATGCAATTATCAAAGACGTTATAGACATGCTTTGTGATCAGTACTAAAGCATTTATAAAGTGGTTGCTAATGCCAATTAATGTGGAAGCGCTGCTTTCTAAACGATGAACTAAGTATTACGTCATGCTTAACTAATGCTTCATAGTGTGCAGTTATTATAAAGTGTTACCCAAATTGGGTGATATCCCATTATCATTTATTGATGTTTCATTGCTTGCTAGGCAGTTGCATGACAGAAAAGGTGCTGTCAAAAATGAAGTTCCCGATATTTGAATCTTTATGGTAATATAGATTTAACTGATTTGTGTGTTGCCTCTCAAAACGTTGTCCGTCTCGTTGCCGATTTTACACGATGCACGCGTATAGGCTAAATGTGTCAGTAATTTCTGAGCGAGCAGCTCAGGAGGGCAACTAGTCCACCATATAAAATAATCTAAACCAGATTCGGAGACTGAGAGCCCATGGCTTAATGGAGCAGAATCCGTTTCTCATCATTGTTGCAGTCACAATTTTATTTGCTCATAGGGACGGTTTGTGTGTGAAGGTGTGTGATATTTTAATATGATCATTCTTTTTTATAATTACAGTAATTATTAAACAAATGTTAATATTAAAAAAAAAATAAACAAATGTGTTTGAGATTCCTTTTAGCATTTAATTCAAGCAAAAAAAAAAAAGCACACTTTTTATACACATTCTTAATTGCAGATGCCAACACTATTACACCAGTGAGCCCAGGGCCTCACAACCCCACAGGCCGGCACGGTCTCCGGTCTCGGGGAGTTTATTTATTTAAAAAATTTTGCAGTTCATGCCATGCAGACTTCAGGTTTAAATCCAAATACGAAAAATTGTATTTGGTTGTTAAATATCGATTCAGCCGAAATTCTCTATGTAGTTTGTGTTATTTACAATAATTTCTCTGTAATCAGTTACAAACAGTACTCTTCAGGATCCAATTCAAGAATCCAAAGCACACAAAAAAATAAAGAGAGAAGTAATAATAATAATAATAATAATAATAACTTCCAAATGTCTTGCCATGTTGTCTGAAATGTCAGTCAGTTAAAGTTGAGGACTTTTATGTTGCCGTTGTTTAAAAATACTGATCTCGCCTTAATTAGAAACGAAACAAAAACAAGGACAAAAATCTCTGTTTTTCTCTCTGTCTTTCTCTCTCTCCAACATTGGCTCTGCAGTAAGTCACCCTACTTTAAGTCATTTCCCTTATGATTTATGCCAAGGCACCAGGAAGGTCAGTGAGTTAGGAGTCATGTACAGGGGAGAGAGCGCGAGATAAAGAGAGCCGGGTGGCAAAATGTCCCAGAAAAGGAGCCCAAGATCATTGTCTATATCTAGAATTTGTCCCAAAAACTATTGCGACAGACTCGTAAGTAAAAAGAGCATGGACCCTATGTTCTCCAGTGTGGTGCCATCTTTCCATGGGTCCATGGGAACAAAGTTTCACTTGTTCTTGATTTGTACAGTACTAGCCAATGTTGGTCATCTGAATGCCAAGGAGGTTACTAATAGCACACTTTTTTTTTTCCAGGTGTTCTGTGATCGTTCATAAGCAGTGGTGACAGATTCATGTTCTATGGTTGCTGGGAAAGAATGAGTTAGTGGGTCAAAATATAAGTAACAAGTAACACAGGAGAAAAAAAAAAAAAGGTCTATTTGTTTTAGAATCGCATACACACTTTATTGCAGCGAAAATGTTTTAAAATTCCAGAAATGGCATAGATTTGCTTCAGGCTGAGGCTGCGGAAAAGGTGGATCACATTTTAAAGAAAATGCTCTTTTGATGGATGAGTGCTGGATTGCATTTGACTTGTCCTGTAAATAGATGACTCTAAGGTGACTAAACCTTTAAGAAAAGCAAAGCAGAAACATAACATCGTTGTTTGCCCTACTTTGTAAAGTAAATGTTGTCTTTTCTCGTGTCACGTCAAGAGCAATGGTTGCATACAGAGTATAGGGCGGCCGCCAATAAGTGCTGTGTGTTGCAGCTAATTTGGTGGTCTTTTGCTGGAGAGTAAAATTAGACATGCTTTTGAACGGAGAAAGAGACGGAAGAGCTTACATGGGACTAAAGCCTTTTTAAGCATAAATTTCATTAGGACCGTTTCTGTATCACATTATATGCAGTAAATGCTTCATCTTGCCAACTTGGTTACAGAAAGCTGGCTCTAATGTTGACGTGCCTATAATATGTATTTTGCAGCACCTGAAAATTGTTCTAGATGCTATTTAGTAGCCATTAACTTTTATCCATTTCATTTACATTCATTTACAAGAAGTTGCACAAATCCAAATAATTAACATATTTATTCTTTTTCCAATATATCAGCTCGTGTCTCTCTCATCCACTCACCTGAATTCAATAATTAACAGGTTTGGTCAGATACTTTACTATACTTTTGTATAGGTTACTGTATATAAAGGCATAGATATTTCCTATAGATGATCCATATATGAACACAATCCTTTAAAGCTGTAATATATATATATATATATATATATATATATATATATATATATATATATATATATATATATATATACATACTGTGTGTGTGTGTGTGTTTGTCTCTGGCTAAAAGTTTGATGCATGTTCATTGTCTTTCTCCTCCCACATGCAAATCCATTCTTCTGCTACAGTCAGACACACCGAACAAATACAGATTGCCACATAAAAAATCTGACCCGCCTTCTCCCAGCTAAATAAAGAACATTTTCAGAATGGTAAGTTTCAATCAGGACCCGAACACATTTTCCTGACGAGACATAAAGAATATCCAGGACTAGGCTTTCCGTGCCTTATGTGGCCTGGTACGCTCACTATGCACAGTAGAATAATAATGACATGGTCATGCTCTCTGAATAATAATAATAATAAAAAAAAAAAAAAAAAAGAATTACCTGAACCATCAGAGCATCTTCGTCCTGGAGAGCAGAGCATTCACCGTTCAGTAATTCTGTACATTGTGTTTGTACTGGAGTTCAGGGTAAGTATATACATATTTTTAAAAAGTGTATTTTAAAAAGTTCATTAAATATATGTAAGGGAGTCAGGGGAAGGGGTTGCTTGAGATCTTGACCTTTTCAAATTCATATAATTTTACTGAAACTGAAATGTTTTTTTGACGTACGTCTTGCTCATACCTGAAGTGACAGTAGTAATTGGAAAGTCAGTTGGTCAAGAAATGTGGTCTCTGAACGGCACATGCCTGAGAAGGTTTCACAGAATTAAGCACTGCTCAGGGTGTTAAGTGGAGTTTGACTAAAACGGAGATGAGGAAATTATACCTGATTCTGACCCGTGACTAAACACACACACAAAAAAAAAAGCTTTGCATTATTTCTGTGACAACGCCAAGTAAGGAATTTAAAATGAACTCTTGGGATATTATTTGAAAAAATCTAAACGCTACAATATCCTATTCTTTTAGCTGACATGGGTATAATGTAATGAGGGTGGAGCTATATTGTCATATTGATAAATTTGCTTTTGCTCACCATCACGGGGTCTTTGCTCCTGCCATGATTCAGTAGATTTAGGAATAAGGCGTCATAACAGACAAGGGGAAAAGCTTTGTACTTTGTGATACCTTGCCACAATACGCTTTGTGTCTTTACAGTTTAGAAAGTGACCATGGCTTCTTTTCACATACTTGCCTCACCTGGGACAGATCGGCTCTCGCTTGCTGGAATGCTGCCTTGTCCGATTGGAAGGCTGCCTTGTCCATTCATGAAGAAGTTAAACTTGAAGCAACTTGCATAAGCTGAATTCGCTGATGTACTGTAGCCTGATTCTTTGTTCCATACTGTTGTAAATGTCTCATACACGTTGGTTAAGTTTAGCAGATGCTTTTGAGTGCCATCGACCTCCTTCTGGCAGAATTCTGCATGGATATTTCGATGATGAATTTAAAAGTGCAAAAAAAAAAAAAAATGGCAACATGCAGTCTAACCATCTCAAAAATAATTTTGAGATGGTTTCTCAGACCAGACATGGGAGGAGCTTGTTCAAGTGACAAAATGTCAACAAACAGTGCTGACGTCTGAGGCATCATGCTAATCGGGTGCAGTATGCCCTGAGGTCTACAACATACACTACAGTGTGCTCGGTGTGAAATTTATGACATTTTAACTACTCTTCTTTGGCAGAATTGGCAGAGTTCAAGCAATTTATTTATATATTTTTCACTTTTCTAGCACTATTCCAAATTTTCAAGCACAGTTCAGTATTTTGTTTGTTTAGGGTCATTGTCCTCTTGGAACATTTCAGTTTTGTCCAGATTTTGACCCTCTATCTGATTTGCGGTTATGTTGAAGAATTCTGATGTCGCCCTTCTTTATTTCATCCACTGGACCTACCGCTACCATGCTTAACAAAAATGTTTGTTTTCCCTGCCTCTCACTACCATGCTTAAAAATGTACAAGTTTATGTTGTTTGTCAAATCTCTGTCTTGGTGATTCCTGGGTCGATCCTGACGACCCAAACCAATTTCTTCTCAACTAAGGGTGGCAGTTTGGGTCTTCAAGACCTTGCTACCTTGAGTAGGTCTTGGACTCTGTCTTTGTTTAAGAATTGCTCTGAGACATTGCCAACTCGACCCTTTATCTTGTCTTTAGTGAGACAGGTTTCTTTTTTGTATCCTGGGAACAATACTGAGTTACTATCTTTAAAAACCGTATCCTACATTAGCCCTACAAACATCTTTTTACCCCGATTTGAAATGTAAAGAACTCCATATCCATAAGTGAATTGAAGGGGCATTTGCAAAAGTCTTACGTTTTATACCATGTAGTCAGTTACAAACCCATGCTGTCTCACAATTTCACGGTTTTCTGGTTCCATGAATTGGACTTGTTGATTTTAGGCAAGTCTACTGACAAATAAAATAAAGGTGGAATGACAAGTGACATGACCAGTAAAACAGCTGAAACATAGTGATTAAAACGTCTAGAGGAGGCCACTCAAGAAGGTGCTTTTGAATTTTGTGTTCACTTAGACACTGGCTAACTGATGGGACAATCCAATTTGGGGAGTGAGCCATTGTAATAAATGTTTGCTGCACAGAGATTGAGTCTGATTGAGGATTTGTCCAGTCCTTGATTGATTGCTTAATAGGAAACACTTGAACACTGAAAATGGTGCTGCGATGTAATCCAGTTTTTCTCCGAAGTCTTTCAGTGTGGCAAGTTTTTAAGAATTGTGAGAAGCTGATCTGTCCTTTAAACTTACATTGAGGAATCTCGCAGCAAAGTGAATTATGCATTGTAAACTAAAGTTTTTGTTGTTGTTGTTAATGTTTCTCATTATCCTTAACCTTTGTAAATAAAAAGGTTCAAATTCGTTCCGCCAGTATAACTTGCGACAAAAACACAAATCAGCCTGCAAATAAGCAATTTGGCATCAATATTTTTACGTTTAGTTTTATTTAGGAATATGGATTGATTGTCAATTTTGACAAAACGGTGGGAGGTGGATTAATACTGTTTTGCAAAATACAAAATTAACATTGATTTCGACAAATCATTTTCTGCCACACAGAAAAAATGCACAACATACCGGTTTTATATCATTTGCAAAAATGCATTCGTCTCAGAACTGCTGGAAGTGAATTCTAATTGTGCAGGGAAACTCACTAACTAACTTATCTTCTGATGCATCAAAGAACAAGATGTTTTATACAGTGGAACCTCGGATTGTGAGTAACCCGGTTTGCGAGGATTCCTCCTTGGTAAACGTGCCAGTCATGATCTACGAGTACCAAGTAATCGGCTATCATGTGGCACGCATGCGCTTCTTGTTTTGACGCTGAACGTCACGTTATCACACCTGACCCAGTGATGGTTCTCTTTCTCTCGTGCTGCGGAATTGTAGGTAATCGTCTTCCATGTTTGCTCTCAGTGCGCGTGCGCCACTCGTATAGTTAACATCCGTCCATGTGTGTACTGTTTACTACATCTCTGTGACCGTGTGTGCGCATAAAGCATCTTTAATTTTGTGTATTTTGTAGCAATTTTCCTTTTTAAAGATCCTGTTTCTCTCTCTACCAAAAAGCACTGATTCCGTTAGTGTGCGCGCATGAGTGTCATTAGAGTGTGTGTGCGTGCGCACCTCCTCCCTCCCCTTCTCGCCTTCACACACAGAAACATTGCTCTGTCGCGATTCTTTTCAAAGCTAAAGTGCAGGTTAATTTGTTTTATTTTTATTTTACAACAGTGATTATAAGTGTGTGCGACGAGAGGAGGGAGGGCGGGGGAGAGATATTCCTCCTCTCGTCTTACTTTAGCTTCACACAAACACATACACTGTGCATGCATGGACAAACACACTAATGGAAACGCTTATCTTTTGGGATTTATTTTTTACTTTTTTCAAAGATAAAGTGCAGGTTAATTTGTTTTATTTTTACTTTATATTTTGTATTAATTATTTTTGGATATACATTTTTTGGGATTGTGAAATGACTAATCTGAGTTTTTTCTTTTTTTTCTGGGGGAAATTTGCTTTGATATACAAGTGTTTGATACACTAGCATGCTTCTGGAATGAATTATGCTTGCAATCCAAGGTCCCACTGTATATCTTTATACTGTATCTTTGTTCTTCCATCTTTGCAGCTACCTAAAATAAAGGCTTTTTAGAAGATTTTTTTTTATTTAAACCCACTGACCCCATGTTCACTTTCAAAGGTTCACTTTAGCAACATATCAGACGACAATCGCTGAATGACACACTATTACATGACATGACCAAAATGCCTGTTGTTTGGCTGAAGAAGGCGGCTGTTGGTGATATAAAGATTAGCAGTGAGAAGTTGTTGGTGAATGTGAGACAGCGAGAGGCTAAAGTAATAGCCCATGAAAGGCAAATTATCCAGAGATCATCTTAATTGCACCAAAACAACAGGCAACAAGTTTGACAAGTATAATCAGTCATTTGAATCTTGGAAACGAAAAATGTCTCTTTGATTCCAGACAATTCCTCAAATTTTACTTATCCAGCTCTAGTCGTTTTGTGGCTAGTAAAGACGTTGCTTAAGAATCCATCCAAGCATCCTAGTGCTAGTTTTATTTATAAATTTATTTTTTATTGGCTTTGTTAAGTGATGGACAAAATGGGAGTGAAGTGGAACAGAGTGGATGATGGGGGTTTAGTGCTAGAAAGAAAGGACAGAGTGGGTTAGGTTTCTGTTCTTTGGAATATGTGGCCTGTGGGATCGATAAAGGAGCCAAAATAAGACGAGGTGCCAAGGTCAAATGGCATTGCGGATTTACCTCTTCACCCGAGAAGCAAACAAAGATGTACACTGAACCCAAGAGAGAACGAGTGATCGTAAAGTAAATAGTACAAAGAAATTATTGATGTTAATGATGAGGCATTAATAACTTAGATGAGATGGGAATGGATAAAATGTGAGAAAAGGGAGAAAAGTGTTTCAATGTCTGGTATTTCGAGTAGCTGCTATATAAATTTTTTTTTCTTCACATTTTACCACTGAGGAATACCAACCTTAATGCAGTGCAGTAACAAATGAAATAGAAATTACATGATTATCTAATCATAAGACAATTCAGATGGCCCAGGTGTTGGCACGAGTGCTAAAGAAAACTAAAAAAAGAACAAAAACTCTCACCATGAAAGCCGCCAGAACATTTTGAAGCCCATCTCTGTTTTCATCCTCCTTGACCTTTAAGCAGCATGATGCCAAGAGTCAGCCAAAGACCCTCTTGTACGTCCTCAAGCGTCTTATAATTCATGCCACAGCATGGTAGTGGTTTGCTTCCTCCCTGAAAGGTCAGTAATGTCAGGTGATGGGAAGGGGATCCATATCTGCACTGGTCTCCCACAAGGTTCAGTACTTGGTCCTCGTCTGTTCCCTACAGTATCTATGCTTGATCTTTGATATAGTCAGATGCTCACACTGGTTCTCCAATCCGCTCAGATCTCAGACATGTTATCATGAATGGTAGATCATCAGCAGAAGTATAATCTCAGCACAGTTGGTGTGGCTTTCTGATCAGCAAAGCTGCTTTACTCACAAAACTATCACTGTGTACATTTCAAATTCAAATTTTATTTGTCACATACACAGTCATACACTGTACGATATGCAGTGAAATGCTTATATGACCGCTCCGTGACCTTAAATATTTTTACAAATGGAAACTATAAAACAAGATTCCAGCAAAGTTTCAAAAAATATATATATAAAATCTGAAGTATAATATAATATATTACAACTTCTGTCTGTGAAAAACTTGAGGTAGTATTTTGAAAATGAGATGAGGGGGATGAGAAAAGAAGTCCTTGAGGTGTGCATATGTGCATATATGTGCAAATGTGCATTGACATAATTGTCTGTTCTGTGTGTGCAAGAAAATGCAGAGGTGTTTTAGTCCAGTGTATTGGTTTGATTGAGAGACCGTATCGCCTGCGGGAAGAAGCTCCTTCTCAGTCTCTCTGTATTGGCCTTGAGGGAGCGGAAGCGCTTCCCAGACCGCAACAGAAAGAACAGTCCATTGCTGGGGTGGCTGAGGTCCTTCATGATCTTCCTGGCCTTGGTCCAGCACCGCTTGCTGTAGACAGTGCAGGTCAGGGAGTTCAGTTCGGATGATGCGCTTAGCTGATCGCACCACCCTCTGTAGGGCTCGTCTGTCCTGCATGGTGCTGTTCCCGAACCAGGTTGTGATGTTTCCCGTCAGGATGCTCTCTATGGTGCAGGAGTAAAAGTTCCTGAGCACCTTAGAGGGCAGTCTGAAGTCTCTCAGGCGTCTGAGGTGGTAGAGACGCTGTCGGGCCTTTTTCACCATGGCGTTGATGTGACAGGACCATGACAGGTCCTGCGTGATGTGAACACCGAGGTACTTGAAGCAGTCCACTCTCTCCACTGGGCTCTCGTTGATGACGGGGGTCTGGTAGTTCCACTCCTGCTTAGTGCAGAAGTCCACTATCAGCTCCTTTGTCTTACTGACATTTAGAAAAAGGTTGTTCCTCTGGCACCAGTTCTCCAGATGTCCAATCTACTTCAGGTAGGCCGTCTCGTCATTGTCAGAGATCAGGCCCACCACGACGGTGTCGTCAGCAAACTTAATGATGGTGGTGGAGCTGGTAGTGGCCGCACAGTCGTGTGTACAGAGAGCAGGGGGCTCAGAACACAGCCCTGTGGGACTCCAGTGCTGAGAGTGAGAGAGGCTGAGACGTGTCCACCCATCCTTACTGCCTGTGGTCTCCCAGTTAGAAAATTAGAGATCCACTGACACAGAGATGAGCTGAGTCCCAGGTGCTCCAGCTTGGTGGTGAGTGTGGAGGGAATTATGGTATTAAATGCTGAGCTGTAGTCGATGAAAAGCATTTTAACATAATTCCCCCTTCTAGTGTCCAGGTGAGTGAGTGTTGTGTGGAGGAGATGAGAGATGGCATCATCTGTGGAGCGGTTCGGGAGGTATGCAAACTGTAATGGGTCCAGAGTGTTGGGTAGTGAAGAGATGATGAAGTCTCTGACCAGCCGTTCAAAGCACTTCATCACCACTGAGGTGAGGGCTACAGGTCGATAGTCATTGAGGGAAGCAGGATGGGGTTTCTTCGGAACAGGAACAATGATGGACTCCTTAAAGCATGTAGGGATCACCGACTGAGACAAAGAGAGGTTGAATATCTCTGTGAACACAGGTGCAAGCTGGTCTGCGCAGGCTCTGAGGACTCTACCTGAGATGCCGTCTGGTCCTGCTGCTTTCCTGATGTTCACTCTCTTGAAGGCTCTCCTCACGTCATGCTCGGAGATGATGAACGCGTTTCCGGTGCTGGCAGTGACTTCCTCTCTGCAGCCGTTAGCGCTGCTAGCATTAGCAACGCTAGCGTCTTTAGCTGCAGCCTCGAAGCGAGCATAAAAGGTGTTCAGCTCGTCTGCCAGAGTCATGTCCGCGTTCGTCATACCGGATGTTGGAGCTTTATAGTCCGTTATTGTCCTTAGTCCGTGCCACAGGCTCCTAGAGTCACTCTGTTGGAGTTGTGACTCTAGTTTCCTTCCGTAGCGCTGCTTCGCCTCTTTAACCGCCTTCCGGACGTTATAAGACGCAGCCTTGTACTGGTCCATGTCCCCCAATGCAAGTCCCGCGTTGTAGGCAGCGGTGCGAGATCTCAGAGCGTCACGGATGGTTTTATCCACCCACGGCTTCGGCTTCTGATTGGGCTGCTGCTATATGATTGGCTGATTTAGATAAGCACATAACAAAAAGGGTGTAAATGTGCTCCTCTTCAAGTTACCAGTAAATGTACAAGATGCATACTGTACATATATTTAGCCTTGGGTCTTTTCAAGCGCTTACTACAGTATGAGCCATAGCTGCCTGTGTGCATCTAGAATCCTCATGACATTTAATCTCCTGGTGGTCAGACAGATGTGTACGCAGGTACGAGTTCAGAGACTGTGCAAATTGGACATGTGCTCACTTGATTGACAATTATATGCTGTAACATCACCCATCATGCCTCGGTAAAGTGTGGACAGATGCTGTGTGCTTTCATGCTGCTGGATCTTTCAGTTGCAGCTGAATAAGACTTTCATAGCTACTTTGTTTCATGTTTCAGGCATCGCGTGAATCCTAATGTACAGTAAAGCTTTTTAGAAAATGTGGAATGAAGTGAAGTTATTCGCAAAACTCAACCATGTGCACTAGTCTCAAAGCGATAGTCACTAGTTTCACCTGAGACTTTGATGATGTAATGCCTTAATTTAATTTGGTGTTTAGTTATATAGCGCTTTAACCAATGATTGTCACAAAGCAGCTTTTCAGAATTAAAAGGAAATTTGTTTGAAATGTGCGAGATGCCTCTCTCGCATCTAAATCTAGATTATTTCAGAATGTCCCTGATGAGCAAGCTGAGGTTGACGGTGGCAAGGAAGAAATCCCTGAGATGGCAATAGAAAGAAACCTTGTGAGGTACCAGGCTCAACAGGGATCCCAACCTCATTTGGAGGGATTGATCTGCAGTCATACTGTGTGTTAGGAGTTAATATGGAGTCCACTTTCCGTATCTTTGAGGCTTGGGTAAAAAAAAACTGTGAGTAAAGAGTACTGAGCTGCATGATTTCAAAATAACATTTACATTTCTCAACAAGTTTAAGGGTTTGTGTCCTGTCCCAAAAAAAGTTTTATCTTTAGTTAATTTCCAGGCTAGATTCTCAACAATCCACACAATCTACTGCTCAACACTTGAAGACCTCAATGGGGGAAAAAATGCCAGATTTCTATACTGATACGGACTGGGTAATGTGTTAGGAATGAAAGGATGCCACATTGTTTGATGGAAATGAACGTAGCATGAGTGGCATAGCTGACTTCTAAGACTACCCATTTAAAAAAAAAATTGTGGCAGGTTAGTCTATTTAACTCAAATTTCATTGCAAGAACACAAAGTGGTGCAGTACTCAGTAGTTTGTATGTCCCCCACATGCTTGTAAACATGCCTGATGCCTGATGTCATGGGCTATCTTCTCCCAGATCTGGACCAGGGCATCACTGAGCTCCTGGACAGCCTGAGATGCAGCCTGGTTGCGTCGGATGTCCCAGAGGTGTTCTATCGCTGAACCAGTGTAGGATCTGACGATGCGTCCAAGTCCAATCATCCCTATACCTAATGGCAGTCAGGGTGCCTGTGGGGAGGTCCACGGTTTCTCCAGACCCTTCTACATCTGTCACATGCTGAGAGTGAACCTGCTCTCATCTGTGAACAGCCCCTGCCAATTCTGGCGTTCTTGTACAGCCCTGTCCAGCACTCCAAGAGTAACTGCCTGCCTCTTCTCCTCCGTGCTCTTGAGACTGTACTGGGAGACAAAGTAAACCTTCTGGCAATGGCACTTATTGATGTGCCATCCTGGAAGATGTCCTGTGCAACCTCTGTAGGGTCCAGGTATCGCCTTATGCTACCGGTAGTGACACTGACCCTAACAAAATGCAAAATAAGTGCCAGATCCGAAAAGATGAGGAGGAAGAAAATACCTGAAAGGCAGGTATAAAAGTTTTGAAATTTAACAAAACAAAAAAATGATAATGCTACAATGGAGATCCATCTGAATGTATAAAGATTTCTTCGTATAAAAACCAGGTTGTAAAAAGAGCTTGTTTGAGTTGCCATAGCCTCCCCGTGACCTTTTAAGCCTGTCTGCCCATTCTTCTCTCCACAAGGCTATTGAACATGAAAATCACAGGGGAGCAGCAATTTTTTAAGTACTTAAGCTAGCATTTCATCAACATGCATTCCAGGGTCATAGAAATCTCATATGCTATTCCCTCATTCTGATGTTGAAATTCATGACTTGATCAGCAGATTAGATACTTGCGTGAATGTACACATGGTGGCATGTAAATGGTGGCCTTGCACCTTCAGGGATTCCCATTTCCCACCTTGGGTTTGTGTCCATGGAGTTTGCCTGTTCTCCCTGTGCTTTGTGGGTTTCCTCCAGGTACTTCAGTTTCCTATCGTAGTCCAATGGCATTGGTCATTTCCGAATTGGCTGTACTGTGTGAAAGTGTGCGTGCATGTGCTTGTCCAGAGTGTATCCTGCCTCATGCCCAAAGTTTCTTGGGATAGTCTCAAGGTTTCGCGCAGACCTGTACGGGATAAAGTGGTATAGAGAAATGAGTAGACGAATCTCTAGGTATTCCTAATGAACTGGATGGTCTGTGAATGTTGACATTATTTCAAGACAGCTTCGCAAAATCTGAGGTTCTAAAATTGAAGGACGATTCAGCGCGAGATGTGGTCAGGTTTCAAAGTAGATTTTTTTTCAAGTTATAAATGCTAGTCCTTTGACCTTGACCGTTGTCGAGATGACTTTAGTGCAAGTCCATGAAACAAATTTCTTCCCAAAGCTTTATAAATTTAGACTCCATCTCCTCTTTTTAAAACTAAACTTCTCCTGTACATGTATCCCAAATCACAGCACAAATAAGCCTGAACAAACACAAAGACTCTCGTTTTACAGGTTACCTAATCTTGTAATCCATGGTGTGTGTCCAAACCTTCCTTCCCTTACCAAGACTGAGAGGTCCCTGCTTGCCTGAGCAACTACACATTCAGAAAAGATCCTGATTATTAATCTAGGCTTGGTTGGCAAAGATTACCCAGCTACTGCTGTGTACTGTTGGCAGCAATTGTATGTAGTCAAATGAGTAAGAGCGCATGTTTTAAGAAGATTAAAAGCTTGATTGGTGACCAAATATTGTTGCACTAATTATTTCATTATTTTTATAATAGATTTTATTATCTCCTACCACAGCACTATTTAAAACTTTAATCTGATTGCCCAAAAGCTGTTGATTATTTTTTTGTAACAAGTGTTTATTATGCTAAATCATCATCATTTGCATAATTATTATTTTGATAAAAAAATAAGTCTTCAAGTAAACCTGTAACTTAAACTTAATTTATGGAGATCACCCCGACAGACGAAATTTCGCTTTGCAGTTTCTCTGCAACATATTTGTTTACATCCTACTTTCACACTTCAGCATGTATTCGACACTTGACCCTAACATCCTATAAATTTGCATAATGTAATCCCTCCGTACCGTGCACAGGGATGCTTTAGGGTACAGTGTGCTCCGAATCAGGTATGGAAGCTCAGGTCGATCTGAGAGGGCCGTTTTTCAATCCCACCAAAACAATGTTAGACAAAGCATAAAGGGTAATTTTCTTGTCCACTACTACTGTTTACTGGGAACTCGCAAACTAGGTGCATACTGAACCTTGAACACTTTGAAACCCTTTGCTTCTGAGCTGTTCCAAATTGCCTCCCAACCGTCTGTTTCAAGCTACAAAGCTAACTAGCTTCTAACACAATGCTGAATCTCAAATCCCTCTCTAACCCCTAAACAAGGGCACTACCTGGTGTGTGGAATACGGATTGTGCACCCTATATAGTGCACTAGCTTTCTAGATTTCAACCTTGGAACAGTTAGTTGGCTATTAATAAAAAAATCTTAAAATGTCAATTAGGATCCTATTCGCAAGAGAAGTACTGAATGAGCGAGGGCGCTAGCAAACTAATTTGGCTTCGTAACAGTGGTGGAAATCACAAGCAAAAGTTAATTTGAAATGCATTTCACAATTCGTGTTCCCAGCTCCAGTACAAAAAAAAAAACAAAAAAAATTAGTCAATTACTGGTTTAACAGTTCACAATGTGCTTTTGTGTACAACACCGGTGGGAGTATAAAAATTCACAGACGCACAATAACTATATAAGGGACAGCATGTTTTGTTTGGTTATATATATATTTTTTGTAGCAGGACCAGGTGTGCAAGTTGTTTATATCAATCTTATCTCTATCTTAGTATGCTCGTACCTGTGTCCCCCGAATATAGGGGGAAACATATTTCTAGGCAATCCACTAGATTCTGCGACAGGTAGCGCTTCCTCATTCTGTCCTGTCCTGCACAGCATCCCCTGGGATTCTGGGTAATTGTGGAATGGATAAGCAGGAGGGCACTGACAGCGTTTCTGAGAGTAAACACATGTGACACGGGAAACTTGTTCAATACCCCAATCCCCCACACCCACTCGCTCCACAGTAGCACTAATTAGTCAGTCAGGGCCAAGCAAGGCATGGATTCCCTCTTTAGCGAACACTCTCAGGTGTGCACACAAGCAAACACACAACCTTCCTTTGTCTTTGTGGAGTATTTCCATTTAATTTATTATTCTTAACTTGCAAAATCAGGGGGAGAAAAAACTTTTGACCTAGTTTTACATTTTTTTTTAATAATGATGAAATCAAGCTTAAAAGTGTTTATTATTATTATTATTATAAAAACAAATAAGGTAGGGAAAAAAAACAAGCCTAAAATTGAGCATAACATCTGCATAGGATTTTTAATCCGTTCTGGAGGAGAGTTTTTAATTTGTGTTGCATTTTCCACATTTTCCCAAGGAAATAACGTAAATGCAGATAATCCATTCCGGCCACCCAAAATGTTAGCAATTTCCAAAACTCTAATCATATTTTTGCATATAAAAACAATGTAAAAAAAAAAAACATTTATAAATGAAATAAAATATGAAAGATGTTAAACCTCAATTATGATTTATGATTCCTCTTTAAAGCACCGCTGCTTTAAGAATGAAACTGAAAGTGTCTTCCTTTTCTTTTTGCTTCGTTATTGGGAATCATGGTGCCATGTTTTCACTAAAATCAAAAGGCAAAAAAAAAAAAAAAAGGCCCACAGAAAATTCACTTGGCTCACCCAAAGAGGTTTTGAAATTTCCATTCTTAAGGTGAAAATTCGCAAAGGGGGGGCATTTGTATGCAATTAAAGCAGTGTACAGTGAAAGTGTAGTGTGCTACTGCTAGTCTGATCATTAGGAGGCTGCACTTAATTCTATTCATGTTTCGTTTTTTGTAGTCAAAGTCGTCAGTTCGGGCGGAGCACAGCTCTCCTAAAACACCGTGTGTGACTTAAGTGGATTAATATGTCCTAAGGAGGAAGAATCTTGAGCGTCTGTCTCTCAGCCGTTCCTGCTGTCTGTATCGTCGTGTCAGTGTGTGTTTGTCTGCCTTCATCTTCTCTGTTTTTCTGTCACTGTAGAAGAGATTTGTCTTGATGTGATCCCCTGGCAGGAGGATTGACGCGTCTGTCTGTGTTTTACTTAAATTCAGCACTTACACAAGGATAGACCGCCTCGGTTGACACTGAAAGCTGCACAGGATTATAATGAGAGGTGAAAGCTGGCAGGAGCGATAGGATGGATAGGGCAGCTATTTATTTATTTTTTTTTTTTTTTAAAGAAGAACGATGCTGATGCGGAGACTTTAAATGTGTGGGAAGAGTAAAAGAAAAAGTGTAATGTGTAAACAGCCCCGTTTTGATCAAAACAAATCCGACACCTCATTACCCTCCCATTTCCCTCACAATTACTCAGCCAACACACACACACACACACACACACACACACACACACACACACACACACACACACACAGTATGTAGCTCGTCGGTCATGCACGGTCGGCTATTTGCCCCACTGCTTTCATATTTTTTTCCATTAACAATAAGCTAGAGTGCTAGCCAACTTCAATGCACTAAAACATAAAAGCAAGAGAGATACTTCCTCTGGCCTGCGTGACATGAACGTGTGACAGTAACTACACTTACTGTAGTATATAACGTTGTGTTAATCCAACTGATACCCAACTTTTAAAATAAATGGGATCATTGAATCATTGACTGAAATCGTACTCGAGTCAAAATAGCGCCGCTCCCGTCCCGAGCCTTAACCTGGAAATCGCACGAAATGCGTAACAACAGAAGAAGCCACTAACAATATGGTCATTTGCCTTCAGGTAGCACCATAACCACAAGGGATAGCGTACAGAATGTACCAAACGTACAGAGCTGTCAAATTGTCCATGTTCGATTTCCCCGCTTGACCTGCTGCCGGTTCGCTGCTAGTTAACTTTGCTAGTTTATCGAGCGTTTGGTAAGTGACGTAGTAGGTCGACAGGTAACACAGTGCTGACATGCTGAAAGGAGGCACATTTTGCTGCCCATCAGAGTGGATGTACTTCGGTCCATACAACGATTCCATTACACTGCTTGTATGATTGGACAAGAGTCTAAAGAATTGGCATAGTTGAGCTTCAACCGTAGCTTCACACTGTAACTGTGCATGTAAATGTACTGACAGAAGCTTATAAATCTGCCTGTAAGGGAAGTCTAGCTCAGTGACACCAAACTCAAACTCTGTACATGTCACACTAGCATTTCAACCAGCACTTGAAGAGACTGATGCTATTCATATAAAACCTTTTTAAACATACAGTGGAATCTGCCACGCACACCAACAGAAACACTTATCTGTTGCGATTTATTTGTACTTTTTTTTTAAAGGTAAAGTGCAGATGAATTTGTTTTATTTTCATTTTATAGATTGTATTAATTAGTATGTATTTATTTTGGGCGGCTGTGGAACGAATAATTTGAGTTTTCATTATTTCTTATGGGAAATGATGATTTGGTTTACAAGTGTTCTGGAACACGAGCCCACTTCCGGAACGAATTATGCTCGTAATCCAAGGTTTCTGTACTTGGGTCTCTCGATTATCAGCAGGACACAAGGATCACATAGTACAACTAGATATTGCTAACTGGGAGCAGTTCATGCTGCGAATACTGGTGGGAATAGCATGGAGAATGTTTTTCAGACACATGTTGGGCCTCTTAACACCAACTGCGATTTGTAGCCTGTGAGTATTGTTGCTGTCCATTGACCATCCTTTATCGGCTACTTCCTGCATGATAACATGAAAACATTTAGTAAGTGCCAGAGGTGATGCCGTGAATAGCTCAGATGACATCACAAGTAAAAGTTAATCTACAATAATGATGCATAGCTGAGAAAAGCAGCAAAGCTATCAGGTTTCATTTCTCCATTCAAAAAATGGACAGTGCAAGATCTCACTTCCTGACAATGGTACGATCAGAATTTCTCAGCTGTGTATGGACCTCTCTTTTGATGTAGGGATTTTTTGTTTGTTTGTTTTTTGGCATTCTGTACATTAGGCCTCTTGATACCAACCGAGAATTGTTGAAATCCCACAGTCGGAGTATTGCTGCTGACAGTGTGCATCCTTTCATAGCCGTCTTGTACAGTAACGGCTACTTTCTGCATGACAATGCACCTTGTCACAAAGCACAAAGTCTGCTCGAGCTGCTCCTGAACAGGAGAATAAGCATAATCAGCCTTCCTCAGAGAATCTTTGGTATGCGAGCATACAGGATAATTCAGGCACATCAACTTGGACCAGAATCTTAAAGGAATGTTTCTTGCTTGTGAAGCAAAAAAGGGGTCTCGCCCAGGATTAGCATGGTGGCCCTAATAACGTGTCCGCCGTGAATATCTTATCCTCGCGGTGCTGTTCAAGCGTGTCCCGTGCATGTGGTCGGTATTCAGTGCGATCTGTCCATGTGCTTCAAAACCAACACAAATATATTGCAAGGAGAGATTGCTTCAAGTGACGCTGTGTCCGGAACATAAATACACAAAGTAATTGAATCTAAATCACAATTTAGGCAGTTTCAATTTTAAAAAAAGCTCTTAAACCTAAACCCAAACAGACATCGTTCCAGTCTTCTGCATTTCCGGGATAAGTACATATTGACGTAAAGTTTTAAAGAGCTTGATGGTCTGTTTAACATAACCTCGAAATGTTTCAGCTAGACTTTGCCGTCACATGAAGAATAATGTTTTGGCCCTGACCTGCCATCTAGTGGACACGTCCGTTCATTTGACATATTTACACAAAAAAAAGGCACTGTAGATGCAAAATTTAGGATGTGAAATGTTTAACTCAATAGCAGCTCCATACTTGCATGTATCTGGATTCGTGGATTCGCCGATAATCAGGTTATGGCACTTATCCTTATTAAAAAGGATTTATTTTCAATTTAAAAGAATTCTCTCCCCACTGTCCATTTTCCAGTATATATCCGGTCATGTAAGCACTCTCTCTGTACTGGCAGGTTTTTATAAGATTTGCAGTGACCTGGAAACTTTATTACACAATTTCCGCGCAAAAAGAGCGAAATGGTGTGTATGCCCTTGACTTTAGACAGATGATGTTTCAGACATGTGTACAAGTAGACAACCGGTTGTAGAGTGACATGGGAAATGGGGGTAGAGAAGTTTATATATCATATAACTACACGGTTTGGGACGAAGCCATTAGCTGTAAGAGATCCTCGAGGACAACAAGTAAATTAAACAAAAGAACATGGAGGAAATAAAACCAAAGCCTGAGAAAGAGCAGGTTGTCTTAGTAAGAAATCATAACACTGTGTTCTCAGTGGTTTCGTCTGGTCCGGATCTAGTCTACTGGGCATGCATAGCCAAAAATCCCTCGTGGCTCGAAGGTTGCACCCAGACAGTGCCATGGCCGGGAATCAAGGTGGCAGAATTGGCTGTGCTTTCTGACTGGGAGGAGAAGCATTTCCCCTTTGCCTGTCAATCACGGTGACACTTGACCCGTCAAACTCCTGTTGTGTGGAAGAGGAAATACTGTCGAGTGTAAAAAAAACAGTTTGAGCCTGCAATGGCAAATTGAGTTAGTTTACAATCCTAGTTATTTCTCTCTGGATTTTTATAGAGACTCACTGACTGAGTAAGGAATGTTCCCATGTATGGAAAACAGCTTGTAAAGCTAAATATTAAATGATACTGATGCTACCTTATGTACAGTAGCTGGCAGTTTATCATTGAATGTTGCTTCTTTGTTGGGTTGATGTTTGGTTCAATCAGACAACGTGATAAGCCATTCGGGACGAGTTAACCCAACCGCATGGGCAATTCTATTTCCATTATAAATAAAAAATGTAACGTTCGTATCAAATATGCTGAAGTTATTTGTAGATTTCTGGCGGCTTTTAGCAATGACTGGCTCTGCTTCCAGCGGTGCTTATTTCTGTTGGATAAATTGCATGAGTTACGGGTTAAATGAATTAAAGCTAGAAGAAGAATTGCTGGATGTGTCCACCCTGTCTCGATGCGCTAACCGGCTGGATCGACATGCTTGCCGAACTGGGAGAGAGGAACATTGGCGAATGCATGATGAGTCTAAATGTACTCTCAAGTACTTTAGAGTAAAAATGGTTTTAGCCACAAAAGTACAAAGACACTTGGGTATCTTCAGGGAAGAACAAATAAAATTAGTGGCATGGAGAGTGAGACAGATAATCGGAATATACAGTACTGTACGGATTGGCATCTTCCGATTAGACAATAAGACAGCGATCCAAAGGAAATGGTAACTGGAGAAATGGAGACTAATAAGGAAGGGAGTAACTTTATGGATGACAGCACAGTTCAGTATGACATAGACCAAAGAGAGATGAACTGTAAGCGATGAAGGCCTGGGAAAGTTCACATTAACTGCCACAGCAGACCATTGTCTTCATCTAACGCCGTTTACTTCCATCATCGCTCTAACCTCCTGCATGTCCTCCCTCACCACATCCATAAACCTCCTCTTGGACCTTCCTCTTCTCCTCCTCCCTTCTTCTATACCTGCCCAAACCATCTTTATATGGCCTCTCTAACTTTGTCCCCAAACATCTTACCTGCACTGTCCCGCTAATATACTATTCCCTAATTCTGTCCATTCTAGCCACTCCCAACGCAAATCGCAGCATTTTCAGCTCTGCCACCTCCAGCTTTGCCTCCTGTCTTTTTGTCAGCAGCAATGTCTCCAAACCATAAAACGCTGCTCGTCTCATAGCGTCCTGTAAAACCTTACATAAATAACGGGAAGGAAAAAGTTCGTTCTCAAAAGATTGGAGCTCCTGATTTGAAGACTATTGCAAATATCAACAGGTTTCAACTTGTACTGCTTCAAGTAGAGACCTTTTGCCTGCTGAAGGTTTTTTGTCTGGGCAAAGCCAGTCTGTTTAAAGGCGTGTGGTATGATGGATGATGTGGTGGTATCAGGAGAGTCTGGTAGAAATCTGCTCTAGCAGGGCAACCTTCGAAAGACACAAAAAGGCCATAGCTTAAGATTGTTTAACGTCAGCAAATGTCTGAATACGAATTGTTAGTTTGAATTTTGGTCAACCTGAATGTAACGGCACCAGCACTGGTAATGAGTATAAATGCAGAGAATGGTATTACGATGTGAGTGTAGGTTGCAGATTTCCACCCGCTTCACTGATTCACATCAGCGTCTTCATCATGCACGTCATTGAAGGTGAAACTAAAAAAATAAATAGACCAAGCAGACATTTAGTTTTGGATTTTTTTTTTTTTCCTATGGTTTGTCCATCTTACTATTTCCAAGTCAAAAATAATTGTTGTTTCGTTTAGTGTGTACTGTAATAGTTTGAGCATTCTGTGATGTAGAAGAAAACGGTCTACATAATACTTCAGCACATTAGCTTAGTAAGCATTCAATGACGTCCTGTCTTGTTTCTCTCCTTTTCCCTTCATCCCCTTGTTGACTCTATATCAGAAAATCAATCTCTCTTCGTTTCCTCCCCTGTATTTTAACACTCGGCTTGTCACTCATATGCCTTATTTGGGATCGTAATATTATTACTTTATAAATGGATTGTCTCTTGGGACATCTAAGGGTGTAATAGTGCAAAACCCCATTACGCGTGTTCAATCAGGTTTTGTCCTCACAGTGAAGTGACTTTTTAATAGAGAAGGTTCAGTCGTTTTGCTGTGATTAATAATCTGTGAGCTCTTTAATGTAATTTTGCCCTTTCCCCAAGCTCTAGGACTCGTGATAACACGAGTCTCTCTTGTCACACACCAGTTTTGATTAATAGCACACATGGTCCATCAAGCATGAACATGTTTTTTTTTTGTTTTTTTTTTCTGTCTCAGACATACACAACACAAGACACAACGCATCTGGCATGTACAGCTATTGAAGTGAGCATTTGATGAATGGATGGAGATGGATAGAGATGGATGGATGGATGGATGGATGGATGGATGGATATTTTATTGATCCCAAAGGAAATTTCCTTTAACTAAAAGGTTAAAAATTGTTTATGTAATAATCTCAGCAGCGACCTCATTTGCCCTCTCGTCTGTTCCAACCACGCCGCATTCAACATCACCAGTCTACTAACCACCGGCTTGATTATCCGTCATCATCTACATCGGTTTCTCACTGCTTCATGCCTTATGTTAAATTATTGATTGATTGATTTTTGAATGATTTATGGGTCTGGCATAAACAGAACGCATTCCTTTGAGAATCAGAGGCAGAAAGGAAGCCTGAAAGGCAGTACTGTTTACACATGTAAAAGCTTACACTTCAACTGTCGAAGCAAAACTGTCTCGGCAATATCGTTACCTTTAAACAATGAGACAGTTTGGACCGGGTGTGGAACTGGTTATTGCACATCAATGTGCAGTGAAATGTACGTTGAGGTCCTTAAGTATTCGGACTGTGATCCAGTTTTTTTTTTTGTTTTTTTTTTTTCCCCCCGAAGTTCTCCTCTGCACTCCACCACAGTGGATTTGAAAAGAAGCAATTTCATCAATTGCATCACTACCTCTTTGGTCCACGTATCGAGAGTTCCCATGAATAGATACCAAAGAGTTGCAAATTCTTCTCTTTTTTTTTTTTTTTTTTTTTTCCCCCAATTTCTCAGTGAATAGTCTGATGACATTTGACTTTTGACTGAAAATGGAGGGACTATAACTGCGATAGTGAGCTGTAGTCAGGGTTGGGCAGCAGGGAGATGTGGGCAATGAAAAGTGAACTTGTGATCTGAAGGCTGTTATTAACGACTAGTTTGCGTTGAGAGAAAGAGGTGGGTGGAGAAAGAGACGCGATTGATGGCTTTGTATTGCATAATTCTAATGATTCATATGGTGCTGCACTATGCAGGAAAGCTTCTCTTCTCCAAGGCAAGAAAGTCTCTCACGCACAAACACACCTTTTTCGTTGTTTGTTTATTTAAGTATGCCCGATTACTATTACATTTTTATGAATATTTTAAATTGTGTGCGCACAAAGATGATTTTCCAAAACATTGTGCAAACACGGAGATGAGCTATATTTAACTGCATACTACCACATTAAATATGACCAGATGTCATAACTGCTTTAACGGGAAAAAAAATAATATATATATATATATATATATATATATATGTTCATTATAATATACCGTACTTTCTGTGCTTATACATATATTAACTTCAGATTCACACCTCTTTTGATATGATGTAGATGCAAATAAAATACACTGATCAACCATAATGTTAACTCCATTGCTAATGAATTGATTACCACCATCAATTATACACCATCAACTGGCAACATGATCATGCACACCCAAGGCTCACACATGCCATTGGGGACCAAAAAAAAGGTAAATGCGTAGCTACGAATGAAGGTATCAGAACACCCTGTGCACCACAGCCTGCTGCAGACAAAGACCGACCTCGCCTCTAATCATGCCAGGTACCAATCTGATGGAGCATCCATGGGATGCACCAGAGAAACAAGTTCAATCCAGAGATGCACCACCCTGGAACCTGCAACCCACCGAACCCAATGGGCCTGCTGCCAACATCCTGGAGGTCCTGAGGGTCCAGAGTTGCCCAGGAGGCACAAGGGGAACCCAAAGCGTAGTCAGTTTAAATGTTATGGCTGATCAGTGTACATAGGTAAGTAGTCATAAGCATAGACAAATATCATTTCTTCCCCATTATATTTAAATCTGTTTCAGCAATCAGAGCTTTAAGATGTCGGGTAGCAGCAGGAAGCTTTTTGTGACATTTGTTAATTCTGGAAAATCCTTCTTAGCAGTTGGTCTCCAAATGCCTAATGTAATGAGATTCCTTCAGAAGAATTTGCAGTTTCCAAATCCATAATTTTTCCACCGGGTTTCACTTCAGGACATTCACTTCTTGATTTATTTGTGTGTACGTTTTGGAGCCGTTTTGTCTTTTTGAAGTTTCAAGATCAAATAACTTCTCTAATCTGCTTCAGCACATCGCTGTGTTCTAGGATGGTGTGTCATTCTTCACTAGTTCTCTGTGTAGCTTTTGTGTTCCTACTGCTTTTACGTCATCCTGCAACTCGTGTCAAGTAACGATGGCTTCTAGTGTAGCTTATCTCTCTTCTTATTAGTCTGTTGTGACATCTTGCATGTCCAGTAGTGACTGGATGCGGTTTCACACCTTTGTTGATGTTTAAGGTCCTTTTGACTCAAGTGCTGCTTAACAGCCATACTCATGATTGCTTCCTGTTGCAGCCTGAACTGATGCTTCCCTACGAAAGGCAGTATCTTTTTTTTTATAAAGGAATAATTTGTACAAGATGCAGCGAATAGATCTATTGAATACTTTCGTGTAAATTCTGTTGTCAATTGCCAAATATTCTCTCTCTTACTTTCTACTTTTTTCATATTACCCATTGAGATATAGATCGATATCATTTGATTAGTGATGCACTTGGAAGTACGTCTGTCCAAAATCTTCTGTTTCCCTAGAAATGTTGTGTATGATGCAGGATTTTTTTCCTCACAAACGTCTGAAGAGATCTAACTGAAATTTCAGTGTGTGTAGATTTATGGCTTCTTCAAACCAATGCCTCTAGTCACAAAAAATATGGAATAGAATTGATTAAGGTTATTACAGAAATGACAAAGATCAGAGTTTCGGAAATAAATGGCAGTGAGACTTTTTTTTTTATTTTATTATTTCCAGAGGAAATGAAGTTGAAGAAAAGAACAAGAGAGAATGTGGTGTTCCTGCAAAATGCAGATTTTTTTTTTTTTTTTTCTGATTACAGTTTATTTCCCCCCCCCTTGCTTTAACCTCTATATTAATTTTTCTTTTAGGAGAAATAAAGGGACAAACTTTTGCGCCGTGATTAATCTTAAAATGTCAAATAAAGAGGCCCTTACACGACCCATTAGATCATTAAAAGCAATGCTGTGCTATTATGTGAAAATACCAAACTCTGCAGTGTGGCGCGATGGAGTCCTGCAGGAAGTCGAGTTACTATTCTGAGTCCGGGATTGAGAATCACTGGAACGTGTGATAGTTCTCCAATCATGCAATGGTTAATTCCTTTTAATTATAGATGACACATTTGTATATATCTGTACGTACTGTAATGTATATACAATGTACACGTACTGCTATGGAAAAGAAGTGACAACCTGTCATGACTTATTGTAAAAACTCCACTTCGGGATGCTCTGCCATCACAGAAAATGTCCTGTCAAAGCACCGACACTGATGACTCCTCCTATAAAAGGACGTCTCCATGAAGAAATGATTATAGTAGCTGCATCGAATAACGTTTTTCGCTGTTGTATGATTAAAACGTTTTATTAGCCACCTAATAATTTCTGAGAATAGTAACTACAGAAATTATACAAGTTGGCAGAGACGCAGTTAGAAAATAAGGACAGGAATCACCAGGGATCACCCGAAAGTTTTTTGTAAACATACAAATTACATTTGTTATTGTTATTATTATTTTAGGTTTTGTTACAATTTTCAACTTGGCGAATAATTCACTCCTACCACACAGGAAAACTATTCTGATTGTGCAGCAATGTGTTAACAGTGCACCACCTGTAAAGCGCTCGCCCTATCATCCGGAGATCGCGAGTTCGAATCCCGGGTGGTGCTGTAACCTCTCGCAGCCGGAGGTCTAGAGAGAGCTGATTGGCCGAGCTCTCTCACAGGGGAGGGATGAGAGGTACATAGTGCTCCCACATTAATCACGGCTCTACAGCCAGTCAGGGGCGTCTGTGAGCTCGCGCAGCGGAGGGAGCGGATAGCGCTGTCCTCCGAGTGTGTTACGCCGCCCCCAACGGTGCGCGAGCAGGCAGTTCGAAAAGATGCGGTCGGCTGGCGTGACGTGGTTCGGAGGAATCACGTGATAGTCTTCGGCCCTCCCGGCTGAGTGGTAGTAGTAGCCTTAATGTGGGAGCCCCCTAGTGACGGGGAGGAATTGGACACGACTAAATTAGGGAGAAAATCGGGGAAAAAGAAAAAAAAAACAGTGCACCACCTGCAGGATCATAGAACTCCAACAAAACAGAAAAGATAGAAAGGAGCGAGTGTGACGAAGTAAAACCGAACAGCTGCTTTACTTAGAATACCGCACACATCTGTCTCGAACACTACCGCTTATGTCCAAGCAAAGAGTTTCCACACCAAATACTGACCGTTTATTGTTTATGTTATTACTTAGTGCTTTTTATAGAAGTTTCTTTTAATGTGGAAATGTTTTCAAAAGCATCATTGCTTATGGCTCTTGTTTGGATTTTCCCAAGACTTTTGCACAATACGTAAATAAAACAGCTGTTAGGTTTTACTGAGCATGCTGGAGAATATGAGTATAACTTCGTCACACTCGCTCCTTTCTATTTTCATGCAAAACAACATTGGTCTACATTATTGATTTTAATTTTCCCATCTGAAAACTCTGGTCTGTCTTTTTTTTTTTGTTGTTGCTTTCTTTACATGCATGCAAATATTCTCATGTTATTTATTCATTGATTTTAGTGTATCTTTGTAGGGAATGATCTTGTACATCATAATACAGACATAATATACTTGTATAACAAAATTTGCACTATAGATAATACAGTATGGCACCTAAGACTTTTGCACAGTGCTGTGTGTGTGTGTGTGTGTGTGTGTGTGTGTGTGTGTGTGTGCGTGTGTGTGTGTGTGTGTCTCAACCTGGTTCTATGACATTGTCCAAAAACATATGATCAATTTTAGATCTAATCAATCTGAACACATGCTACAGTAGGAGAGAGAAGGCTCGAGGAAAATCTGATCTTTCGTACAAATCAGTGGTTAATAACATGGTTAATGTTGCATTTTTATTTAGGGAAGCCAAGTCAAGAAATAGTTTAAATCCAACTACATTTTCAAATTTACATACTGTTTGTTCTCGGTTTTTGAATGTTTTCACTTTTTAAAACCTTTTTTAAAATGTAAATTTGATTTTTTTTTCTTAAGTCTTAAGTTTTTCTTTGCTTTTTCTCCCCTCTTAATTTTTTTATTTTAAGTAGTACCCTGGGGACAAAAAGAGAAAAAAAAAACTAAAATTGTGATTTGGAGCATGGAAGAACGACACGACCTCCTGAAGGGCTGATTTATTTTTCTGTTATTTTTTTTTTTCCATCTCTCTGAGCAACAAAAATGACAGGAGAGGAAATGCAGCATAAGTATTAAAAAAAATAATAAAAGAAGAAAAAAAGGGTACAAAACAGCACACTAAAGGACAGCCAGCCTTTTATAATTGTAAAATTCTAAACCAAAAGATCTGAGCTTTTAGTGCTCATTTAGGAGAAGAAAATCTGAAGGAACTTCTGACAAAGAGTTTAAGTGCACACTGTTTCATTTTCCACTTGAACAAAGGGAACTTCCAAACTAGTCTTGTGAACATTATGTGTGTATGTTAAGGTAGAAATGGCACTAGTCTTTAGTTGAATGCGTTTTAATGGTGGTCATGTTTTAAGACGTATTGATCAACCTGCACACCACTGCTATTTTTCTCCTTAATTTATCACCTACTAATCATCATCATACAGTATGTAATGAGAATTAATGTGAGAGTTAGCAGTGTGTGTAACGTGTAATGTTCTCCTTTGGAAAAAGGCGTTTACTAAATCCCTCTTTTGCTGCTTAGTGATTATGCAAAGAAAAATGTATTGTGCGCTGTACACACAAATAAGTACTGTGCATAAGTACCCAAACGCCCCCCCCCGCCCCCCCCCCGCCCGTTCATTTCTTCAAATTCTGCATTTGTTTTAATTTTTTTTTAATAGTAATCCAGGCCGTTTATTAGTATACTGGTGATGCTGAGTGGTTGGAACAGGTGAGAGGGGAAATGAGGTTGCTGTTGAGGTTGTTACATAAACAGTATATTTTTTAATATACCTTTCGGCATTTTGCAGACATATTCATTTGTTACATCTGAAACATCGACTATACAATTCACTATTTGAGAAAGAAAGGAAATGTACATCACTCATCCGAGTTAGCTTCCAGTACATTGTTAACAAAGCGCGAAGAAAAAAGTTGGAAATTATGTCATTTTGACTGCCAAACTAGCTCTTGGGGTGAAAAGCTTAATTATTATTTTTAATTTTTTATTGGTTATCTAAATTTGCAAATCCCTAAAAATAGATAAATAAAAAAAAAATTCCATACATCATCAAATTTATTTATTTATTTATTTATTTATTTATTTTGCTGTGAAATGAGTCCTCTGTAAAATGTGATGTGCTGCATATGTTCTATAAAAAGTAATGGAGAAAATCCATCATCACTATAGTTCAAGCTAGACTGGGTTCCAAACCGTACAAATATACTGTATACACACGTGAGTTTTCACACGTTTATATTCACATGATTTATTTACACACTTGATTTTAGCGCTTTTTTTTTTTTTTTTGCATTTTTACACAGTATTCATTTTCATGTCCTATTTTTACGCAATTTAATTTTTCATAATTTTTTTTAAATTCATTTACATTCATGTGCCACCCCCCCTAACCGCATTATTTCATTTATATATTAACATGTTATAAGATAATAGGATTAAAATAATGGGTCGCCCATTTTTAGTGTTCTACAGAGAACCTTTTGAACAAGTTGAGAAAGTAAAACTTCATAACATTAAACTAAGAGTGTCACCAAGTTTGAGGCTATTAATTTGCCTTAATGATGCTGTTGTTGTGTTGAACATCACTGAAGACTAATTACTTTCTGTATCCAGGCCTCCTTGTTAATTGTAGCAGTTGTCTTTGTGAATGTCGTGCTGTCAGAGAGACAGAAAGAGAGACATTGATTAAAGGCTCATGGCTGAATGACTGGCAAACACATAAAACACGGGACAGGGTTATGAGGAACAATACCTTGGGTAACTGCAGTAATTAGCACTGTAGGTGCATTTGACCTTGTAGCGTTGACTTTATGGTTCGATTTATTGACAGTTTCCGTGGCCTTGCTGGCTTTTGATTAGTCACAGTGCACCATAGGCATTTCTGAGTAACTAGGTATATGTAGAAGCACAGGTGTAGCTGTATGCTATTATTAGGAAGTCCGAAAAGGATTTTTACATGATCGGTATTAGATATTTTCCAAGCGGTTTGATTGTTTCCTCAGGGGTTCTGAGGTTTCCTCCCACCTTCCAAAAAGCATTCCTGAGGCTGGATTGGTGACTCTGGATTCCTCGCCCCCCCCCAGATGTGAGTGAATGAATGAATGTGTAAAATGGGTGTCCCCTTTTATATTGCTATCTCACACCCAGTAATCCCAGGAGACATCAGATCCTCCTTGACAATACAGGACAAAACACTTTCACAAGATACTGAAGGATGAAGGATTTATTATTTATTTTTTTTGAATTTGAATGGATTTCTTGATTTTGCAAGACCCTAGTCTATTACAAGCACGCATGTACATAATGTCTATCCACTGCTGTGGACGTCAGGCCCTCATACCACTCTCATGGAGTCGGTTTCTGACCGTTTGAGCATTTGTGGCCTGCTGAAGGTCATTTTGCAGGGCTTGAGAAGTGCTCCTCCTGTTCCTCCTTGCACAAAGGCAGAGGTAGCGGTCCTGCTGCTGGGTTGTTGCCCTCCTACAGCCTCCTCCACATCTCCTGATGTACTGGCCTGTCTCCTGGTAGCGCCTCCATGCTCTGGACAGATATAGCAAACCTTCTTGCTACAGCTCGCATTGATGTGCCATCCTGGATGAGCTGCACTACCTGAGCCACTTGCGTGGGTTGTAAACTCCGTCTCTTGCGCCCACTAGAGAGAAAGCAGCGCCAGCATTCAAAAGTGACCAAAACATCAGCCAGAAAGCAGAGGAACTGAGAAGTGGTCTGTGGTCCCCACCTGCAGAACCACACGTTTATTGGGCGTGTCTTGCTAATTGCCTAGAATTTCCACCTGTTGTGTATTGCATTTGCAAAACAGCACGTGCAATTGATTGTCAATCAGTGTTGCTTCCTAAGTGGGCAGTTTGATTTCACAGAAGTGTGATTGACTTGGAGCTACATTGTGTTGTTTGTGTTTGCTTTATTTTTTTGAGCAGTGTATTTTAAACTGTGAGAAAAAAAAAAATTTTTTAAAAAGGCAGTAAGGTCTTGAATACTTGTTTATAAAACAAACGCTAAGGTCTATCTTAAAGAAAGATTTTTTTTAATTCAGGAAATTTCACTGCAAAATGTATATCTTGGCTAAAGAAAACATATTTCTTAAAATAAGACTGCAATAAAACAAATATAAACTCAAGCTTATTACTGTACTTAACAGATTTCATTAACATTTTAAGCAAAGCGATTTCTTGTTTTATCGGCTTTGTTCAATTTTGCATACAATTTTAGTAACAGTTGCCAAGAAATAAGCTCAATATTCATACAGTATATTTGGTTTGATGTAAACATTTTAAAGAAATTGTAGATGAGTTCGGCTTCATTCAAGAATATTTCTCTTGTTAAGCTGCGTGGATTTTTTGCAGTGTTGAACTAAATGTCCATCAAGTTTTTGCCTCTGATTCAATATTTAAGACATCGAGAACAAGAGGTTATGTTCTTTTTCACTCCACCCCCCCCCATCCTCTTTTTAAACCCACCTCTTGACAGATTTGACAACGTCCTTGGCCTTCTCGGCCTTAAATTAGACACTTGGGTTTCACAGTTCATTCTTCTCATTTTTTCCTTTTTCCTTGTATGTCTGTCTGTCTCTATCAGTTTATTATTCGTTCTCTGGCTTTAGCGCAGCCAGCAAAAACTCTGTAAAACACATCAGTTGTATTATCACGAGACAAGCGAGCAGTGATCTGCTACCATCCTCCTCCCACTATCTTGGAAAATTGAAACGATAGATTCTTTTCTCTGCAATCTCCACCACATCTCTCTCTCTCTCTCTCTCTCTCTCTCTCTCTCTCTCTCTTAGTGATCTATCTTCTATCTACTGTACAAATAGGAGTGTATTGGCAGCTGTGAGAAGTTGAAGTACTTTTGTACTGGTTAGGGGGGGGGGGGTTGTAGGGGGGTGTTGACTGTCAGCACTGAGAGAGTAGGATGAAGAGAGACAATGGTGTGCAGGTTATCAGTCCACTGGGACGAATTCCAGTGGGCCGATGACCATCAGCCGTCAGAATAAAATGGAATAAAGCGGAAAAAAAATAAATAATAAAAAAAAAAATAAAAATAAAATATATATATATTTTTTTTTTTTTTTTCGCTTTATTCCGTTTTATTCTGACGGCTGATGGTCTGATGCTGATGGTCTGATTTTTAGAAATTTCTAAAAAAATTTAGAATTTTTTTTCAAAAAAAAAAAAAAAAAAATATATATATATATATATATATTTTTTTTTTTTTTTTTTAGAAATTTCGATTTATTCCGTTTTATTCCGACGGCTGATGGTCATCGGCCCATTGGAATTCGGCCCAGTGGACTGACAACCAAAAGTACTTCAACTTCAACTGGGATCACTGGCCAATCAGAGGTTAATGCACGCTTGTTAACGTAATCGAGGCTAAATGTGTAGCGTGCAGGAGAGAGATGGTCAATGGTGAAAAAATGGAGAATAAAACATTAAAGGAGTGGCTACAAAATCTGTTAATAAAGTAAGCAGGCATTATTAAGAGCACAGAGCACAAAAAAAAAAAAAAAAAAAAAAAAAAAATAAACAAATGTAATCACCCTGTTGTTTGGCCAGCTCAATCAAGTGCCCAGCAATGTTTTTGAGAACACCAAACTGGTAAGATGAATGTTAAATTACAGGCTAGGCCACATATGCGTTTGTGGTTTGCTTGTGCTTATGGAGTGACGTGTTACTATGGCATCGTTTGAGTTTGAGTCACTTTGACTACGTTCACATTAGGAACCACAATTCAATTCCGAGGTTTTGGGCAGATCAAATTTGCATGTTATGACGGTTCACATTCATAATTACAAGTGACTTGTTTTTTTTTATCCTTTTTAATATGACTCTAACCTCTGTCCTCTGAAACAGCGCACCATCTCACGCCATCTGTTTTAAAATGTATCATATTTGACTATTTGAAACAATATTTCAAGCGTCATATTTCACTGATTCATTTCAAACACTGTGCCATTTTAACATAAAAATATGCTTGGGATTTTGCTCTGGAGGACAACATCTGTATTTGTTGAGATCCGGGAGAAGGACAGCTGCCTCCCTGTAGATGTTTGAATTTGCATTCAAGTCACATGACCACACATCAGATATCAAAAATTCTCCAAACGCTGGCTGTAGAATTGATTTAAATTCACTTTTCTAAAAGAGAGAATTTTTTTTTATCTCCTTGCTGTTCAATACATTTTGTAAGCAACATTTCTGTCCACACGCTTTCATATTCCCTCATTAAAAATGTCTTCATCTGTAACGAGCACTGTCGATTGTTGAACCTTTTTTCTGATAATTTTCCAATACTGGCTCTTGAGAATCCCAGAAGGTTGACTTTCGAACTTTTTCTTTATCGACCATTGAGGATGTTTCTGTTCCATAATCTGCCATTTACTGACAAAACTCATCTCCGCTGAAAAACCTCCATCTCCGTTACCATCCCATTTAGATTAATAATGCTTTATATTATGTAACATTTGTCATGAAAATGAAATATTAAAACTCTCCATGTATCGTATGATCATCTTAGAACTAATAACGGCGATTAGCCAATCAGAATTCAATTTGTGGCTTCACCTACTGCACATGCTTGGGTACAAAAGGGTCAATAATAGATTTTTAAATGCCGTAATAACTGACTAGTGCGTAGTCATACAAAACTACAATACTATTAATTTAAATAATTTAATTATTATTATTATTATTATTAATGTTTACAGTATGCAGATTATTCTACTCTTCCCATCCTCCCCAGTTGAAAGCCATGAAAAGGATCAAATGATAGTGTTTAGTTTTGATGGCTCCAAGCTCACATTTTGACATTTGACAAAATTTGCCATCATTTTGTATGGTTACAATAAAATCAGGTCTTTTTCTCATTAGTATAAACATGATTGGAGTCACCTCCAATATGGCAACTGGCTGGCAATGTGAACGCAGCCTTTCATATGCGCTCCTAGGTTATACTGAACATCCGATACAGTACATGGTCATGCGACTTGAATGAGGACCGTCTGCACTCATGTTACTGTTTGCTTCGGTGCACGCGTTAGGACGCCGACAACCAGCAATGGCAGCATGGGGATTTCATAGCAGTGCTAACAGCTGATAAAACGGCTAAAGCGAGACATCTGACTTCCTTCCTGCTTCTGGACCTCAACAAATACAGCTGACTAACTGCTTGCCATCCTTCAGAGCGAAATCCCGAGCAAATTTTTACTATCAATATATCTACTGTATATAAAACTTAGCAATGGACTATATGTGCTCTACCTGTCTCCCTCTCTATACATTAAAGAACACATTATTTTTTTTTGTATTACTGTGTTTGAAATTTCGAGCTCGATCTATACTATCTGCTGTGAAGAGCGACGACCTCTGTGCTTGAGATATCTGCAGAAATGAAATTACACTAAGTTGATGAATCAATGAAGTGTTAGATCCTGCACTAGCGCTAAAGAAGTGTATTGGGTGCACGAGCTTAGTGAGCATTTGATTTCTCACTCTGTCTCTGCTCAGTAAATTACAGAAGAGTTTTTAGTCCAGTTTCTCTTGGCAATCCTTACATCCTGCAGAGACATCGATATATTTCTTTTTGTATCGCAGTTTTCTTGCACTGTAGCAGTTTATTTCTGTTATCTCAAATGAACTAGAAATCAAATAAATGTAAAATATAGGCAGCTACAGTCAGCAAAGCACTGATCGCACCCTCACTTCTTCCCCACTCTTTATACCTTAAGATAAACTGATCACTGACAAATTTTTATTATATTTAAAAATATATATATTTCACGTATTGGCTTATCCCTTTTATATCACATGGCTTTTACCCCCATTTGGTTTGTTTTCAAAAAGCTTCTTACGTGATGTGGTATTTTTCATGGTTTTACCTTTTTTTTCTCCACAAGTAAATTAATAAATTATTAATAAATTAATATGGTTTATCTCATGATTTTTGCTTACTTAACATAAAAATTATATAATAATTGTTTTTATATATATATTATATGTTATATATATATATATATATATATATATAATATATATACAGTGGAATATAAATATAATAATATATATATATATATGAAGCCATCCAGAAAATAGCTGCTCGTCAAGAGGAATTATATGAAGCCATTCATGGAAAACAGAGGGTTAGGCTACAACAGACCCGTCCAAAGAGACAACCATTAAAAGACAGTGAAGGTTGTTATATTTGTTATACATGTGGCAAACCCGGGCACACAAGCCGCCATTGTCTTTGTGTTAATTTAAATTAACTTCTGTTTATGGAACTTTCATCTGCATAACACACATGATGTTATACAATTTCTGTTATCTGCTATCACCCAGATGAGGATGGGTTCCCTGTTGAGTCTGGTTCCTCTCAAGGTTTCTTCCTGTTGCCATCTCAGGGAGTTTTTCCTTGCCACTGTCGCCGTCACCCTTGGCTTGCTCATCAGGGACAATCTCATTATCTAGTCACATTTTTCTTACACATATATACATTTCCATAAGTCTTCTTTTCATTTCTGTGAAGCTGCTTTGAGACAATGACCATTGTTAAAAGCGCTATAGAAATAAAATTGAATTGAATTGAATTGAATTGTCCACAAGGTGGCAAGTCGGGGTGGGGACCTGCTCCTCCTCAGCGCACAGTGGAGTCAGTCGGAGTTATAGAGAAAGACTCAGGAGAAGCAGTGCAGAAAAGCCCAGGGCCCTCATTGGTTAGGTGTCATACAGCAGAATGGCCTGTGGATGAGACTGCTGAAAGACTAAAGGATAGCGCTTTTGGAGACTGTCTCACTGTTGAGGTAAAAATAGTGTCAAAAACTAAGTGCCTTTTAGACACGGGGTCAGAAGTATCCACCATCTCTGAGTCACACTTCAGGCTGTACTTTGGGGAAGAAAAGTCGAAATTGTCCTCTGCATGCTGGGTTAATCTTCTCCCGAGATAAGCAAGATTATTGTTACACCATGGCTGTAATGCATGATATCCCTACTGGGGACGCACCACCGATAAAGCAGCGTCATCGCAGAGTGTCCCCTCAAATATTTCAAGAGGTTAAAAAACATGTCCAGAACTTAGTGTCACAAGGAATTCTCAAAGAGAGTAGTAGCCCCTGGGCATCGCCCGCAGTTATTGTTATGAAAAAAGATGGAGGGCTTTGTTGTTGTTGCGATTTCCGAAAACTAATTTCGGATGAGTCCTTGGATGCACTAGGCAATGCAAAACTATTCTCTACACTTGATTTAACTGCTGGTTATTTCCAAGTGGCTGTGAGTGAGGAAGATCGGGAAAAAACTGCCGTCACTACCCCATTTGGGCTGTTCGAATGGACCAGGATGCCTTTTGGGTTATGCAATGCCCCGGCCACCTTTCAGCGCCTTATGGGTGTGGTGCTTGGGGATTTGGCCTTTGACGTTCTTCTCGTCTGTCTGGATGATGTCATTATCTTCTCCAGAGACTTTGAAAGCCACTGCGAAAGACTAGAACTGGTCTTTAACCGTCTGAAACAACATGGTCTGAAGTTAAAGCCAAGTAAATGCTTTCTTCTAAGACCTGAAGTGAAAATTTTAGGTCATCGGATCTCTGCAGAAGGCATAAAGGTGGATGATGAGAAATTTAAAGCGCTGGACACATGGCCAGTTCCCAGAAATGTGAGCGAGGTCAGACAAGTGCTTGGTTTTATGAGCTATTATCGAAGGTTTATCCCAAGGTTTGCTCAGATTGACAAACCATTACATGCGCTTGTGAGTGGAGGCAGAAATAAAACCTCAGTAACGTTCACTTGGAGGCCAGAATGTCAGGCCGCATTGAATGAGTTGAAAACGTGTTTAATGTCACCACCAATTCTGGCATACCCTGACTTCAGTAGGCCATTTATACTTACAACAGATGGAAGTTATCATGGACTGGGGGCGGTCCTCAGCCAGAAGCAGGAGGAGATTGAGCGTGTTGTGGCATATGCTAGCAGAGGCCTAAGAGGTTTGGAGAGAAATGACAAAAACTACAGTGCGTTTAAGTTGGAGCTGCTGGCGTTAAAGTGGGTGATCACAGAAAAATTTAGAGAATACCTTATGTATTCGAAATTTACTGTAATTACTGACCATAATCCCCTACGGTATCTTTACTCAGCCAATCTTGGAGCAGTTGAGCAACGCTGGGTAGCACAGCTGGCAGAATACAACTTTGAAGTATGCTATAAACCTGGTCGACACAACACGAATGCAGACGCCCTGTCCAGAATTCCCTCCAGGGAAGAACCAGAGGACGACGATAATAAGAAAGATTTCATCTGGCTAGGAGCTGACGAAGTGAGAGCATGTTTGTGGCTAGGAAAAGGGATTGACCAAGAGGAGCGTGAAGGTAAAGGGGCAGTGGAAGCATTAATTAGGGGAGACACAAATGGGTATAGCTGGAGTGAAATAGGAAAGAAGCAGAAAAATGATCCTGGGATTGGCCCCATTTATAATGCAGTATTTGAGCATAAGAGACCGAGTACAATAGATTGTAGTCATATGGAGTTAACGCTGAGAAATCTTGCAAAAGATTTTTTTGCTACGTCAGGGAGTGCTGTTTAGACGTATTCTCGATCCTAGGGATGGAGAAGAGATTTGGCAGATGGTTGTCCCAGAGTCTCTGCGATGGGAAGTGTATGAAGGACAACATGAACATGGGGGTCATTTTGGAGAGAGAAGTACACTGACTCGAATGAGACGAAGATATTACTGGCCTACCATGTCTGCGGATGTTTCATGCTGGATAAGGCAATGCAGGAGATGTACACTGGCCAAAGATGTTTTTCCAAGACTTCGAGCTCCTATGACATGCAGTAATGTTTCGGCTCCATTAGAGGTCCTAGCCATGGATTATACCCAGCTTGAGCAGTCTTCAGGAGGGTACGAAAATGTACTTGTTCTTACAGATATGTTCACCAGATTCACAGTCGTTGTCCCTACCAAGAACCAGACAGCCAACACAACAGCCAAAGCCCTACTCAAACACTGGTTCGTTTACTATGGCTGACTGGCTCGCCTGCATTCTGATCAGGGTAGGTGCTTTGAAGCTAGTGTGATTAAAGAACTTTGCAGGGTCTATAGTATAGGGAAGAGTTGCACAAGTCCATACTATCCACAGGGGAATTCTCAATGTGAGAGATTCAACCGTACCATGCATGACCTGCTAAGAACCCTGCCATCCGAGAAGAAGAGGGATTGGAAGACTCATCTTCCAGAGCTGGTAATGGCTTACAATAGACATGTTCAGCTTAGACATTAGACACATAGACAGGGATCAGCTTTGGCATTGTTCATTCCCAGCACCCGTTACACATCGTGCCTATCGGAGCAGTTTGAGAGGCGAAACAGACACAGACATTGCCTGCTTTCCTGAAACTTCACAACACCCCACTTTCCATGCATGCACAGGGGTGGGTCAATGGGAATCAGGAGAAGTAGGATAGGGTGACAGTAATGATTGTCAGAATGTTTTAGTAGAATCAGACTTGAGGGTACTAGATGAGTCAGATGATGCTGATGTTTCAGAAGTTGAGGAAGAAGGTGTTCCTGAGCTTAGATGTTCTCAAAGTGAAAGCAGGGGTATCTTACCTGTGAGGTACAGAAATGACTATGTAGTGAAATAAGAGGTTAGGGGTCTCTGTAACTTTACACGATGGCATGTGAAGTTATGTATTGTGATGTTTATCTAATATGTTGTTTTGTTTCAGAGGTGAACCGGCTGGAGATGTCAATGGAGTGGCAGGGTTTAGCAGGGGGGAATGTAACGGATATATAGAAGTGTCCATTTTTGGGATGCTTTTATTTTGACGGATGATTCCGCATCCCGGAAGTACAGCGGGGAAGACGAAAAGGAGTGGGTTGTGCTGTTTTCGTTAAGTTTGCTCATTACACTGGATTACAAGCACAATTCGTTCCGGAAGCAGGATTGTATTCCAAAACATTTGTAAACCAAATCAAATTTTTGTATAAGAAATAATGAAAACCCAAATTATTCGTTCCACAGCCCAAAACAATAAATACATAAAGAATAATTAATACAATATATCAAATAAAAATAATAACCTGCATTTACCTTTAAAAAAAAAGTTTAAATAAATCCTGACAGATAAGTGTTTCCGTTTGTGCGCGCAGACGCCATGTGTGTGTGGAATTAGGTCCTTCCCTTGCTTCGTCTAACACAGTAAAACTCCTCCTCCCTCCCCCGACCTCGCTTTTTACGTTTCACAGCACACACACAACGGAAACGCTGTTTTAAGGGGGAAAAAAAAGAAATCTCTCTAATGACACTCGCGTGCCCGAGGTTCCATTGTATAATGTTTTATTCATGAATTACTTTCCTATTTTGTCGTACATTGATTTCGAATGTAATTCTGTTTATTGATGATGAATTTCCTTTTTTTCCTATGATTCATCTTCATACATCATCTCACATTTTAAATTTCTGTTTCTTTTTTTCCCTTTCTTACTTTCTTTTCTTTTTGTCTCAGATGACTTGGTTTTATCATCAATACTTGCGTGTTTGTTTAGGGCATTGGTGTCTCAGTGGTATTTTTCTTACCTGCCATGCGGAAGGCCTGAGGGCGATTTCCACCCAATGCCCAACACTCAGCCGGTTCCAAGCCTGGATAAAATGGGAGGGTTGCGTCTGTAAGGGCATTAAAACCTGTGCCACATTGTTGGACAGATCGGATCGTCAGCTGTGGCGACCCCTTGACGGGAGCAGCCGTGAGACATTTTTACTTATAATGCAACTTTACTTATAATAATGTGTTTACTTGTGTAGTTTTCGTACTATTTTATTGTGCCCTTACATAGTTTTTTTCTTTTGCACGTGATCACAATTCTGTAAACTCGTGGGATGGAAATACAGCACTTTGTGTCTATACATGTAGTACCACTGCTAATGTACCCTGTTGAGTGTATGCTGATCATTTCAATAGCGTGTGTGTATGTGTGGTGAAGTGTGCATATGCAGGTAAACCATGGCAATAACTTTGTAATCATGCCATATGCTTGAGGTTCAGGCAGTGCTAAATAAAAAACACCACAGTCACAATATTTCAAACACCTCAGTCATTAAAACCCTGTGGTTTGTAGGCCCTTTGAAACGCCTTGATTAAATCCAATTAATGGCAGTGTAGCAGAGCTAATTAGCATCACTGTGTGGACATGGACTCTGTTGATGAACAGCGAACAATTCCACAGGTGCCATATACCCAGTGGTCGAATTGTAAAAAAATAAATAAATAAATAAATAAAAAATCATGGGGGTGGTGTGGCTAAGTATTTATTTATTTATATATTTTTCTGGGTGGGGGTACATCTAACCGTAGAAAATCATTTGCTAAAAATTTCAAATTTTTAAGAACAGTTTTATTAACAAAATATAAGCTTAATTAAATCTATTTGGAGCCATCAAAACAAAATACATGCATTTAAACATGCAATTGTCAAAACTATAATTTGATCCTTTTCATGGCTTTCGTCTGGGTAGAATAAAAATCTACAGAAACATTTGTAATTAAATTATTTAAACGAATAGTACTGTAAATTACTATTATGACATTAAAAAAATCTTTTGACCCTTATACTCCTAGACCCCTATACTTCTGACCCTTTTGTACCGGAGCAGGTACTGTAGGTGAAGCCACAAAGTCTAAAGAAAAAAACACGTTAAATTGAATCCTTTGTCGTCGTTGCGACGCTGCTGAGAGGATTTGTGCGGAATGCATCATACCTCCAGTTCTCCTCTTTTTGAAATAAATCAAAAGCTGTGCTTGAACTGTTCTCTTGGCCATTGCGAAAAATGCGAACGGCGCGAAAAATGATGCAAATTTGCGAGGGCTTGTGAGCAGCGCTTTACAATACTGAATTCTGATTTGCTAATCAACATTATTTATAGTTCACAGATGATCAGAGTAATTTTCTGTTGATGGTAAGGGGATGGTGATTTTACAGAGCATGATTGTGCATGATTGTCATTTTTTTCTACAGGCAGGGGAAGTGGGGGGGGGGGCACCCCCCTCGCATCCCCCCTAGAATCGAGCCCGACATACAGTACACCCTCATACATTTAAACACCTGGTACTATACATACAGTGTGTTATTGTAGAGCTGTTTCTCTCACTGCCTGTAATGAAATACTTTATCTGTTTACGCCTTTGAAAAAGTTTTTGTCCTTTTGCGCATCAGGGAGGCACCACCGTTCAAGAAGTCTGTCACCAGTGGTCCTTCCTTGGGCATCCTTTAATAGATGCTAATCGCTGTAAACCCTGTCGTTATAAAGATCCCCTGGCCCCCTGGTCTATCTAGAGAACGTTACGCAGATCCTTATGCTTGCCCATTTTTCCTGCTTCCATCGTGTCAACGTTGAGAACTGACTGTTTACATAATGTAAAAATGTACACCACCGTTCAAGAAGTGCCACTGTAGCAAGATAATCTTATTCGTGTTGCTATGCCTATGGGTATACCTGTTCCTTAAACGTGCAGACAGTAATCAACACTTGGAACGCCACATTTGGGCATTTGGCAAAGGTTTCTTTACCAGTAGTAGCGTTCACTAAAATCATTGTGTACAAAGAAACTCGTGCTCTGGTTGATTCAGACTCGGTAAATATAAAAACCATGCATCATATACATCCAGACAGACACGTTAATGTGGTGTCACTCTGTGCCCTTCAGCAATATTCCATCAATCATCTACTAGCAATGCAAACCCAGGCATGTGTACTGTATGTGGTTTAGCAAGCAGGCAAGCTAGATTTTCTTTTGCAGCCCTCTTCAACATTTGTAAAACGATCATAATGAACCTGACTCCGCAGGCAGAAATTGCAAGAGATACTTTTCAAAAAAAAAGTTTTTTATGTAACTCAAGTAATATAACTTAACTCAAATAAGTTATATGGTGCTTTGATTTTTATGATGCACTTCGACAAGTCATGAAGTGTCTTGACGAGACATGACTTGTTAAACACCAATGGGAGACTTTGGACCAACTACACTCTCCATCACCAATTCAGGCAGATTCTTCACTCCATTATACTCCAGAATTGTGTAGTCAACGCCAGGTCAAGGAATTTATTCAAGGTAAACTTTTTTTTTTTTAACCCTCTAGACCAGAAATCACAGTAAAATACTATAGACTTTAAATGTACTTTTGTATATAGTGTACCTGAAAAGCCTGGCCAATCAGGCAAGTTCCACCGTAGGTTAGATGAGGATGGAAATACTGACAAGTTGTCAAGTAGGTAGTTTAATAGTTGGTTAATATTGAACTAGATTTAGTAGTTTGAGGAGTTGAGGAGAATTGAGGAGTTAATGGGATAGGTCAGATTCCACAACACTTGTTTCATGCAAAAAATGCAGTCAAGCTTCTGCAGTCCCACTGAACTAAATCGAGTTGGTATCTTTCAACCGTATTGCGTATTTAGTACAAATGCAACTCTTTTCTTTCCCGGAACTTGCCATAAAGCTCTCAGCAATTGTATTAAGATGTAAACTGGAAAATGGTCAGGGGATCATTAGCATGAGGGATAATTTGATTATTCAATGCTCTCTAGATCTTTTTTTCTTCTAAGGGCGTTAGCTGTCACTATGCATTGATCTGGTATTTGTACTTTAAAGATCCATTGAGCATTACAATCAGGGATTTCTGAAATGAAGATCCAAAATAGATACAAGTACAGTGTAACAAGACATGAACCATAGCACCTTGTATCGTTTAATGTAATTTGGCCTGTTTGTGTTCGTCCACTTGGCCTTGTTGTACATCTTACATTCGTCCAATGCTTTTTACTCTACAGAACTGCATCAACATTGAACTTTAATTACTTTCAGAGCTGAACTGAATGCCTAAAAGGTCCTTGAGAGAGAACAAGGAGGAGGGGGGTTTAAACAGGAAATACCTTTTTTTTTAAATTATCATTATTATTGTATTTTCTTAGTATTATTGTAAATACAGCCAATATCACTGCATCTAAAATCTCCAGAGTCCCTGGGTCAGTAATAAACTCAGGTGATTGTCTATGCTTTGTTTAACATGTCCTCATGTATGCGTGGGTTTCCTCCAACCTTCCATTAACTATTAATGATTGCTTATGATCGAATATACAAAGCTGTGTGTTTAGTTTGTGCTGTAAAATGGTACCGTACAATAAACTGGCATCATCACCCAGTGTTCCCATGATAAGCCAAAAAAAAAAAAGGTACTAAAGACATGGAAAAGCCACAGTGACGCTCTGAGAGTGTTGTGGCTGTTGGTTCAGTCCCTGCTTAAAAAAAAAAAAAAAAAAAGCTGATTTAAAAGAAGTCACAAGAAGTCACTAACCTTTTGCGAAATGCAACCATTAGAGTTGTGCCCCGGCCATATTCAAGTCTTGATTAAATTGTGCGTTTTGAACTGACACGAGTACACTGAAACGGTTTCGCATATAAATTTTCAAGATGCCATTTTGAAATCAATAATTAATTTTGCATGACATCTGGTTGAACCCCCATTCGCTCCCTCCATTCTCATATCATATCATATATTCTGATTGATTCAGTAAACTAACCCTACTTTCCTGAGGCAGGCCTGTAATTATGGAGACAATCTTATATAAATGAGCTCATGCCGCCTTTCTTCATCTTGTTTATTTTCTGTCCTTTAACTCTCTTCTCTTTCTCTGTCTGTTTTTTTCCCCCTCCTCATATGTTTTGCTTTTGCTTTTCCTGCCAAAATTTCCCCTCCTCAGCCATTGACTTTCACATTACCGTTTTACTATAAATATGTGCACTGCCGCATCGTGAGTGTGTTCCGTTAGCCTCCTCTCACACGTGTGACTTTCTGCTAATGAGACAGACGGAGCCAAAATGTTTGTTCCTAAACACTGCCGGCCACTTCATTAGGTTCACCTGTTCAACTGCTTGACGCGGATATCCAATCAGCTATTCAGCTGGCAGCTGCCCTGATGCATTTAGACATGGCCAAGACTGAAGTGTCTTTGAAAGTGTTATGGTGGTTGGTGCTAGACTGGCTGGTCTGAGCATTTCCAAAACTGCTGATATACAGTACTGGGACTTTCACACACCGCCATCGCTACGGTTTATAGAAAATGGACTGGGAAAAAGGAAATATCCAGTGAGCGACAGTTCTCTAAGAGAAAATGCCTTGTTGACACCAGAGGTCAGAGGAGACTGGTTTAAGCTGACAGAATGGCAACAGTATCTCAAATAACATCTTGTTACAACCGAGGTCTGTCGAAGAGCACCCCTGAATGCACAACCATCCTGCCATCTGGAATGGTGTGGCTGAGATTTTTGGGCACACTTGGCACTAACTCCCACAAACCTCTTAGGGTTTAAATCCCACAAACTGCGGTATTGTTGCTGACCATGTCTATTTCTTCATGACTACTGGGTAACATGCAGAGCTAAAATCATTGCAAACGTCACTGCACTCAAATGGTCACCAGATCTCGATCCAGTAGCACACCTTTTGGATGTGGTGGAACGGGAGATTTTTATCACGGTGTGCGGACAATCAATCTCCATCATGCTGCTGTACTGTATCATATCAACATCTCTCAGGAATGTTTCCAGTGGAATCTACAGTATGCTAAGAAGTATTGAGGAGGTTCTAAAGGCGAAAAAAGGTCCAACCCAGTACGAGCAAGGTGTACCTAATGAAGTGACCAGTGAGTGAATATTGTTGGAATAGTGGAACTGTGACACGGTGGGTCTTATAGCTCCAGGGTCTGAGACTGAAAGTTGAACTCGGTTTATTAGTCTGTGCAAAGTTCTGCCAGTTCTTCCCTTTGGACGCATTGGGTCACCTCGGGCTAGTGTGGCTTTCGGACAGCTCTCAAAAACAACCGAGTAGCTGTTTGTAAAAGTGCTAAATAATAAGGTTGGAAGCCGGATTTTTAACTAAACCAAATGTGCAATGATGTGGCTTAGTATCCATGTTTGAATGCAGTGATGTGCATAGATAGTGTTGAATGGTGGAAAAAAAAAAAAAACTTTATATTCAATCTGGCAACCTTTGAGACATGAAATTTTAACAATAGATTTCGACTCTTGCACTAAGCAGGTAGATGAACCTACAGTACTCCGGATGTCTCTAATGTTGTGTAAATATTGTCATAGGGTTTTGTCTCCAGCTCTGAATTGTTTAACATGCTTAGCGAGATTTTTCTGATGATACTGTATGCACGCACATGCACAGGAGAGACGCTTTGAAAATGACAGGCAAGTAATTTGTAAATACTGATTCAGGCACAAAATGGCACTAAAGCCCTTAAACGGCACATCGCCTGGGGAAAACGTTTTCAGGCGTGAATTAAAGCGCGCGCACTCGTGAAAATTCCACCCTGTTATTAAAGATGTTCTTTAGACACTTCCCACAGCGAAAGCTGTCTTAGCCTTATTCTTTTCTCTTAACGTGCGCCAGCTTGGTGGCGGCCACATGGGGCTTTGCCATCTCGTGAGTGAGGATCGCCGCATGCGTCTAAGGGATGCGAGTGGCCACGAGGTTGTTAAATGGTTGTATGAACTACAAAAGAAGCTACAATAGTGTTAATGTTTGTTTGCTTAGAGAAACCAACACCACTCACATGAATCTTTTGTATAGTATATGTTTAATTTGGTCTTCCTATTTTACCCATAATGCAATGTGACTACCTGCTTCCTAGTGGTGGCATTTTTTTTTTTTTTTTTTTAGGGTTAATAGCTTTACTGCAGTGATATTCGCTCATTCTTCCTCTTTCTTTGCTCCCGAGTGGAAAAAAATAGACCGAACAAATGTCTGTTTATAATAGGAGTCGAGGGAATAGCACGGGCCAAGCAGAAAGCAGATCAATCAGAGCTTGCGTTGCATTAACAACACTCTCAAAGGAAACACACACACACACACACTTGAATTACGTTGCTCATTTTTCCCTGCTTTTCTCTCTTCCATCACTAAGATCCAGAACTTTGCTTCTTTTTTCTCCTGTCACTCCTTTTCTTCCCCACTGCCATATTTTCCTTATTCTCTCTCTCTCTCTCTCTCTCTCTCTCTCCAGTGTTCTTACACACACTATGCTCCATGGCGCTCCCATATTCAGTCTTGGGCTCTCTGGGAAGCTTTCTTGCGTGTTATAAATCTGTCACGGCTCTCATATTTCTCTTTTGTCCCCTCTGCTTCACCTCTGTCACAATTCTAAAGATGTTTTTTTTTTTCTCCCTTCATTCACGTCAGAGGGATGATGATGATGAGGGATGAAGACACTTTGAAATACTGAATAACCTTAGTATTTCAAACTGTCGATATTTTATATTAGTTAAAATATACAGTAGATGTATTGAACGCTCCCATGATGTAGAGGTTTCCCCCTCTGTGCTGATGTTTGACGAAAGCACTGAAGAAACCAAACAGTTTGGTTTCCCCTGTGGGCAAAACTCATACAAAAGTTAAAGCACAAACATTACGAAAACGCTACAAAACTGTGGCGAGGAAAAAAGTCAAAGCACATGCAAAAAGAAAAATGCTGCCAGTCCAAAAATGCAAAAACATCAAAACACATGAAAAAAGAAAAACACCTAAATTACGTTTAAAAAAAACACACACACACACACACAGTTGCAAAACCCAAAACGCCCCAAAATACAAAGAAAAAAATACAGGAAATAAATAATAATAATGTCCTGCAAATCCAAAAATACACTAAATTAAATAAATAAATAAAATAAAAAAATCTTGTAAATCAGAAAAAAAATTAGCAAAAATTATAAAAGCTGAAAATCAAACACACAAAATATCAAAGCATGTGCAAAAGGAACAATTCAGCAAATCCAAAAACATACAAAAGCAAAAGTGTAGACAAAAATAAACACTGCAGAAGAGATGTGCTACAACGTACTGTAATTGCTCCGAGACAACAGGGGGAGTCTTGAATTCGATTTGATCTAAAGTACCAGTGAGCAGATTATTATTATTATTATTATTATTATTATTATTATTATCTATTTAAAGTGGACCTGAAATGTCGAAATGATCTCATCAGTCAGACATTTGGCGAGGGAGGGCGTTCTTTTCTGTTTGTCCTTTTTCCTTTTTTTGTATTGTCTGGCGCTTAAACCAGTGAATCAGATCATAGACGTTGCTACCGTAAACAGCAGGCATTTGCAATGGTCTTAAATATACAGTAGTGCTACATATACAGTATACTCGTATATTATATAGTATAGTCAGTATTCATGAAGTGCAGTAATTTCAGTTCTATGCCTGAATATCTGACCTGCAGGTGTAACGTTCCCCCAAAAAGCACACCCTCTGTTTTTGCTAAAAAGAAGAAAAAAAAACTAAAAAAAAAAAAAACCTGTCGAGAGGAAATGGAGAGGGTTCTTGATGCCATGTCTAATGATGCCACCTCAGCCCTACTAATTAACTGTTAAACTCACTGGGAGAGTAAATCGGGGGGTGCATTCAGTCAAATCCTCCTTTCGCATCTGTTTAATCTGTAATTACTGTCTGGAGATGCTAAAAGGAGGATTTGTCTCAACGTACCCTCAGTTTCACTTTCCCAGGACAGTGTTTTAATGTTAAATCCAAGTCTCATTGAATTCCCAAATTCGTAAATCACTTGGATATCAAAAGGCCAAACACCCTTTAACTCTTAATTCTTTATATATAGAATTATTTAAAAACTCAATCTTTGTTTTTATGTTTTTTATGAAGGTAAGCAATATTTATGGAAGTCATTCCCATGCTCTCCGGGTGTCAAGGCTCCAAATTGCACACAACTTTTCCACAATTTCCATAAAATTATATGCAAATGTTAAGCTTGGTATTGGTGCTGATTCATATGAATGTTAAAAACTTCAAACTCTTGACTTTATTCATTTTTTCCCCCTGTATAGCAAGAAAGTTTGTATAAACTATGATTATAAGTTTTTATACAGTCAGGATCACCTTCACTTATCAGATACGTACTGTACATTCATAAGTATTCAAATGGCCAAATAATCCATTTCTATAGCACTTTGAACAGTGAGTTGTCACGAAAGCAGAATTCACAGCAATTATGGATAGAAATTGAAAAAAATCGAATGAAAGAAGGAAAAAAAAAGTATAGCTTATAAACTGTTTGTGATGAGCAAGCCTCAGGCCAAAATAGTGATGACCATAAAGCAAGCTGTGTGCTATAATGTTAAAAGTTCATCTATATAATAGGAAAGGTTTTTATGTAATATACTGTAAAGTCCTCTTTAACTGTTGGAGGCTCAGGTTCAAAACTTTGTGGAAACTTCAGCTCTAAACTACTGAGTGACTAAAGTCACAAGCCCTCAGAGAAAAACGTCCTGCATCAGCCCAGCCTAGGAACATCATGGTCATTTCGTAGAACCATCCGTAGTCACCACTCACATCCCCAGACAGACCATGTGGACAGAATTTAGAGTAGTCAATGTACAGCTTGTATAACAGTACAGATTTACTGTCCTCTAACAATAACTTAACGTGCGTAACTGGCAATGAAAAATTATGACACCCTAAGTGAACTTGTCAAGGCTTTGTCCAAAGTGTCAATTTTGTGTGAGCACCATTGCTGTCTAGCACGCCCTTAATCCTCCTGGGTCTGGACTTCACCAGAGCTGCACATGTTGTTGCTGGGATCCTCTTCCACTCCTCCATAGTGATGATATCATGGAGCTGCTGGAAGTTAGACACATGGTGCTTCGCCACGCTTGAGGATGCCTCACAGGTGCATAATAGTGTTCAGGTCTGGAGACGTACTCGGCCACATGGCCATGATGAATAGGATGTGACTTTACATGGTTAAAGGTGTATAGATAATATCATGTACTCACTTTTGATGCCAGCTATTTTGACAATAATGCCTGTAAGTTGGGGACAATTTATCCGTACTGTTATACAAGCTGCACGTTGAATACTATATCCAAGTTTCATTTCTATAGTATTGTCCTTTAAGATATACTAAAATGTTTGGTGAATCTAGAGAGGTGTGATCACTTTTGTGAGTGGGTGTATATTTTGTGCAAGCTGGGAACAGCTATGACAACGTAACTAAGAGAGAGTAACTACATGTTTTTATATTTTTCCCAAAAAGGTCAAAGGGTGGAAATCTACGGATCTGTGTTTTCCCTCTCTAGTACCAGTCAAAAGTGCTTTAAGTGATTGAATGGGGAAAAAAAAATCTAAAATTAAACTTTCATGTTTTCATGTTCTGTCCATATTCCTTTTATAATACACGAAATAGTACATGGTGAAAATGAAGGGAGGCTTTACAAAGCTATTCACTTCATCTTTCTGTTATACACCATATGACTGACTCATTGAGTTCTTATTATAAAGATTAGAATTACGCTCCTGGCCATAAGGATTCCCTCTGATTTCCTCTCTCCCTGATGTGCGTCACGGTTTCCATGCCGACGAGCACCTTGATGCACCTTCTGTGTATATTTTGGTTTCTGGTTTGGTCCTGTCTCACCTCCTTGACTTGTGATTGATTCGTTGTCAGTGATTGGGTGCACCTGCTCCTTGTTTCTCTTATTTCTTGACTTTGTGTTATTAACCCCATGTGTCTTCGTGTACACTGGTCATTGTTTTTTTTTTCTTTTCCGAGCTTTGTGCATTTTCAGTTCTCATTTATGTTCGTGCCTGTTGCACATTAGTGTATGACTTACCTCAGTGATTCAGTTATCTTGTTTGGCTTGACCCATTCTGTGGACATCAACTGCTGGTCTTTAAAACAAATGAGTCCAGGCTCTAAACCAATGATGCAGCCAAATCTTTTCACCGTGGTCAGGTTAGACCCAGTGACCAAATTCGAGTGGGTGTCTGGATTGGGGCAAAACACTTTGTTTATGGATTTAACTAATCTAGCATTAGGCTACTTGTTATGAAATACGCTAGCATTGGGAGTTCAGAGGTAGCTCATAAAAGACGTCCACTCTCATGTCTCCAAATCATTTCTCTCATTAACTTAAAAAAAAAAAAGAGTTTATTTGTTTAATAAGGTAATAGTTCGCTTTTGCGTTAGCTAGCTAAACCTGACATGACACAACTCTTTATCGTTGCTGACCTTTAAAGTAGATTCCAAAGAAATGGAGATTAATTAACTTAACGACTGTAACCCCTACAGAGTTCAGTTTCACAATATGGTATTGGTTACCATTATAAAACTGTAAATGTGATTAAAACTACAGAATTATAACAGCTGTTCTACTACAATATTTGGGGTTTTTAAAAAAATCAAAGCTGGTGGAAAAAAACACTGTTTCTACGGTGATGAGGGTCGCCTTGGCAACCCCTCGCCAGCATTTTACAGTCAGTGCTGTGTCAGAGGTTTGATGGGACATTTGTATTCATGTGTAGTTTTCTAGCACAAAGTGCCATTCTGGATTAATAGCAACAGGATGTATTGATTATCTACAGGTTGCATTCTGCCACTAAGAAATGCATTTCATTATGCACCAGTCTGCCATAACGTTAACACTATGAACAGGTTTCGGCTTCCCCTCGTGCCACTGGAGCGGCTCTGACCCCTCGGGGCGTGGCTCTGGAGTATCTCTGGGGGTTGTGCTGTGGTGTATGGCTCCTGGATATTCTTTGGGTGCTGTGGGATGTGGCCTTTATGGCTCATTCCATGGATGCTTGATTTGATTTGGATCTGGGGAGCCGTGACTGTGGCCTTGGGCTCTTTGCCTGCCTGGCCCCATGTGCAGCATGCGGTTGGTGCAATAAGCGTTCTGGTGCCTTTCTATCATGACCAGCATAATTTTTTCTGCAAGTTGGACTGCATTGGCTTTTCTGTGGGATCAGACAGTGATCCTGTCACTTTGCTGGATGATGGTTCACCAACGTTGTTTAATTCATGGCAGATTAGTGTAGTGCTTAACTATATTAAAGTTTCACTGAGTATTTAGAGTTTGATCCGAAATTTTCAGTAATGTTCAGGTAGGTGGAATGTGTCGAGGCAACAGTCATGAAAGTCCATGATTTTCTAGTAGAACATTGGCCAGAGATTCACGCTGCCTCTGTGTGCTTGCCGCCTTCCCATAATGCATCCTGGTGCCATCTATTCTCCAGGTAATAAATGCACACATGGTGTTAAAAATGAATAATAATATTACTAATAATAAGTGATTTACCAGACCAGGCCCCCATCTTTGCTTCATGGTCCTCTTCTGATGTTCACAGTCCAATTGTTCACTAAACAAACTGTTATCCAGTCATTACTCATTACTGTTTACTGCACCGCCAGCTGGATAACCCTTAGCATGATTCAGCATAGAATTTTGCGAATGAGCCAATGAGATGACTAGCAGCGACTTTCAACTCACACTGTATATGTATTTGTCTGACAGAATTGATTTCTTTGCTTGTCTCATGTTTCTTCATTCAGTACCTTCCTTTTCAGATCAGCATCTCTGTTTTCTGATAAATTCACCAGCCGGCCCATTTACTGAGCTTTGCCAATGTGTTGCAACTGAAACAAAATAATAACAGAGACTTCCGCAGATTGGAGCACAAACGGAACAATTTCGAGAGGTGTTCATGGCGCGTCAAAATCTAAATAATTTAAACAGACTATAATAGCTGCAGAAAGAATTATTTGTTTCATTATCAGGATTACGATTTTGTATCGTACGTGCCCCGTAATAGACATTTGAGTAATAGAAATTGTTGTTGTTGTTGTTTTTAAATATAATGTATGGAGCAGTTAAGACATGGTCTGCATTGGATGATTTAATGCCATATACGACATGCTTTCTTCTGTCTTTTTACATGCTGAGGCATATTTCTTTTTCTCCCCCCCCCCCCCCCCAGACGTCTTTTCATTATTTTTTTCTTGACTTTTGTACTCGGAAGTTTATAAACTCATGAGTTTATAAAAATATAAACTTGCCATATCAATTTTGTGTAAAAAGCTTTTTACTTTGTAATACATTTTTAAATAGTGGAAGTCACCAACGCTGTGATTTGTTAGCAAAATCTCACGCATTGATATTCCGACCTCAGACATAACTGTGCTCTAAAGCACTATTCACTGTTGCATGCTATTAAGCGCGCAGGGAGAAATTGGCCAAAATGAGTTATAAACGGTTCTATCCTTGAAGGGATAGAATGCGTTCTACTTGTGCAATATCAGCATGTTGGTGTGAGCACTTTGTGCTGTAGTTGCACACGACAGCTTGAATAAGCTTCGACATTAAATCTAGCACCAACATCTGACGTTATGTAACCACAATGCGTCAGCCTGAAATGAGAAATGAAAGCCTTGGGTTATATTGTGCAGTGTTATTTTGAAGAAGGAATGACTTGTCAAATGTTGTGCATGTGAGAAGAAAAAACAATACATACATCATTTTTTTACCAACTCTCCTTCCAGACCGATAGCATTACAGCTAATTCCGAGATAAGTCAACACAGAAACCATCTCAAGGCCAGATTTGAGTCCCTTTGTCCAGAAAAAAAAAGGTCGTTTTTCTGCATGAGGGATATTAGAGAAGAGGGAATTTGTTAATCAGGGGCCGTGCTTCTCTCTTGAGGACCCAATATTTTATGGATAAAATGATGAATAACATTTAGACCAAGCTGTAGCACTGCCTGATCAATGGCTTGGTCTGCATCTCCATCAAACTATGGGCAGGATTTCACATTGTTTTGTTTTTTTTGTAATATAATTTCACATTTTTTGGGGGGGATCTGCATTATAGAGTAACCAAAATACAGCTAACAAAGTTATTGCTCCTTATTTCCTCCACCCATGAATTTGTGTTTGTCGTATGCAAATAACTTTAACGCACACAAAGTTGGAAAAGAATGGCAAAAGTTACTAGTTCTGGGTTTGAGTATGTGTGTGTGTTGGGGTTTATCCTAGTGTGCTGCTTGTTCTGCTGGTCTAATTTACAGTGTGGTGAGGTCTGATCACGGTCAATGCATGATAAGTACATGATAAGCAAAGTTTTTCCATTTATATCTTTCTCTCTCTCTCTCTCTCTCTCTCTCACACACACACACACACACACACACAGTGTTAATAATTTATGGGTAGCCTTAGAGATAAACAACATGCATGTTTCATACACAACCATTGCACATGTACTAAATAAAATGTACAAATACAATCATTTAGGGATCCAGAACTATCATTATGACATGTGCTCCATGTTCTGCAGACACATCCCTCAGCCTTTAATCTCCCTAGTTAAGTGTTATTGCAGACATCATACCCTGTAAAAAGCTCTCCAGGGAGCTGTCCCTGGACCCCAGTGCCTGTTGTGGTAAGTTGTGGTGTGGTGTGGTGTGGTGTGGTGAGGTTGCATTGGAGTTGGGATGTTGAGTTTGGGATACTGTTGCTGTGGGGTGGTGTGGTGGTGCTGAGCTAGTGTGTTGTGAGGGCTTGAGTGGGGATGTGTTTCTTGGGATAGGGTGAAGTTTGGGTTTGTAGTTTTGTATTGGAGTTGTGTTGGTGCGGTGGGGTTGTATTGCCATGTGGCGCAGTTGTGTTGAGGTTGTTTTGGGGTGTGTTAGGGATGGTGCAGTAGTACAGTTATTGGTACAGTCGGTTTGTGGAGATGTTGGGGTACAATGGGTTGTGTTGGGGTTAAGGTGAGGTGCAGTTATGGTGGGGTTGGATTGAGGTTGTTGTTGGGGTGTGGATTGTGGTTTGTGAGGAATTTGTTGGTTAAGGTGTGGTTTATGAGTGATTGTGTTGTGCTCTGTGAGTTAGGGTTGTTGGCTGGGGTTGTTTTCTTGGGTCCTAGAGGTGGGGTCGGATTGTATGGGATTGTATTGTGCTCTGTGGGAAGGGGTTGTGTGGGGTTGCCTATAGCGTTATGTGGTGGTTGGGTGTAGTTAAGTGGGGTGGGACTGTATTGTGCTGTGTGGGTGGAGTGGGGTTGTGTGGGGTGGGACTGTGAGGGGTTGTATTATGTGTCATGGGTGACGTTTGGAGCGAAGTATGGTTGGTATTCACTTTTCTGCCGTTGTAAAAGTAGCACAAACTAACTTAGCGGCTTCTTTACGAGCATACTTTTCTTGTCTCAGTATACATTTAATGAGGTGATGTCTAGCAGCAAATGATCAAACTATTTTTCATGTTTCCAGTGTGAAACTGGAGGGGGGATAAAAAAAATAAAAATAAAAAGCTTAAGCCCTCATATGATGTATAGTTTGTTTTATCAATCATTTAAGCCAAATTAATATAATACATGAGGGTTTTTTTTATACATGCTACCAAGAAGTTCAATGAAAACTTTGATGTTTCTTTGACGTCTTCCTCTGTCATTGTGCTTTTAAACATCAAAATTGTTGACCCTTAATGTAACAGAGTCCATTTTTTATTGTGTAGCCGCAGAAACGACTAACTGCTACTACTATGTACATAATCCGCTAATGACCAGCTTGAACATTGGTTTATGGCCAGCTCAGTGGGTGCTGATGTCGTTTTAGTAGGGGGGGGGCGGGGGGCGGGGGGTACAGTCACCTGAGCTCATTACTCCGGTTCTTTCACAGAGACTCAGTTGTCCCCATTAGCAACACAAAAGCTTCTAGCCATGTGAAGCTAGCATTAACGATGACCCAAATTAACACTCTTAGAAAAATTTTTGTAAGAGACCTGACATCTTCACACACTCAAATTGTGGGACTGGGTCCTGAAATAACCACTTCATGGTCGAATTAAACAAGTGCTGTTTTTAGGAGGGTGTGATGGCACCGTAATGGCAGGTGAAGTTTTCAAAACTTAAAAAAAAAAAAAAATTGAATAACAGCAGATTTATTCGGTATCACATAGATTTGTACAAGAGAGCGTGCATTGTTGAAGCTGGTGTTGGTGAGACTATTCAGGAGTCAGGAGCTAATGCATCTCAATTCACCAGATGTCTTGAGTTCATGGATATCGCATTAGAAAGAGAGGAGTCAAATTTGTTCATTTCTATTAAGACTCCAGATGAGACATGAAAAAGTGATTACAGCAAATTATTCTACTTTTAATAATTTGTTAAATGTGGACAAAATAGATTAAAAATAAAGTATGCAGGTGGGGCATGGGTAGTCAACAATTGGTCATTGGAGAGAACAGTGATTTAATTGTTGCAAAAGAAAACAATTAGTGATCAGTAATTGGTTATTGAGACCACTGGTTTGTGACAGGTAGTCAGGAAATCAGTAATCAGTGACTAGTCATTGTCAAAAATGGTGATCAAATCATTAAAACTAAAATGGACTACATTGGTAATAGTATTTATAGTACATGTAGTATACAGGTGATACTCAAAAAATTTTAATATCGTACAATAGTTCATTTATTTCAGTAATGCAACTTAAAAGGTGAAACTAAAATATGAGAGACTCATTAAATGCAAAGCAAGATCGCTCAAGCCATGATTTGTCATAATTGAGATGATTATGGTGTACAGCTCATGAAAACCCCAAATCCACAATCTCAAAAAAATTAAATATTACATGCAATAAATGAAACAAGGATTGTACATAGAACAATATCGAACCTCTGAAAAGTATAAGTATGTATATGTACTCAGTACTTGGTTTCAGTACCCCTTTTGCAGCAATTACTGTCTCAATGCGGCGTGGTATGGAAGCTATCAGCCTGTGGCACTGCGGAGGTATTATGGAAGACCAGGATGCTTCAATAGCGGCCTTCAGCTCTTCATTGTTTGGTCTCATGTCTCTCATCTTTCTCTTGGCAATGCCCCAAAGACTCTCTATAGGGTTCAGGTCAGACGAGTTTGCTGGCCAATCAAGCACAGTAATCCCACAGTCACTGAACCAGGTTTTGGTGCTTTTGGCAGTGTGGGCAGGTGGCAAGTGAAAATGAAAGTGAGCATCCCCATAAAGCTCGACTGCGGAAGGAAGCATGAAGTGAAGTGCTCCAAAATCACCTGGTAGACGGCTGCCTTGACCCTGGACTTAATGAAGCACAGTGGACCAACACCAGCAGATGACACGGCTCCCCAAATCAACACAGACTGTGGAAACTTCACACTGGACTTCAAGCATCTTGCAGTGTGTGCCTCTGAATCGTCCTGCAGACTCTGGGTCCTTGCAAAAGTTGATTTCATCAGAAAAGAGGACAGACCAGTTCTGCCGGCTTGACAAGAGGAATACAACATTGGAAGCCCGTGTCCAGGATCCTGTGTCTGTGTGTGGTGGCTCTTGATGCACTGACTCCAGCCTCAGTCCCCTCCTTGTGAAAGTCCCCAACACTTTTGAATGGCCTTTTCCTGATTATCCTCTCAAATCAAATTCAAATTTTCAAATTCAAATTTTATTCGTTATGTGTAAACCGATTGTGCGTCCTGGTAAAAAGTAAAAGTTAAAAAGTCTGCAGTCCTGAGGTGTGCAAAATGTGCAAGTGTGTGAGTGTTAGGTTCTATGTGGTGTTGTGACTGAGAGCTCGTATAGCCTGCGGGAAGAAGCTCCTCCTCAGTCTCTCTGTGTTGGCCTTCAGTGACCGGAAGCGCTTTGCTGCCCGCAACAGAGAGAACAGTCCATTGCTGGGATGACTGAGGTCTTTCACTATCTTCACTACTTACTAAGGTCAGGGAGCTTGGTACAGATGATACGTTCAGCTGATCAAACCACCCTCTGTAGGGCTCTCCTGTCCTGCATGGTGCTGTTCCTGAACCAGGTTGAGATGTTTCCTGTCAGGATGCTCTCTATGGTGCAGGAGTAGAAGTTCCTGAGAACCTTAGAGGGCAGTCTAAAGTCTCTCAGGCGTCTGAGGTGGTAGAGACGCTGCCGGGCCTTTTTCACCACAGTGTTGATGTGACAGGACCATGACAGGTCCTGCGTGATGTGAACACCGAGGTATCGGAAGCTGTCCCCTCTCTCCACTGGTCTCTCGTTGATGGCGGGGGTCTTGTAGTTCCTCTCCTGCTTAGTACTAAAGTCCACTATCAACTCCTTCGTCTTGCTGACGTTCAGGAGGAGATTGTTCCTCTGGCACCAGTTCTCCAGATTTCCAATCTCCTCCAGGTAGGCCATCTCATCGTTGTCAGAGATCAAGCCCACCACGACCGCATCATCAGCAAACTTAATGATGGTGGTGGAGTTCGCAGTGGCTACGCAGTCATAGGTGTACAAAGAGTACAGCAGGGGGCTCAGAACACAACCCTGGGGGGCTCCAGTGCTGAGAGTGAGAGAGGCTAAGACATAGCCGCACAATCCTCTCCAGGCTGCGGTCATCCCTGCTGCTTGTGCACGTTTTTCTTCCATACTTTTCCCTTCCACATAACTTTCGATTAATGTGCTTTGATACAGCACTTTGGGAAGATCCTACCTTTTTGCAATTACCTTTTGAGGAGTTCCCTTCTTATGGAAGATGTCACTAATGGTTTTCTGCACAACTGACCAGTTAGCAGTCTTTCCCATGATTGTGTTTCCTACTGAACTGACTGACAGACCATTTAAAGGCTCAGGAACCCTTTGCAGGTGTTATGGCTTAATTAGCTGATTAGAGTGGAACACTTTGACCTCGAATATTGAACCTTTTCACAATATTCTAATATTCTGAGATTGTGCATTTGGGGTTTTCTTGAGCTGTAAGCCATAATCCTCAATTACGACAAATTACACAGCTTGAACTATCTTGCTTTGCATGTAATGAGTCTATCTCGTATATCAGTTTCACATTTTAAGTTGCATTACCGAAATAAATTCACTTTTGCACAATATTCTAATGTTTCGAGTTTCACTTGTACATGTACTGTATAAAACAAGATTTTCTGCCTGATGATGCAGCAAGAAAAAAAAATGTTTCAGCCCTTGTTCAATTAATTTCTGAAAGTTTTCAATTAGCTCAATCAATTCCTAGTACACCTGTATCTTACTATGTGAGCACAAATTAAGCTATCCTGGGGTCAGTCTTTCTCTTACAGACGAGCTTTAGATTATCTCACAGGATCAATAAATCCACCAGATGGGGAAAGGGAGAGAAACAATGCTTGGGGGCGCTCCTATGTATAGCCACGTCATGCTAAATGAATGGCCTGCTGATAATCCCTTAGCACTAACAGAATGCGGTTGTGGGCACCATATAAAGTATCCATATATCTTTCTGTGTTTAGGCTCCTTTTTCTTTTTTCTTTTTTGGATGCACATTCTGCTTCATGTGTCTGCTCTCAAATGTAAACTGACTAAAACTCAATAGACATAGAGGATGAATGGCACTGTGGCGTTTTTCACTATTTCGTCCATCTCATGCAAAAAGAAATCAAGCTTTTCAAAGGTCTGCTTTGGAGAAGAACAGTTAACCAGGCTAATCCAGCCTGCACTCATCCTTCTGTTCATCCCATCTGTTTGCAGTTCTGTTTCTCTCATAAGAGCCACTGTAATAGAGCTCAAAGGGATGTGCAACAGTACACTGGAATCATCCAGTATGTTATGTTTAAGTTTACATTTAACAGTTTTCTTTCCCACAATTTGTTGGTTTTATTTTTTTCATTTAGATGTTTTTATGAATAATAATAAAAAAAAATAATAATATTTTTTTTTTAAGTTTATGCGGCAGAACTATTAGTATGAGTTTATCTGGATCCTGGTGAACCAATCAACAGCCCTGTATTATAAGTTGTGTATGATATTTTTTTGCTAAAACAAGAAAATCATTAAAACAATAGACTACATTGGTAATACTGTTTATGGTACATGTAGTATACAGGTGAAACTCGAAAAATTTAAATATCATGCAAAAGTTCATTTATTTCAGTAATGCAACTTAAAAGGCGAAACTAATATATGTGACTCATTATACGCAAAGCAAGATAGTACAAGCTGTGATTTGTTATAATTGAGGATTATGGCGTACAGCTCATGAAAACCCCAAATCCACAATCTCAGAAAATTAATTAGAATATTACATGCAATCAATAAAACAACGATTGTACAGTACATGAAACAATATCGGACCTCTGAAAAGTATAAGTATGTATATGTACTCAGTACATACCCCTTTTGCAGATGTGGCATGGAAGCTAACAGCCTGTGGCACTGGGCAGGTATTATTGAAGACCAGGATGCTTCAATAGCGGCCTTCAGCTCTTCTGCATTGTTCGGTCTCATGCCTCTCATCTTTCTCTTGGCAATCCCCCATAGATTCTCCATGGGGTTCAGGTCAGACGAATTTGCTGGCCAATAATCCCACGGTTATTGGTCCAGGTTTTGGTGCTTTTGGCAGTGTGGTCCTGCTGTTAAACTTGAACCAAATGACAGATCTGTAAGACTGCAGAAATGTAACTTGTGGATATTCTGAGCGAGACAGAAGAAAATAAATTAGGCATGCTCTTCATCAAGCAAAGAAACCATTAAAATTCCTGAAATTTGTTTAAGACCCATTATTAAAACCTGGATAGTGCTGAACCATGAACATCACTAAAAAATCTATTTGGTCGTGAAAATCATTATCGACCATGATCAGAGATCATTTAAACACTTGGTAAAGTAAAAGCATAAATATTGGAAAAAGGGTCATGTGATCTGATGAGTCCAGATTTATTGTTCAGGCCAGAGTCAACTGATGACCTGAATGTACTGAATGACCAGGGTATCACATTTTTTCCTCTTTCTGATGGCACATAAATATTACAGGAATCACTTTTATACACAAATTAGCCACTGTGTTGCATGCTGCAATTCAAACTTATGGTGTTCTCTATTTTTGGTATATTTCTGACCAGTGTGTGTTTTTTTTATTATATTATACAAATAGACAAATATGTTGTACTATTAAAGTGCTCCAATTTTTTTTTGCTTCAATTTCTGTGTCTGAAATCATTATATGAACATCACCTAGTGTTTAGGACAAATGTAACCCATTCTTAGGTTTAAGAGCACTGGAACAGGTTTTCTTTTCAGCCTGTAATTCAGTAACATACAATTTCTGCGATCCTGAGTGAAAGGACACATCATGGTTATGGCCTTCAACAATAACAAAAAACCTGTATCGAATGGTACCGCTTCTCTCTTTTGCTAAGTGTTTCTCTGTGTGCGCACAAGTAGTATTTATATGCCTATAAAGAACCTTCATGCTATTAGGTTCAACTTAAATGTTCCACTAACTTTTTTCCCCCCCTTCACGGTCAATATTATGATTAGCCGTCCCCGAGAAAGGACTGATAATACCTCCTTTGGCCTGGTGTGCATGAAAACAATACAAATTACACTTTACCCAGAATCCCTTGTGTTGCTGTCAATGTGTGGTTTCACCCTTGGCCCTCTGGGCCGTGTAGCAAAGTAAAAAAGCAGGAGATTGACAAGAGAAGAGTGCAGGGAATAAGGGTGCTCGGTAATGAAATGTGGTTAATTATGATTTTATGAAAAGATAGACAGGGGAGAAAAGCGAAGCTTTGATCTACTTCAGTACTTCCCTCTACCTTCTCACTGTCCTTTACATTTTTCTCCTTTATCTGGTTTTGTATCCGTTTTAGCTGCCAGGCCTGGTCACATTATGGGCATTCATCCATTAACCCATCCCCTGTATTTATTCATCTACTATTTTTTTCTCCTCAGTTTCTAGCTTTTTATATAATTTATTTTATTTTTTTTTTAATATATGTTCCATCTCATTTCTCTTGCCCGCTCTTTCTCTGATGGTTGGCATGCACGAGGGATACACAAGGGACCGCAACTCTCTCATAACCTTCAACAGCCACAGGCACTAATTAACCACTTTCTGTTTTTTTCCCCCCATCTCTTACATGCACACAAACAAGCAAGCGAGTGATCCCATTAAAAATGGCAGTACATGTACTTCCATAAACGAAGGGCACTCGAATGCTGAGAATAATGGCTTTCTTGCATTAGCCTTGAGTTCTCCGAGTCTGTTATGGAGGCGTGTGTCTGGCGTGAATGAGGTGCTTTTCTGTAATGAGGTCCACAACACTAATGCGCACTAGGCTCAGTGTATGTGTGTAAACAAAAACATCCATAGCAAGAGAAAAAAGTGAATGCTACCCCTCCAATTATTTGCAGTGTGTCTGTATGTGATCAAACCCTACTGCTACTAGTTTACTTTTCTGTACCCTTTCAGGTTAAAATGGCTCATATAGTGCAAACCCGTCTCCGTTAGTGTTCAAATGGAAATGTGTATGACAACCTATTGTCTAGAAGTATTGACAAATTCTTGAAACTGATTGGTTAGAAGCTGTCAATTCATTTTTCGTAGCAGCAGCTCTGACAGCGGTAATCAAAAAATTTCAGGTTTATATCAATGTTCCTTTTTTTAATATCCCTTCAAAAAATTCAATTAAATTTTATTTGTATGGCGTTTTAACAACTGTCATTGTCGCAAAGCAGCTTTACACAAAAAGAATTATTTGGAGTTTGTATGGAATGTGAATGTGCAATCAAAAATGGTCAGATAGTCCCTGACGAGAAAGCCGAGGGCGACAGTGGCAAGGAAAAACTGCCTGAGATGGCAATAGGAAGAAACATTGGGAGGAACCGGACTCAACAGGGAACCCATCCTCATTTGGGTGAAACACGAAGCAGGAATTGATCTGCATTCATACTGTGCGTTAGGTGGCAGGCGGTTCAGTATAACAGTTGATGTTAATTGATGATAATATGGAGTCCAGCTAATTATTGGAGGCTCAGGTAAACTTGTAGGAAATTCCAGTCCTGAACTTTCGAGCGAATGCAGCCAAGTCAAGTCCTCAGAGAAACTGTTGTCAACATCAGCCGAGGCCAGAAGCGTCTTCATGGTAAATTGAAACTGTCCCCAGACACCAGACGCACCCCAAAGAGACCACACGGGGCATCCATTTGTCGAGATCTCCAACCAGAAGCAGGGCACCAGAATGAGTCAGACAGGTCCAGAGGTTGTCTGGATCACTGGCAGCTCAGGAACGACATGTGTAGCTCGACAAGGAGAGCGAAAGAGAGAGAGAAGAGAAGAGATGGCAGTTGGGTATGGTCACAGTCACATAATGTATAAGGTGAATGTATATTTAGTGTAGAGTGCAAGCAGGGACTCCGGCAGGACTAACTATGAAAGAATAACTAAAAGGGAGAGCCAGAAGGAAACACAGACATGAGGGCTCACTGAGATGTAAAGCAACCAATCACCTCACCGTCAACAAACCTGAGAGTGGGGAAGACAGTATCTAAATATAACAGTTCACCAGAATACTCTACGTCCATGAGTCCCCCAGATCTGCTCCTTTACCTAAGGCTAATCTATTTACAAAATGTTTGGCTAAATCAATAGGTTTTTAACCTAGACTGAGACTGTGTCTGAGTCCCGAACACTATTTGGAAGGCTATATCATTACTTTGGGGCTTTGGGGCTCTGCCCCCCGCTGTAGTTTTCATAACACATGGTACTGACATGCAGCCTGCATTCTTTGTTCGAAGTAGGCGTGGAAGATCATAAGACACTAGCAGTTCACTCAGATACTGCGGCGTGAGACCATTTAATGCTTTATATGTCAAAAGTAGTATTTTAAAATCAATGCGAAATTTCACAGGGAGCCAATGAAGTGAAGTTAAGATAGGGGTGATTGCTCGTAACTTTTGGTTCTAGTGAGGACTCTTGCTGCTGCATTCTGAACTAACTGAAGCTTGTTTATGCAACTAATTGAACAACCAGACAGTAAGGCATTACAATAGTCCAACCTAGTGGTGAGAAAAGCATGAACTAGTTTTTCTGCATTGTTTAGTGACAATATATTCCTTAACTGGCAATATTTCTGAAGTGAAAGCCCGCTATCTTTATCCATGGATATCCATGATATTATCTACATGAGCTTCAAATGAAAGACTAGAATCTATAATCACCCCGAGGTCTTTTACAGAAAGGCCATCTAAAGTTACAGTGTGATCTAAAATCTTGCCTCTTGCTGCATGCTGTCCTATGACTAGAACTTCTGTCTTATCAAGATTAAGCAGAAGGAAGTTAATTAGCATCCAGTCTCTTATATCCTTTACGCATTGCTCAACTTTAGTAAGCTGGATTCTCTCATCTGGTTTTGCTGAGTTGTGTAACTGTGTGTCATTAGCATAACAATGAAAACTAATACTTACGGATTGTTGCCCAGAGGAAGCATGTAATTGGAAAAAAAGCAGTGGGCCTAAAACCGTACCCTGTGGAACACCAAACTCCACTAAAGAACGTGCAGAATAATCACAATTTAACTCTGCATACTGATAATGATCAGTCAAATAGGATCTGTGCAAAATCATGCACCTTTACAATATACAATGCTTCTAAAAGAAAAATGTAATATTGTGAAAGTGATTTTTTTCCATAATTGAATTTAAAAAGTGAAATTAATATTACATTTTTTGGATTAGATTCAACTTTGTCACTGCATATGTAGGTACAAGGCAATGAAATAGTTAGCATTCAAGCAGAATTATAGGCGGTACAGTAAGGAAGATATACCATAAGACAGTGGAACCTTGGATTACGAGCATAATTTGTTCTGGAAGTAGGCCTGTGTTCCAAAACACTCGTAAACCAAATCATCATTTCCCATAAGAAATTAAGAAAACTCAAATTATTCGTTCCACAGCCCCAAAAAATAAATATATAAAAATAATTAATACAATCTATAAAATGAAAACAAAACAAATTAATCTGCACTTTACTTTTAAAAAAAAAGTACAAATAAATCCTGACAGAAGTGTTTCCGTTGGTGTGTGCAGGCGCTGTGTGTGTGTGTGTGTGTGTGTGTGTGTGTGTGTAAAAATAAATCTCTCTGACCTGGCGTGAGCGCATACTAAGGGAATCACTGCTGTTAAGTAAAAAAAAAAAAAAACAAATGAACCAGCACCTTACCATTGAAAAGAATCGCGACAGAGCAGAGTTTCTGTGTGTTTGTGAAGCCAGGGAGGGGGTGAAAAGGCAAAAGAGCATCTGTGCGTGTGTGTGTCGGTGTCAAATTATGCGCACACACGCATAATAGACGAGCAGAGTTTCTGTGTGCTTGCGAAGCCATGGGTTGGGGAGGGCGGACTGTGAGAGAGTGACGCTCGGTGTCAAAATAAGAGTCGCATGTGTGATACATGATGCTCGGTGCTCGTAAAACTAATACTTGCTCGGTTTCCGATTAAAAATGTATTAAAAATCTTTGCTCGGTTTGCGGAACACTCGTAAACCACATTACTCGCAATCCGAGGTTCCACTGTATGTCCTATTATGTACTAGATACAGTAAATATGAAGTTAAGAAATTCCATCCCAACAACATAGACGACCTGAAGGCTGCTATCAAAGCAACGTAGTCTTCAGTAAAGCCTCAGCAGTGGCGTAACCTGATCGCCATCTGATAACCATACAGTATGGATGCAGTAATTCATGCTGAAGGAGCCCTGACTGAGTAACTGCACAAATTAACATTTTTCAGAATTTCTGTACTACAGATCCATTTTTGATTAATCTTAGAATATATTGCAATATTTTTTCCAATATTCAGTTTTTTTAATTAACTTATTTTCATGTGCTGTAAGCTGTAATCATCACAATTAAAAAATGTAATTAAATTCACTTGACATGTAATCAATCTAGAACAATTTTCACTTTTTAAATACAATTAGAGGGAACTTTTTTTTCATGTTATTTACATATTTAGATGCACCGTATAATCTGTAACGACGACTAAATGGATTAAAATTGTAAAGTCTATAAGGAGAAGCTAATCAATAGTCAACACTAGTTCTCATTGCTCTGTAACCATCATTATTAATGAAAAGAAATTAAAAACGTAGGCTGGTCATGGAGCAACTGTTTTAAAGGCTATAACGAGCCTGAAGACAGCCAGTACAGTAATGTAAAATATTACTCATTTATTAAGAATAACATGTAATTCATTGATAAACATTTTAATCATTCAAAAATTGCTTTGGTAGAAGAGGAGCAAACTTCATTCTATTTAAGGTGGTAAGAGTAACATGTAAGTCTCCCCATATAAGATTTAAATTGGGCCTCATATGAAATAATATATTTTTTTAAATAAATCATTCAGATGGGCCTCCCTTGGGTCTTCCCTGCTTTTATATATATATATATATATATATATATATATATATATATATATATATATATATATATATATATATATTTTTTTTTTTATAATGTGTTTTGTAGCAAACACCATTTAAAATGCAACAGGCATAATGCATTTTGGATTGAAGTGTATTCAAGTTTCTTTAAATGCAGTCTCGTCTACAAGAACCATGTAGACTTGCATTTTAGTAATTGCATATATGAGTATTTGTATTACAAATGGACTTGACACCCCCATGTCATGCAATTAAGTTAGTGGCTGCAGAGACGCTCAGAGACGGTGAACCAAACAAAGTTTGTTGGATATTTTTCTAGAGTTCTCCATTTGACAAAATGCTAGAGGGGAAATATGAGATCTACAAATCACCACTGAATTATTTAATAGCTGTATATAGGAAGCTATATACAGTAGGGAGAACTGCAGCTTTTGCACGTTACTGCAGGTCTCCACCAGGGTCGAGAGCATCGCTGAACAATTCTTGGCTACATTTTAGAGGAAATTATTGATTGATGTCATTGCACTGTGAATGGTCAGTCAGGCAAAAGTCCATTCATGGACGTGCACTGAGAGTAGATAGTCCATTTGTGTCGTGAAGCTGCATGGTATTCGGTCATATGCTTGATTATAAGACAACAAAAAAAAAAACTCTCTCCTAATGAGATGAGAGCGCTACTCTTTGCCTTGCATACTGTACATCATCCTCCGTTCCCCCGAAACCTTGAGATATATTGCAGTTTTATGATCTATAAATGTTGGGTACTTGGTCAAACCACCAGTTACTCCTCCCCCGCTAACATTGAAAAGACAGTTGAAGTAAGTATCATTGATTCTCATGCCACCTGAGGTACAGTGTAAAAGGCAGCAAGTCAGGTCTTAAAGGTGACATGTTGTGGGCAGGAAACATGAGCAGGCGTAAGGATCTGGGCAACTACATACAGTATGACAAGGCCCAGATTTTGATGACTTGACATCTGGGTAAGAGCATCTCTAAAACATCAGGTCATGTGGGATGCTCCCGGTATGCAGTGGTTAGTTGTGGTTAGCGACAGGGTCATGGGTGCCCATACTGTAGCTCATTAAAGCACGTGTTAATGCACGAAGGCTTGTCTAGCTGGTCCATTCCAAAAGATGAGCTACTGTAGCAAAAATTGATGACCCCTCTCCATCACCAAAACCACCTACAAAGGGCACGACAGCATCAGAACCCTGAAAAGTTTTGTCGAAAGTGGTCTGACCTGAGTAATCGTATGCATAGAAAGGTGGCTATGTGTTTATTGCTTGCCTGGTAGAGAAGTGGCTCCATGAAGCACTATGGGTTGAAAGCAAGCTGGAAGAAGCTGTGTGATGCTCTGGGCAATGTTTCCATCATATTGATCTGTGCCGGACTAACAATTCTGATCTGCAAAATACAGGATTTAAGAATCTGTTGCTGAAGTATCTTCAAGCCAGATTTCACATCACACCTTCAGAGGTTTTGTGAGTCCATGCCTTTATGGTTGAGTTGTTTTGGTGCCACAATATTAGGCAGGTGATTTTCTTGTTATGGCTGACCGATGTAAAGTAACTTCTATATCTTTATTGATGTTCCTTTCTTTACTTTACATGGCGATTGTTGGAGAACTTGAGTCAGAGCTGTTATGGTGGCACAAGGGAGACCTACAGAATGTAGCGCACAGATACTGTGTAACAAGGTTTGATTTATGGTAGCTCTATCTGGTTTCATCCAAATGAGGATGGGTCGCCCCTGGTTTATATGTCAGGGACAAACTTCCTTTTTTTTTTGGCATGCAGTTTTCACACTAGAGCTGATTGGTGTATCCCAACCATCTTTACACATCTATAATTTTTCTGCTCTGATTTAGGGGTGCGCTCAGACTGAGTCAGTCTCTAATACATCAAATTCGTCATTTTGAACCTTTGGCAATGTGCTTCTGGTCCTGTTGGAATGTGGACCTCATATGTTGTCTATTGTAATCATGTTTCCATAAAGAAACCCAAGTTCCTATTTTTAATGTATGGAGCTAGAAACGGTTTTAAAACGTCTAGCATTGTTTTAGTGTACATCACTAAGCTCGTTATCTGTTTTACCGGCTTATTTTCTTTGCCAACACAGTGAGCTTTTCCATTTTTTTCTCATTTTTCCTCTGCTTATGTACACTTGAGAAGAGGAACACTCAGCTACCTTCAGCTGCTGATATTTTAATACGAAATATATGGATGCTTTATATACTGCTTCAGGTGATGATTAGCTAAAATAATTGGTTTGTGCTTTTATAGTAAAGATGCCCTGGCACATTTTATCATTAAATCCATAAATTATACATTCACCCAAATGAAACCTGATGAAACACATTTTAAATTAACAAGTAAAGGTCAGTGGTTGTCATGGCACCCAGTAGGGTGCTTTTTAGATTACGTAAATCAGTGCGCGTTAGTTCGACTCCTGGATCAAACCCATTAATCAGCATTATAAGCAAATTTGGAAGAATTCTAATGAGTCTAGAAAAAAAAAAATTGAACATATTAAGTATGCTAAGGTGGACTAGGCATCGTTGTATTGTCGAACACTGCCTGATTTTTCATGCAGTCAAAGCAGGGGCGGAGCTAAAGGGTGGCCACGTCACACTAACTCTAACCGATGTTGCAGTCATGATGCATTTAAAAAAAAAAAAAAAAAAAATTTATGCAGCAACTTGTAAAACTTCTCGGAAAAGCAACATCTGTCTGAGTCAAGGGTAATGAAGGGAACCGGATCTCTTTGTAGAGCTTTAAATGAAGAGTTAGGAACACAACTCTGAGACTAAGCACTAATTAGACTTCTTGTTCTGCCTGATTGAGTTGTGATTGAAAACTCTAATTAGGTGTTTATCTTCAGCTCTGTCATTATCCTCTCAAAAAAAAAATAAATAAATAAAAATTGAAAGAACACACAAGTGTCCCAATAGCAGTTTGTAAGAGAGAATTATTGTGTGCTGTAGGTCTAGTCATGGCTGATCAGTCCACCATCTGTCTCCATTTTTAATCTTCTTAAAGCGCGCTGTAGTCTGTAGATGTACATTAAAAAAAACAACAACAACAAGCCGTGACGTTATGATGAAATGGATGAAATATGCAGTTCAGTCTAGACTGGAGCGTGAACCAATGTTCACACCAAAACTAATTACAATATTTTTTGTTGTTTATTACCTACAAATAAAATGGCAGGAAGTTGAGAATACAGTACGTACACATTTGTGACAGTGATGGGTCATTCATGAACGATTCATTCTTTTTGAAAGCGTCTTTAATGTGACTCTGAAGAACGACTAGCCTCAGAGAGTGATGCGTGCAGTTTCTCCTGGCTGCGCATGTGTAAAGAATCACAAAATCTCCGTAGGTTATGTTGTGTACCGTACAGGAAACTGAACTGAGTATCGAGAGAGCCGACTGGCACCACTCTGCCCAGATCGTCCTCAGTCTTAATTCTGATCGTGTCTTGTAATGAATTAAACAGACACTTTATATGTCTAAATCACACACACACACACACACACACAAGTGCAATCTTAGCAACACATTCTTCTAAGGAGACATATGGTTTAGACACACGCAGGTGAGCAGAGGCCTTAAATTGAGGAGGAATTGGATTTCCATTAAGACTCCAGAGATTTGTTGAGCATTGAGAAGAAGGGAAAACTTGACACACAACAGAAGTCTGATCTAAATCTGTGTGGAATACTCTGGGTTTGCTTCATTCATTTTGTGATCAATTGCCTTGTCTTTAACAATTGTTTTTTTTTTTTTTGTTTGTTTGTTTTTTGTTTTTTTGATGAGGTGCCTATTATGCAAAATCTATTTTAATCATTTTTACAGTAGATATTTAGATTTTTCTTTCCTGTTTGGGTGGCCATAGACAAAAAAATAAAAAATAAATAAAAAACAAGAAAAAAACTCTGCTTTTTGTCCTTTTCATTTGAACAAATTAGATTTAACCTGTATATAAGGTTAAATCTAGCATACAATTATGCATAAAATGATGCATTATCATGTGTGTGTCTGTGTGTCATTAACTCACTTTGCCAGAATTGACACCTGTACTAAGGTGACTTGTACTCGTAACTCTGCTTGTACGTCACTCGTGGCTCATCTTAGTTCATGCAATTTACTGTACTTGTTAGTACATCAGTAATTTCGGTAGCGTTGTATCTTTATTATTTTTTTCTCCGTGAATTAATATCCCGCTTTCTAATATTCCTCCTTTATGTAACAAAAACCAATATCTGGTATTACTAGAAGCAACGTTGGCTTTTTCATGCAAATACAGGTCAGTATGTCGATCCATTAGTGCTGGAGATTGACATGAGTGTGTGTAAGAGTCTACAGCGATTGGTCTGAATTTTGCATAGCTCTTCACCCTTTAACACACAACGTTCCCCAACATACAGTATCAGCGCTCTTAAACTGTTCTCCTAACAGAGCGAGCATGCAATCATTCCCGGTGAGTCGGTGTTACTGTTGACTCGTTCATGGTGTCAGGAAAAGCAATCATTTTTCTAATTGGGCTATTGTGTATGGATGGTTGCATAATGGCTTCTGCTTTTAGTTTAGTTTTTCTTTTTTTTTTTTTTTTCTTTCATATTTTGCTTGGTTCAGTGTCAGGATGGTAATGGGGACGGTGGGGAGAAATCCCTGTGGGCTAGTAATGTTTTGATCTGATTGTTTTCGACTAAGAGCACTGCATTAATGAAAGTGGCTTACCATGAACGTTGTTTCTCAAATATAAACTTAATACTTAATACTTACTTAACTTAATACTTACTCAATATTTAGTTGTAGTAATCTAAGGTGGTCGTTAGAGATGAGACTATAGCCAATACCAGCCAATACGATATCACGGTACCAGGGTGCTGATTTGATTTGTATTGTGATTTAGTACTGTATAATGATTTTACAAACTGATTTTGATATAGATTAATTTTTTTATTTACTTTTGGATAAACAGCAAATAATCTGCTCCTAACACACTGCACGCTGTCTGGCCGCTGGCTGCCAATGTATAAATAGTTGAAAGTGCACCAATTGTAGAGGATATTTTATGGAGCAATATTTTACCACCTCAAATGCAAACATTCTATTTATCTAAAATGTAAAATCTCAACTTTGGAGGCCGTGTGCCGAGACACGATTTACTGCATCAAAGAATTGCCATAAATCCCTGATTCACTTTTTCATGCATCTGTAGTAGGCAATTAAATAAAAAAAATAATAATAATAATGAAATGTAGGAGTGATCTAACGGCTCAACCAGGCTATCTACTCATTCTGAACATTAACAGGTTATTCACGGTTCTTGATGTTTAGGAGATCGTCTACACAAATATTTCCCAGCATCCCTCAGAACGCAATTAGGGTCAAAAGACGAGAAGAACATGGGACAAATCCACCTAGAGCAGGTTGACCGCCTGACCAGGCATTAATCAAAAAGAAAAGAAAAAAAACAACCCAGAGGTCAAGAGGAACTCTGGAGAAGCTGGAGAGATCACATGGAAGAGGCTGTTCGCAGAAAAACTACTCAGTTAAACTACAGAAGAAATGCATGAGTGAATAAAATGGAAAAGTCAGTGCAATTGCCAAGGAGGTGCGTAAAACCCTGAATTTTTTGGACTTGGCACAAAGTGCCGTGTTTGGCAGAAATCCACGACTCGCGCATTATTGTGATCCCACACAGTGAAGCATGGTGGTGGTAGTGTCATGTTCTGGGGATGCCTTTAATCATCAGGGATTTGATTCTGACAAGCTCGGGCAAAAGTTCCCCCCCCAAAAAAAAAAAAACAAGTGGCAAAGCATCAGGATCCATGTGTGAAAAGCTGAACACAGAAGACAAATGTGCTTACACCAAGTAAAAAAAAGAAAGAAAAAAAAAACAGTAACGTATAGGCAAAACTGGATCAGGGAAAAAAACAAAAAAAAAAACTCATTAACCGTAAACACTGTACAAACACAGGATGATTAATGATGAACTAGAAATAAGTATGACTGTTCAGGTGATTTGTGTGTCTTAATGTTGGCTTACATTTCCGCCCCCTCCCGAAAAGAAAGCATCTCAAAGCCCAGAAGCGAGGACATGCTCGAGAATAAAGCCCATGTGTGTCTTTAAATTTTGCAGGCCCTCCAAAACAAAAGCAAGGCGTAATGAATTGGAAACTGTTTTATTCACCAGAGAACGGTAAGATGTGAAAATTACTTTTAGTGACACACTAGTGTTTAAGTGCAAATGAAATGCTTGGAATTCAATGCTAGGGAGAAAGCACAGGAGTGATTTCAGATGATGTAAAGTGTATGCCCGGTGTACTGTCTTACATAAATGACAGAAAGCCACTTTTTTTTTTTTCTCTCTGTGCTTTAGTGTAAGTGCTTTGTAGAAAATAAGTCACTCGGTGAGACTTTTGGTGTGTTTGTGTTTGTAAATTTAAATTTGGTATACGAAGGGCGTTTAAGTGAAACCAGGACAGTTCTGAGAATAAAACCTCCCTTTATTTCTCTATATAATCCCCTGCTACACTAATGCACTTATCGGAGTTTTTCGCTACTGCTTGGAAACCATTAGTGTAGAAAGGTTTCTCAGTACGCCGGAGCCATGATCAGACTGCCTGCTTCACACCTACAGTGCTGGCCTCCCTGGAACTCCTCTAATTACCAAAACATGTGGATTTCTCAGAAGTCAGGACTTTTCGCGGAATGTAACAATACATACATGTGTTAATACAGTTTCCACAGACAGATGAGTCTCTACCACAAGTCACCTTATCAGTCAATTTGAAAGGATCAGTGACAATCATTCACGGGAACGACTGCAGTGCGCGGTCTCCGATGCCACCTCGGCCAGCAAAGGTCAATTCAAGGACGTATGACCTTATTTAAAACATTCGCATCATGCGCATTTTATTGCGGCTAAAAGGCTCATCGCTGTGCCGTGCGCGTCTCTTCTGTCATTCTGTAAATCGGTTTTATGCCTTTAGTTTACCAGAAATTTCATCACAAGTCTACAAATGTAGCCGTAATTGGGTTGACCACTACTGTACGTAATGATCCTGGCCTATTGTGGGATGTTGCATTCATTTATTCAGGTATTAGTGTGTTATATAAACCATATCAAAAATAAATGTAGGAGCTGCATTAATATGTAGAACTTTGGCTTAAAGATAGTCCAATAGCTTGTGCTGTTATTGCTACTGTATGTTCTGTCTCTTCTCTCACCGTACGCCCAGACCGGCCTAATCAGCATAATCTGCCCTTTAATTCCTGTCTAATTAACCTTCTGATATCATTTGTTTTTACTATTATAGGCTTGCTTAATTGCTTTCAAGGGCTATATTAGTACTTATTCTGAAATCATGACTAAGACAGCTTTGGTTAATTAATGATTTAGTATTTTCAGCACAGCTTGCTGGATTAGCTGAGAGGTTCCGCATTATAGCTGAAATGAGATTTTTGTGATTTATCAATGGGATTTATTCAGCTAAGCTCAGAGACGCTTTCATGTAACATCCATTTCAATGAGCATAAAATTGTACTTTTTAGTTTTTAACAAAGGTAATGCTGAAAGATTTGTCATTGGTTTGGAGCTGACTTCTAGATGATGAAGTGCAAACTTTACTCCAAATAATGCAGTAGACCTGCTCAGGAGATTCCCGTTCTCTCCAGCCGGCTCTCAAACATTATTTATACTGCTTATTTTCTTGGTGTGCATTTTTTTTGAGAATGTTTAATTATAAATAGAAAATGTCATTTCATTAAGCTGGGCCAAAGCTGAGTCAAGTGGAATGCTGTGACTGCATGGAGAGGTGTTTTACGAGCCTGTGCTTGGAGACGTCATTGTCCCAATGTCTCTCTTGTCGAATATGCAGCCGTTATGTTCACTGACACTGGCCGCTCGTTGTGATAAATTTCCATAATAGTTGTGCGTGCGCTCATTCTGCAAGGTCCTCATCAGGGAGGCACTTGTGATTTAACACATCATAAGATTTCATTCAGTGCTGTTAGCAGCGTGTCAGAGGGACGAGAATCAGATACCACGGAGCCAATGCACTTTGCTAGCGCCGTTGTCAGGATGATGAACTGTTTGTCTGAGAGTGCAATGTCGCCTTTTCATTTAGTAACTTTTAGAAGCCTGAGCTATATTAGCTTAAGACCTGTGCGCAGTTTGATAGACAGAAAACTGGAGCCTGTGATGGCGCTCCAGTTACAACGTGTTAAAAATTTGTTAACAAATTGTTGCAGTTGGATGATGCTGGACTGGCCGAATTACGGTATAATAATCGACAATGATCAACCAGGACCTTCATCAGGACATGTTTCCATTTTCGGTTCCATCGGGACGGTTTCACTTTACCCTGAAGACGGTCCTGGCCTCGGCTGATGCAGACAGATGTTCTCCTTTGGGCTTGTGACTGCAGTCGACCCAATAGTTCAGGAATTTCCGACAGTCTACCTGAGCCTCCAATAACCATCTGGATTTCATATTAACTTAAAGACATCAACTGTTGTATAGAACGTCCGGCTGCTTAACACACACAGAATGACTGCAAAATAGTTCCTGCTATCCGTTATCACCCAAATGAGGAGGAGTTGCCTGTTGAGTCTGGTTCCTCTCAAGGTTTCTTCAGGAAGCCTTTCATTGCCGTCGTCGTCGCCCCTCGACTTTCTCTTTAGGGACAATCTGATCATTTTGCTTCGTCCACACTTTTCACGTTCCATAATTCTCGTTTGATTGTGTAAAGCTTGTTTGCGACAATGCCGATTGTTAAAAAGCGCTATACAAATAAAATTGAATTGTATGTTTATCAAATGAATCGACATTTAATGATGAACAATATGGTGACATCAACATCACATGTCACATGTAGAATTGATTTATTTATTTATTTTTATTTTTATAAAGCTTTAGATCATAGTTGTCCTTGACACGTCTAATACACATTCCTTCCTTTCTTCACACTCATTCTCAGGAAGTTGCAGGTAGGTTGTGTAAGGGAGGACCCCTAGAGGGCGCCAAAGCACCCAAAGACCTTTTTGGTTGTAGTTTAATTTGACTTCAGTTCCCAGTTTGCACCTCGGTCAGGTGACGTGGGCGCTCACCTGAACCGAGTCAGTTATTAGTTTCCTTATAAATAGCTAGCTTTTAGTCCTTTCCGTTGTCTTGCATTTGTTACAGTACGTTAATTCTAAGGTATGATCATTCGTGTTTTGGTTTATTTTACATCAAAGTATTCTGTTTGTTTTGTTCCCTGGTTTCAATACAAAGGCTTCTGCTGAACCTACGACCTCTGCATTTATGCCTCGCAAACAAAGATGTGACAGGTTAGTGGCTGGGGTCCATCTCGTCATACGATACATCATGTGTCATCTTACATCATTCTAAACCTCCCATTAAACAGGCATCTAACCTTCAGCTGCCCCTATATTCCATTGTCAGTTTAGGTCAGCAGTTGACTAAAATCCTGATGCACCTTTTTTTCCCCTGACATGTGTGACGCATTACATTTCCATGCTTGTTTAATGAGTTAGTGAATTACCTTCATAAGTCTGAGTGTGGGGTGTTCGTTTTTGTTATTAAGAGCTAGTTATCACGCATACTTGAGCCGATTTTCTGGACTGCCTGTTCAGATTATGGAAATTAGCTTCACGGGATTTCCGCAGCATGCCCAGTTTTTGTGCGCGTGTGTATACTGGTGTCTGAAACAACAGCTTGCCTTTGGTTTAACGTGGCTTTCACACTCGTTACACTGCAACTTATCAAATATCACTTGATCCCGCATGGTGAGTTTTGAGGGATAATTGTGAGCACAACTTATATGTAATGGGTGTTCGAGTCAAATCAGGAATTGATTCATTGTCTTACATATGAAGCCATAACTGATACTGAACACGGTACAGTGATGAGACTCTTAGCCGCAATGAAAGATTTGCAAAACATATCCTAAAGAAGTCAGTACGTTTGTAAATAACCGAGGTGGCTGTTCACACAAACATTCAGCGAGTGGAACGCCTGATCCTTGAAAATGGTCAGATAACTTGTCTCTGGGAACCGTACTGTACGCCCGATTATTCACCAACACCACTTGCACATTACATTACTGGAAGTTATTGCCAGATCCCCGGTACACCCCTGACCGTTCGCCAAGCTCTTTTGACATGTATGGATCTTTAAAGGAGTTCCTGAGAGGCCAGTGTTTCAGATGTGAAACGAGCAGTCTGTTCATCAATCTTGCAGGGGATTATGTAGAGAAATAAGGAGAGTTTTAACTCTCATAACTGTTCTACGCTTCAAGTTCATTCATAATTTTATCCAGAAATGTTTGGTCCTTAAGAGCAGTGGCCTCGAGGACAAGGTCAGACGTGACGCACAACTGACACATGCCTCATTTTGGGACATGGGAAATTTCAACGGATTCCAACGGCACAGGGTGATGTTAGATTTCATTCAATTTCATGGGACATGAAGCCATGGAAACACTAACCCTGGCCCTGACCCTAACCTTGTTTTTATGGCTTCATCGAAATTGAGTCATCCGGATTTCAATGAATATGCAAACAGTGGACGATGTTGGTCTGTCTGCGTCTTTTTTTAGTTATGCAACATACAAGATGCTGCAAATATTCCGACCTGTTACTCATCAAAGAAAGAACCTTGAATGTGTGTAAGCTGTAAACTGCATCTAATACTCGGATGCCATTGAGCAATGCTCTGACTCGGTGCCATTCTCTTTCAGGCTAAAAGTGTACCTTTTAATAAATATCCAAGCTGTTGTTGCATGTATTTTCATCAGGGAAGTGAAGGAAGAGTGGGTGATGTGGGAGGAAATATGAAAGTGATGCAACAGGCAACCGAAGAAGAGGAATTGCTGTGCTGTACTGCAGTGCTATGCTTAGGATTACCTTGTATTTATTTGACTATATATTACTTTTGCATAAGACTTTAGAGACCTTTTCTATAATAATAGATTAGTTTGGTGGTTAATTAGAGACTGATGAATCGTGTCATGAATGTGATGAATTCTCATGCATTTAACTGCACTACAGTAAGTTAATGTGCTTCATCAGGACCAGGCAGGGTTTGTTTAGCTTAGAAAAAAATCTATAGAGGTTTGTGAGAGGACCTACTTCTCCCTTTCCTGCTTAATATTCCATCAGGTAGTTCAGGGCGTGCTGTCAAGATGGGATGGAGTCGCTAGGATACAACCACAAGCAGTTTATTAAACAGATCCGAATCAGCATAAAGAATCATAGCCAGGACAGGCAAGGTTCAATAAACACAACAGGCTGCTACATGTCGGTGGAGGGTTTTGTCTTATTATGATAAATGGAAAACACAGACCAACCCTGAGACTCGGGCACTTTATCTTCATGAATGTCTGGAGTATGCATTCCAAGAAGCTACAGACTAGAGCGCTGTCTTAGTCATCACAGGTTTTTAATAAATTGGACATTGAAACTGTTTCCGACTCGTGCACCGGAGAAGGCGATGCAGTACACGACATACATAAAAGATGACCTGATTGTTATTGCGGGAAACATTGAATCTTACACTGAGCAACTTTAAGATACATCATGTAGCATTCGAAAGATTCCCAATGCAATCCTGAGCTGCACTGTTTGTGAATTTTTTTTTTTTTTTTTTACATTTTTCCTGGTTATTGCATGAGTTTCCTCAAAGTTCTCTGGTTACCCATCAGCATTCCAAAAAGAATGAAAGATTGAAAGAGTGATTCTCACGAAATCTTGGTTTCAAAAATTTCAAGCATGAAAATTTGAATAATTCTTAAGTAAAGTATTTGCAAACATTAATTAAAAAAAAACATACTGACCATTTAACACCTTTTTGAACATAATTTCCAAGATAAGTCCTAAAAAATCTCATTACTGCAACACTCGAAAAAACATCAACACTGGTAGAAAAGTAAATAAATTATTATTATTTTTTTTTTGGAATTATTAAGAGTCATGCACATTTACTTGAAGTTCTGAAATATTTATTTTTAATTTAAGAGTTTTCAAAATTTTTGTTCATTTCTCTCCACAATGTACCGCAACACCTTCCACAATTTACAAATGTATATATTTTTATCATATCGAGTTGATTATATCGATAAAACCTGACATTTTTTCAAAATGTCGTGACAAACCTGAAAGAACATAATTTGTAGATTCTGCACATGCATTTAAAACAAAAGTACTATTTTCCATTGATTAAATTAACATCTAATGAACATCTGATTTATACTGTAGGTTTCGGAAATTGGGGTAATTATTTCAGTAATAAGTTTACTAGTATGAGATTTAGTCTGAGATAATGCAGAAAAAAAAACAGATATTTGCACAATCATGTATTCAGGTTCAAAACAATTTTATTGTGCAGTGGTTCAAAAGTACAAAAGCCACAAAAAAAAAAAAAAAATGAAGAAAAACATTAAAACAGAGTAAAATTTCAATGTGTACCTAAAAAAAATATCAACCATTTTACCATGGCATTTAAAAAAAAGAAAAGAAAAACTGAAAAAAAAAAATAGCACATTTTGATTTGTGAAAACCTGTATCTTACAGTATGCATCACGTGTATAACAGTTCTATAATGAAAGGCAGCGAGGTGGAAAAGTAAGAAAGTAAAGAGGAAGGCCAAAGAGGATGTTCTGGATATGGATGTGATAAATGAGAATATGAAGTTAGTGGTTGCAAGTGTTGAGGATATAGAAGATGGGGATAGGTGGAGAGAGATGATGAATCTAACACTGTATGGTGTTTTTTACTTTTTTTTATTTATTTTTTTTTTTTACGGTTCTTCCTTCTGTACTCCTCAAGAAGTTCTGGGTTGCTGCATAATGTTTCCCTGAACTTTGTCAATCTGCATTTGCCAAAGCTTTTTTTTTTTTTTTTCTCACTTGCTGACTGTCTACAATGTAACAAATCATAAAGCAAAATATCAACAGGTAGTAAATTTGAAATTCATATTAAATTCATAAGAGATATTTAATTTAGTCATTTAGTCATACACAATATGCCTAAATTCTCATTCCAGAAACAGAAGTTCTATTTTCAATGTGTAGAAAACTCCTTGTTTTGGTAATGAGAATCACAATGTCATTGTAACACCCGTACCTCCACGGATCAGGGGAATAAGATCAAGTTCCCCGGATTACTGAGTTGACTCTTTGTCCCCACCTAGTGTGTCTATGTATTCACTACCAACACTTAAGCACTTAAGCACTAAACACGAACACCTGTGATTCCCTTGTGTGTCTACTATTTATTCCAGTCGAACCCGTAGGGCTTCGTCGGTTCACTGTTGTGCACCTTATGTTTGTCCTCACTTGTTCCCTCTCCTTGTTATATGTTAAACACGTTAATGATTCTCTTCTGCCCGTCTCGCTCCCAGGATTGAGCAGTGTCTGCAGGTGTGGGACTCTGGGAGGAAGGAAAGACCCTCAAGAGTCACAAGGACAGTACAAGAGTTTCCTTTGATTTCCACTTATTCTCCAGAAGCCGAAACGGTTCACGTTCGCCCACCTGCAGACCCTGCCTGGGAAGCCTCGCTCGGCGTTGCCGTGAGCGTTACGGGACTTTGTTTGGTTTTGTTTCTTTTTTGTGTTTTTTTGTTTGTTTTGAGAGAAAAAAGAATATTCAATAAAAACCCTGCTTATACAAATGGATTCTGCATCTGCGTCTCACTCGAATCAGGAAGACATGACAGATGAACCGACCATACCAGACGCAGCAGGAACCCCGCTTCCTGAGGACGAAGCCCCCGTCCTCGATTACATCCGAGGCCAACAGAATAAGATTGACGGGTTGGCCAGAGCCGTTAATGACCTGGCGCGCGGGATGGAACAACTTATGCACCGCTTGCCTTCGCTCTGCGCGCCAGGTCCGCGCTCCACACCGCTACCACCTCGCCCGAACCCCCCGGAAAGGTATGACGGGAATCCGGAGGGGTGCAAGCGGTTTCTCCTGGCCTGTGAGCTGTGGCTCCTGGATTTCCCGAACATGACGGATCTACAGAAGATCAGCTTCGTCACGCAGCAGCTCACAGGAACCGCTATGGATTGGGCCGCGGCGGTTTGGAGCGCTGGCAGAATCGCGGCATCCAACTACCCGCAATTTCTTTCGGAGTTCCGCACGGTGTTCGACCACCCCGATCAGGGCAGAACGGGGGAACAACAGCTGCTGAGGCTGAAACAAGGGACTGCAACAGTGGCGGATTATGCGATCCGTTTTCGGGTACTGGCCGCGGAGAGTGGCTGGTGTGACCGCAGTCTCCTCGCTAGATTCAGGGATGGGCTACAACCCGAGGTCCAGCTAGAATTGGCCTGCCGGGATACGGGCATGTCCCTGGATGAGTGCATCACGCTGGCCATCAAACTAGACCAGCACCTCCGCAGCCAGAGACGACACATCTCCCCAAAAACCCCGCCCAAACGGTCGGAGTTCCGCCATCGTCCCAGCCTCAGCACCCCCGCGACGGAGCCTCGGGAAGGAACTCCGGGAGAACCTATGGACCTCGGCACATCCCGACTCACGGCCCAGGAGAGGAGACGACGCATACAAGAGGGGCTGTGCTTGTACTGTGGGGGGGAAAAACATACCATAAATCACTGCCCCTTACTCCAAAAAGTAATACACATCACACCTCCACGCACCCATCACTCCTTCTGTGTTAAAGCACAATTGTCGTATGCTAACCAGTCTATGTGTGTCTTTCCCCTTGTAGATTCTGGGTCGGCTGGAAATTTTATAACATCTTCTCTTCTTTCCTCGCTACAGGCTCCCTTGTCGAAGCTACCAGCCCCTATCGCAATTAAAGCTTTGGATGGTCATAACCTTCGGCATTCTCCTATTAAACAAATCTCTGCGCCCCTCCGATTAACTTTTCCCGGTCATTCCGAGGAACTAAAATTCTTTGTACTCCCTCGGTCAGATCATTCCGTCGTGTTGGGTCTCCCATGGCTCAGCTCTCATAATCCTAATTTTGATTGGGAAAAATCTCGCATCCTATCATGGGCCCCTAGATGTGCTAAAAAATGTATACCGCCTACATTGACGGTCCAAACCACATCCATTGAAAGCCCGCTAGCCCTAGTATCAATAGAAGTACCATCTGAGTATGCACAGTTTCAAGACGTGTTTAGCATTAGGGCAGCCGCACGACTTCCCCCTCATCGGCCGTGGGACTGCGCGATTGAGATTTTGCCGGGGAAAACACCGCCGAGCTCGCGTGTTTACCCATTGTCCGTGGAGGAGACACGGGCTATGGAGGAATACGTGAGTGAAGCTCTCCAGCAGGGTCTTATCAGTAGATCCACGTCCCCCGCCTCGGCAGGGTTCTTCTTTATCGATAAGAAAGGGGGGGGTTTACGTCCCTGTATTGATTATAGAGGTCTCAATGCAGTAACAGTAAAATACAAGCACCCACTACCGTTGGTACCGACCGCCATCGACCAACTCCAAGGCGCCTCTGTTTTTTCTAAACTCGACCTCCGCAGCGCCTATAACCTCGTTCGTGTGCGTAAGGGCGATGAGTGGAAGACGGCGTTTAGCACTACATCTGGCCATTACCAATACAACGTGATGGCTTATGGATTGGTAAACGCACCTGCGGTGTTTCAGGGGTTCATGAACGACGTGTTTAGGGATATGTTAAACCGATATGTGATAGTTTACTTGGATGATATCTTGGTTTACTCTCGGTCATACTCCGAGCACGTCCAACATGTAACTGCCGTCCTTCATCGATTGCGCAAACACGGGCTCTATGCGAAGGCGGAGAAGTGCGAGTTCCATAAAAAGGAGATCGCATTCCTCGGCTACCGCATAGGGCCACTGGGGGTCGAAATGGAGACGTCCAAGGTGAAGGCGGTGCAACAATGGCCGGAACCCCAATCGGTAAAGGCGCTACAGAGCTTTCTGGGTTTCGCTAACTTTTATAGACGCTTTATCCGGGGTTTCAGTATGCTGGCAGCGCCGCTAACAACCCTACTAAAGGGGAAGCCTAAGCGTCTGCGTGAGTTTCCGCCGGAGGCACGCAGAGCGTTTCAAGATCTGAAGACCGCATTCACTACGGCACCCATTCTAAAAATCCCCGACCCAACCAAGCCTTTTTTGGTTGAAGTCGATGCCTCTGAAGTGGGGATTGGGGCGGTGCTGTCACAGCGTCATGGCAACCCAGAAAAACTCCACCCTTGCGCTTTCTTTTCGCGTAAACTAACCCCTGCCGAGCGCAACTATGATATCGGCAATCGCGAACTGTTAGCAGTAAAAGCGGCGTTAGAGGAGTGGCGGCACTGGCTAGAGGGAGCCGATCACCCATTCGTAGTGCTGACCGATCATCGCAACTTAGAATATATCCAACAAGCAAAACGATTAAACCCTCGCCAAGCCCGATGGGCTCTGTTCTTTACTCGCTTCCGCTTCACTATTACTTACCGCCCCGGGTCAAAAAATAAGAAAGCAGATGCTTTATCCCGGTACTACACAGCCCCTGGGGAACCCATAGAGCCCGAGCCAATCCTGCACTCGTCTCTCGTGGTGGCACCGATCATGTGGGACCTCGACTCGGAGATTGCAGAAGCGGCACGGTCCCACGCCGCGCCGCGACAATGTCCTCCGGGGAGAACCTACGTGCCGGTGTCCCTACGAGAACAGGTAATCATTCACGCACACACGAGTGCAGCGGCCGGACACCCCGGGATCATTCGGACTTGTAGACTGCTAGAGCCAAAGTACTGGTGGCCAAATATGCGGAAGTCAGTAGAAACAGTGGTTTCGTCTTGTGCAGTTTGTGCAACCTCAAAAAATCCTAGACACCTGCCGGTTGGTAAATTAATGCCGTTAGATACTCCTCACAGACCGTGGTCCCATATCTCAGTGGACTTTGTCACGGATCTGCCTGTATCTAAGGGCTACACCACTATTCTAGTCGTGATCGATCGGTTTTCCAAGGGGTGTAGATTTATCCCTTTCGGCTCCCTCCCGTCAGCCTTCCAGGTAGCAGAAGCCTTATTTTCAACCGTGTTTCGCTGCTATGGTATCCCCGAAGATATCGTATCCGATCGTGGGCCCCAATTTATCGCACGAGTCTGGAAAGCTTTCTTTCAGAAATTGGGCACCACTGTTAGCCTAACGTCGGGCTATCACCCCGAGTCTAATGGTCAGGCCGAGCGGACTGTCCAGGAGCTCGGAAAATATCTTCGAGCATATTGTAGTAGCCGTCAACACGAATGGGCAGAATGCTTAATCTGGGCGGAATACGCGCAAAATTCGCTACGTCACTCCGCTACCGGCCTAACGCCCTTCCAATGTATACTTGGGCATCAACCCCCGCTCTGTCCCTGGGATGCCACACCCACCGAAGTCCCTCGGGTGGACGATTGGTTTAAAAGAGCGGAAAAGGTATGGGAAGAGGCCCACACTAAGATCTCTCAGGCAGTTCGTCGCTTTAAGAAATTTGCCGATAGACGACGAAGGGAAAGTCCTCCGCTCCAGGTAGGCGATAGAGTATGGCTCTCCACAAGGGACCTTCACTTGAATCTTCCCTGCCGTAAGCTCACACCCCGCTATATAGGTCCCTTTCCTATTTTAGCCCAAATAAACCCTGTCTCTTTTAAACTACAACTACCAACCCATTTACGCATCCACCCTGTCTTCCATATCTCTCTTCTTAAACCAGTGACCCGGGGACCGCTGGACGAAGGTGTGGCGGAACCAGCAACCCCAGCAGCCGTGGAGATTGAGGGCGCTCCGGCGTTTCGAGTCAAAAAACTACTAGACTCCCGGAGGAGAGGGGGTTCCCTTCAATATCTGGTGGAATGGGAGGGGTACGGCCCGGAGGAGCGGAGCTGGGTGCCAGCAAAGGACATCTTGCATAGAGGGCTCATTAGGGATTTCCATCTGGAAAGACCGGAACGCCCGGCGCCGCGACGTCCGGGTCGTCCCCCTCACCGGCCATCCCATCAGGTAGGTGAGCCTCGACTCCCTCCGGTTACACGGAGACAGCCCTCACACCCCCTCTCGGGAGCCGGTCCTGGGGGGGGGGGTACTGTAACACCCGTACCTCCACGGATCAGGGGAATAAGATCAAGTTCCCCGGATTACTGAGTTGACTCTTTGTCCCCACCTAGTGTGTCTATGTATTCACTACCAACACTTAAGCACTTAAGCACTAAACACGAACACCTGTGATTCCCTTGTGTGTCTACTATTTATTCCAGTCGAACCCGTAGGGCTTCGTCGGTTCACTGTTGTGCACCTTATGTTTGTCCTCACTTGTTCCCTCTCCTTGTTATATGTTAAACACGTTAATGATTCTCTTCTGCCCGTCTCGCTCCCAGGATTGAGCAGTGTCTGCAGGTGTGGGACTCTGGGAGGAAGGAAAGACCCTCAAGAGTCACAAGGACAGTACAAGAGTTTCCTTTGATTTCCACTTATTCTCCAGAAGCCGAAACGGTTCACGTTCGCCCACCTGCAGACCCTGCCTGGGAAGCCTCGCTCGGCGTTGCCGTGAGCGTTACGGGACTTTGTTTGGTTTTGTTTCTTTTTTGTGTTTTTTTGTTTGTTTTGAGAGAAAAAAGAATATTCAATAAAAACCCTGCTTATACAAATGGATTCTGCATCTGCGTCTCACTCGAATCAGGAAGACATGACAGTCATGTTAACCTTCTGACATCAGAATATTTAACATCGAACTGGAGAGATATTGTATATAAAAAGATGATCTTACCTGGTAGCCATCTTGAAGTAACTGTCCCATGTGCTCCATCACTCATAATCAAACTTTATTTACATTCTGGATGTGTGTTTAAACGGTCCTTAAAAAATGTTGCAGAGGATGGGAACATCAGGCATGGACACATTGTTTTCAATAAATTAATACTCAGCCAAAAAAAAAAAAAAAGTCATCTAAAATAATCCAATAGAACATCCTTTTTTTTTTTGTTTGTTTTAATTACAACATAACATACATTAAAGCACAGCTGAACATGAGAATGAGAATTTTTGCAGAAAATGCAGTCAAATAAAAATTCATTCTTATATTGAAATGACACTGTGCAAGGTGGAGAACAGTATTGTCTTCATTCTGATGCTTTTTTTTATATTACTAAATTACACATTTGATATATAAAATCATTAGTGACGTGGTGTTTTAATGGTTTCGTGAGAATCACCCATCTCTGTTAATTTCTTCTGTATGGGAATGAATGTGCTTGGTTCCCTGAGACAGACTGCCATCCCATTTTGAATGACTTCTTTTTCACATTTTTCCCAGCCTATACTCCAGATCCATTGGGACTCTGGTCAGGACAAAAGTGGTTTCTGATGGTCACAGGGTACAAGACCATGCTTGAAGGAAATTAGTCAAAAAACCTAATTTGAAAACCAAGCACACAACAAAGGCTTAGAAATTTTGCAATTGCAGAAACACTGACAAGACTTCACAAAGTAATGGTTTACATGGGTGGATACAGTGAGAATCCCATAAGTAAGACAAGAGGCAGCTGATGGTATTCATACCTTGGATATTGAGTCGCCTAGAGCAGATCCAGACTTGTCCGTGCCAAGCCATTGAAGCTATGGATAGGACGCTACACCATATCTGATGTTTGTCCCAGGGTGGTGCTGTAGGTGGCCGATATCAGGGTTGGCCCTTATCTTAGGATTCCACAGGGAGGCTTAGATCCCGGATGTTGCCTCTTCTAGGGTCATGCACATCCCAGGTAGGAGGCAAGGTAACGTGCAGGGTTCTTCAACTCCAGTCCTGGGGGGGAAGTGTCCAGCACAGTTCAGTGAGTCTTCTGCTCAAACACAGCTGCTTTAAACAATCTGTTAATTTTCAGGTTCAGTGGGTATGTGTAAGTGTTGATGAATTACAAATGATGCGGCATACTGGCCCTCCAGGACTGCTATTGAACAACTCTGGTCAAGAGCATACTGGGGAAATCAAGTGACACTGATTGAGCCAAGATGTTTTATCCAAATGGAAACTATCTTTCTTTGGCCTTTCTTTGGTTTTGATCATTGAAAGGCCAAAGAGGACATCATTTAGCTTGGGTACATGCCTCTGTCCATAGCTTTGTGAGGGGTTTCACGGAAATGGCAGAAACTTATGCGACTGAAATTGGCCTAAGCATGTAGAGTATGACTGGTGCATGAATCAGTTTGGCACTTTTGCTCTGCTTCTCCTGGAATCTCTGAACTGACAATTTGCTTGCAATTAATAGCCTGAAATCATTCTGCTTGAGCTTTTTCCTGAAGACAATCCATACTTGGGAGCTAATTTGGGCTTTGGGAAGTGGCTTCTTCACTGTGTATGATAATGTTCCAGTGCCACAAACACGGTATATCAATACCGTTGCAGCATGACAGTATTCGCACACTCAAGAAAAAGCCCAACAGTATCTTTAGCAATGAAGCCATTAATAAGTAAAACTGGAATAAATAAATTACTAGCAATAAAAACCAAGCACCAATTCTAACTTCTACATTGTTGTTTCGGCCTCACAAATGCTCCTGAGAGTCCTTTCCACAGCAGCAGCAGTTGACGAGGATAATTTGCTAGAGTTCTGGGCTCAAGCCCTCGCGTCAGGCCCATGTAAGAGTGCAGGTCCCTGGGGCCAATGCTAAATCGAGCCTTAGGATTCCAGAGCAGAGTAAGCTGAAGCTTGTGTATTTAGCGGAGCAAGGTTTGTGTATTTATCTAAATCTGAGTCTCCAGCGTAACGGCTCTCGAGCTAGCTCTTGTTGTATTACCTTGTCTTTCCATCTTGCAGTTTGCTTTTAGTATTCACACTGTAATAAGATTGTTAATGCATTATTGAGGCTTTATTTCAGTTTTTAACATGAACGGCACCTGTAGCACATCATTTGTTGTTTTTTAGGATCTGAGTCTAGCTACATGGCTAGAGATATTACTTCATACAAATCTCACATCATTCATGTCACTTGATTTATTCAGACCGAAGAAGGCAATTCAATGAAAGAGATCAGATTAAAAAATAATAATAAAGTACTGGTTAATGTTGGCTTCAAACGGTATGTGCAGTTATACAGGTATTATACTCCATATTGTCTAGACTACAGGGGTATTGAAATGTTCGTATGATGTATTTTGTGAATGCATCTTCAAGTCTAATCTGTAATTGAGCCTATGCAGTGTACAGTGTCTGGATGATTATCAAGTGCATTGCGACAATAAACAAACGCATATTATTGAATATTGTATTATTGAATGTTTAAAGGAATTCCAGTATGTTGTACCTAATTTTATTTAAGAATCAGTAGTATCAGTATGGATGTCAGAATGTGATTTTTATTCATGTAAATGACCAATTCATTGTAAAAACAAAAGCCCCAGAACTACTGTGATTATTGGCTAATATTTCTGCTTTGGTTCTGGTCATTGGGGAACACAGAGTTTATGATGTCATGGACTATGAAGACAAATACCAGCGGTATCTGCTTGCTTTTCGAGACTTAACTGACCTACAGTACCATCAATTTACTCTTGCCACGAACTCTCTTTGTGGCAGCGATCGGAAAAGTAGAACCGTATAGTCTGAAGGTACAAATTAGTCTTTAAATATTGTCGCACTTCATAAAAAAATAACTATTTTGACCCAAGCTGTGGATAAGATTTGAACCCGAGGCGGATGCGAATCCCAGGTGTGACTGAGAACCGAGGAGCTCGCGAGTCTCAGAGCAATTTAAACGCGAACTGAAACCGAGCAGAGCGTAGATAACGGATGACTTTGCTGCCGCTTTCCAGACACCTATTAGCCAGTATCCATCTCACCACACTTCTCTCTCTTCCTCTCGCCATCCCTCCTACCCTCTCTGCTATAGCAATATGAGTCATGAGGTAATTAAGGGACAATGTGAAAGACATAAAAACCCCCTCAACAGATCTGTCACAGTGATGTCCTCCATCCACTATGCCCTTTGCATTTTTTATTTTTTTTGTATTTTATGCATAACCCTGATTGATAAACTGTCCTGCTACAATCATGCATCAAGGCCGGCTTTGAGATGCCCATGTATTGGGGAAAATTATTTGTATAGGGCTTTGCCTATGGCCGTAACACACGTCTCGGAGGCATAGGATGAAAAATAACCCATGTCTGTCCCTTTTTTTTTTCTTATTAAAACAGGACAAAAACCAGTGATATTTGTCCTGATGTGTTGAAGAAATCTATTTAAGTTTCAAAGCAAGACCTATACCTGATCTCATACTTTTGTTCTGAAAATAAAGAATTGATATAATTTATAAATCTTTCCTGATTTTTATTTCTGTTTACACTGTAAAACAATCCTGAATGCATTCAAAATATACATATTGATATTGAGATGTATCTGCTATATATGATCTGTAAAGTCTTCATAACGCCTCTAATCCGAGGTGCTGGTTGTTAATTGGTGCTTTCTGAGACTGGTAACATTAAATGAACTTCTCTTCCACAGGAGAGGTAAGTTTTGGTCTTGCTTTCCTGGGAGGGTCTTCATGAGAGCCAGGTTTATCGTGGTGCTTGATGGGTTTTGCGAATGAACTTGACACAATACTGTTCTTGAAAGAACTATTCCAGAAAGGTTGACCTTCATATGTCTTAAAATGACGGTCAGCGTTGTAGATACTTAATTACCTAAAGCCGTATGTTTAATTTCATAGTTTTGAAAAAAAGTTCTAGAATGTAGAAAATAAATCACTAAACAAAACCCATTGAATTAGGGGTGAATCCAAACTTTTGACTGGTACTGTTTTTATGTAAAAACATCCTTCCTTTTATACATCCTGGACATTGAAAGATTTTGATGGAACCATCTTTCTTTTTCTAAATTTATGATGGAAGATTGGACAGATCGGAGGAATTAGTACAGAGCTCATCATCCCATCTGCCTACAATTTCAACAAGCATAGAGCAGCTCAATTCAGGAAAAAGCTTTCAAACCGGTAAGAAATTACATCAAGTTCAATATTATATCATTTATTACAGCATTATAAGCAATTGTTCAAAACAAATACAAGAATTTTACTGTTGTGTCTATATGGACAGTTTCTTTATAACAAATATCTTAGTTATAGTTTATGGCCATCTTTTTTTTTTTTTTTTTTTTTTCTCAAGGCAGAGGTGAAAAGAGACTTGTTCTTTATTAAAACACACTTATTTTTTAAAAAACACACTTGTTCTTTATTAAATAATATTTATTTTATTATATATATATATATATATATATATATATATATATATATATATATACATTTATATATTATATATATATATATATATATATATATATATATATATATATATAAATGTATTTTTCTTTTTATAAAGAAAACGGCAAGCACTCTGGTATAGAAGGAAAAGGACATTTTGATCATGCTGTTATTTAAAAAAAATCCACTTTGGTGTGATAACAGTAACTCTGTTTCTCATTAGGCAATATCACACTTCTTGTCTCATGCACAGGCTTCCTGTCACAGCGTGCTCCAGTGTAGTGTTCCTTATATAAAGACGTTGAAATGTAAGTGTCACTTTTTATTACATATTCCTGCAGTCTTCGTTAAGGGTTCGTTGAATATTTAAGGGTGGTTTCCTTTTAATTCTGCTTAATAGACAGTATACACACTTCACTAAATACATTGCATGATAATACAGCCCTGTATTATTTATTATATACTGTACCCACACATGCACACACATGTGGTAGCTGTGTCGCCTGCCATGCGGAAGGCCCAGGTGCGATTCCCAGCCAGTGACCAAACCCCAGCCGGTGTAGGTTCCAGGCCCGGATAAAATGTGACGTGTCAGGAAGGGCATCCAGCGCCAAACCTTTGATGTGGCAACAGAGGTGACTCTCGGTCTTCCTTTCCTGGGGCGGTCCGCATGTCAGCCGGTTTCTTTGTAGCGCTTGATGCTTTTTGTGACTGCACTTGGGGACAATTTCAAAGTTTTCCCAATTTTTCGGACTGACTGACCTTCATTTCTTAAAGTAATGATGGCCACTCGTTTTTTTCTTTACTTAGCTGCTTTTTTCTTGCCATAATACAAATTCAAACTCTTTCAATGAGAAGGTGTGTCCAAACTTTTGCTCTGTACTGTATATAAAATAGTGATTTTGTTGCGGTGTACAGTATTGTGACATAGTTCTAAAGAGCTTTAAAGTATGCTTTTTCTTTTTTTTTCTTTTTTTGTATCGTTGCGGAAAAAGTAGAGCACAAATAAATTTCAGTTTGAGCTTTGTAGACCTGTAGTCAGTACCAATCCTGCAATAACAAAAGTATCTCATTTTTATTTAATTGGAACTAAGAGGCACTGCTTTGTTTCAGTAACCACATTAGATGCAGCACCAAACTTCATCAACTGCAAAGGCTTTGCCAATTCTTCTCTCTCTCTCTCACCCACCCACCTACCCCATTGAAATTCGCTCTACACAGCAGCCCATTGCTCTGTCACAACCCATTAACACTGAGACAACAAGTAACAACAAACAAAGCCGAGGCGAGGCACCAAGAAAATTAAACCGTACAAATGTAAAAGGATGTGGAACAAGGAGAGAACTAAAGCAGTTTAGAACAATGAAGTGGGAGGGAGGAATGGCGAGAGAGAGGAAGAAAAAGAGAGAAGAAGGGCTTCTTGTTTTTAATGGTCCTTTAAACCAATGCAGAAAGAAAACTGAGATTAAAGTACAGTTTTTCTTTTGACCAATTCTTAATCCACTCCTGTAGTTAGTATCCAATGTAGCATAGCGAGCGAGAAGCTGATTGAGTAGAAAGCAAAATACTGTATGATATCAAGAATAGGGAAAGTGCAAGGTGGTGAATGGTGCATTTTGGGGGGTGGGGTGGGGTGGGGTGGGGGGATGGGAGTTAAACTATTTACACTTTCTATGACAGTTTCATAAGTGGGCAGCAGCACAGATCAAGACTCAAGTAGAAAAGACTGGAGGACAAAAAACGGAATGCATGATTGAAAATATATAAATTCAATTTTATTTGAATATTTGAATCAAGCCGAGGGTAACGGTTGCGAAGGAAAACTTCATAAACCTGAGAGGAACCAGATTCAACAGGGAACCCATCCTCATTTGGGTGGTAACGGATAGCAGGGCAATTTGGGTGATAATGGCGGCTGGAAGTTGACTATAACAGAAGATGTCTAAATTAATATGCAGTCCAGTTCGGCACCAGGAAGAATCCGACAGGTGCAGACGGGGTCTGGATCAGCGGGAGCTCAGGAGCAGCTTGTGTAGATCCAAATCATCAACGAAGCAGAATCCAGCTGGAGCTGGTCCTTCTCTGGATGCCTCTGGATTCTTGTAAGGGTTGGCCTCTGTCTACTGGAGCTGGCACAATCTCCAGATACCTCAGGATGGGTAGGAAAAAAAAGAACAGATGGGAAAAAAACTCACGGTTCATGATATTAGCAGCACTACAAGATAATGTGCATTTAGATGTACTGGAGTACGAGGTTACGGGATAAATTCTGTGTATTATGTCTTTAAAATCTACTTTTAAACTGGGAGTCTGATTCCCGAACACTGTCAGGAAGGCTATTTCAAAGCTTAGGCTTAGACTACCAAAAGTCCAGAGTTTTGTGATCTTAAGGAACATGGATTGTAACCTGTCGGAAGACTGGCTAGATACGTTGGAGCTAAACCATTTAGAGCCTTGTCCGTAAATAGTGCTAGTTTGTAATCAATTCTAAACTTAACAGGCAGTCAGTGCAGGGATGAAAATATTGGGTTATATGATCATATTTTAAGCAAGGCCCTTTACCCTATCTGTAACACTGTGCCGTGAGGTATATGGGATGAATAAAGGCTGTCAGTGGATGGAGTCTTTTTAGACAGCAAGTGACCAGTAAATTCTTTAAGTTAGAAGCAGGAAAAATGGGCAAGCACAAGGATCTGAGAGACATTAGAGTCACATTCTGATGGGTAAAAGGATTTCTAAAATGGTAGAGTAGTGTTCCTGGTGTACAGCGCTGAGTACTTACCAAAAGTATTCCAAACTGGTAAACTGGAGACAGTTATGGGCATCTAATTCTTATTAATCTGCATCGGAAGCAAAGGCTTGCATGTTTGGCCAATCCTACAGAAAAGCTACTTTTACCACAATTTGATTTTAAAAAGCTGTCAGAACTGCATCACAGCTGTCAGAGACACACAAGACAGAGTGTCCATGCTGACCCCTGTTCACTGCTGAAAGCTCCTTCAAAGGCTTTGTGAACGTCATAACTGGACCACAGAGCAATAGAGGAAGGTGGTAAGGTTTAACGGATCATTTTCTTTTGCCTGATGTGGATGGCTGGGTGCACGTGGCCTCAATTACCTGGGCAATAGATGGCTTCAGGATGCACCATGGGTAGGAGGCATGCTGGTGCAGGCAGCCTAATGCCTCGGGCCGTGATCTGCTGAAAGGCCCAGGGTCATAGCATTCATGTGGATGCTAGTTTGGCACCCAACACCTACCAAGATTTGTCTGAGACCAAGTATTCCTTGATGGCAGTGGCTTCTTATAGCAGGATAATGCACTCTGCTGCAATGTCCCACTTCACAACTTACAGGACTTAAAGGATCTGATGCTAACACCTTGGTGCTACAGTACATACACCAGTACCATGTACTGTCCCAGAGCGCACCTTCAGAGGTCTCATGAGGAGTCCAAGCCTTTATAGTAGGGCATTTTATTGTTATGCCTGAGTGTGGTGTTCCATGTATCTTCTACATCTGTACTTACTCTTATTTTTATTTTACAGTACATGGTGATTGTTGGAGTGAAAATATATGTAGAGGAAAAGTAAAGGTTTTAAAAAGTTAATGAAACAAAATTGAAATTAAATTTAAGGTTTACTTGTTGTTGTTGTTGTTGATGCATTCAGTTACAAAATCACAGTGACGCTCCATGAGATAAAAAAAAAAAAAAAACAAACATACAAAGCCCACAATTCTTCAAGGAAGACCAATTTCCTGTAAATGCCATAAAAATCTCAAAGCATGAGAATGTTACTGTAATTTGCTGCAATCAAAGGTAGTTTGCATGATTTGATTGCCATGTGCTTGTAACCAAATATCGGATATGTTTTTGTACCAAATAGTGACGGAGTTTAGAAAACAGCATGTGTTTAAACCTCAGTTCTGAAGTAGTTGGTAAGCTAATCAAGTCATACATTTCCTTGTTATGTTTGGGTTCTTTCTAACATACAGTGTATTAAAGCCCATGAACAAAATGGCAGTCAGTTTACGAAGAAAAAAAAATATGTAAGGTTTCCTTCAGTGCATCTCTTTGGTTAAGAAACTCGGCTTGCAAAGAAGCTGAGGTGGCAGAAGTAAACAATTACTCATTAAGTACTGGCCTGAAACGTTTTGTATTCCAGAAGTAGGACCAAATATGTGCTTTAAATGTACTTTAAGTACAACTCCGCAACGAAATTGATCTTTTGGGATATCTACTGCATCTGACTAAATTACTACTAAACAGTACAGATTGTCCCCAACTTTTCAAGTTATGAATTTCCGCAGATACAAACAGACCGTGGTTCTACGGACATTCGTAGATGCAAACAAACCACAAAAGTAACTCATGTGTGTATATGTGGAACCTCGGATTGCGTGTACCTCGAGTTTACGAGTGCCGAGTTTTTTTGACACCAACAAACACACACAGACACACACACACAGACTCTCTCGCCTTTACATTCCCCCTCCCCGGCTTCACACAAACACACACACACTGCTCTACACAGAAACTCTGCTCTGTTGTGATTCTTTTCAAAGATAAGGTGCTGGTTCATTTTTTTGTTTGTTTGTTTTTTTTACTTTACAGCAGACTTTTTTTTTTACTTTACAGTCTGTGCTCACGTGAGTGTCATTTTTTTTTTGTCAGATTTCTTTTTTTCCCGTTAAAACAGTGTTTCCGTTGTGTGTGTTTGTTGTGAAAAAAAGACGAGGTAAGGGGCTAATTCCACACACACACACACACACACACACACACACACACACACACGAATACACCGTGTCTGCGTAAATATTTGACTTTATATATTGTATTAATTATTTTTCTGTTTTTTTTTTTGGGGGGGGGGGGTTGGTTTGTGGAATGAATGATTTGAGTTTTCATTATTTCTTATGGGAAGATTTGATTTGGTTTACGAGTGTTTTGGAATACAAGCCCGCTTCCGGAACAAATTATGCTCGTAATCCAAGGTTCCACTGTGCGTGTGTGTGTGTGTGTGTGTGTGTGTGTATATACTATAGATATTTAATTTACAATTATATAGAATATTTTCAGTGTGTAAGTGAATGTATAAAATGATGGTTTTAATTAATCAGTCTGGAAGCACGATGATGGTAAATGTCTGTCCTTTAAATCTGTCCTGATATTATACGATATTTTTAAATTTTTTACATACATAAACCCAATACTAGTACACATACACACACGTGGTCTTAGTTGACAGTGTTTAGAAAGCTAGGAACCAGGAAGTCATTTCTTAAATTCTTGTAGATTGATTTTCTAAAATACATGTTTCAACACGGACATCTACAACCCATACAGAAGCTATAAGATATGATCCGTCTTATTTGTTTTACTCGCTGACTTATAACAATGTATGACTGATATGTGATCCGATTTGACTTAAAGGTCATTTCTGACATTTAATTGCATCATGTTTCACTTTGATATTCAGTAAACACATCAAACACCTGAATGAAACTTTCCATAAGCCTGTCTATGAAACGAAGGATGAAAATTGGTCTGTAGGGTTTTTTTTTTTTTTTTTAGCAACCAATGAATCATGGCAATGTTGTAAATAGTCCTGCAAATGTTTAGATTGTGGAGCGCTCGTCTCCTTGTGTCATACGTTCAATGTTAGTTCTGCTTTCTGGGTCTCTCTGTGTATTTCTTATTAACACCACACTGATGCAATCAATCATTCATGGCTCTGGCGTACTGAGAGAACTTTCTACCTTGATGGAATCCAAGCACTAGTGAAACTCTGGGATATAAATGCCGTTGCTGATGCTCACCATGATGAAGTGCACTGGTGAATAAAACACACCAGAACAGTAAGACCCAAATCATATTCATGCCGGTAATAAAAAAAGAAAAAGAAAAAAAAAAAAAAAAGATTTTTCTGGGTAGATTGATCATAAAAGCAACCAAATATTTTATAAGGTTTTTTGTTGTTGTTGCTTGTGTGTCAGCCTGACGTATGGCTTGATATAAACATGAGCGCGTACTTGTGATTCATTGACAATTTGTAATTAAGTGCAATCTAACACACAATACAATGCATACGACTTGGCATGCGTCTTGCGGTGAATTGAGAAGCGTCATATTTACAGCAGGCACAGGGGTCTAGATATAAAAACCCAGGCAAGAAATAAAGCAGGTTTATTGAGAGTAATAATAATAATAATAATAATAATAATGAAAAAAAATGCACATACTGTTATATTATGATGCTATATTTCTTATATAAATAAATGTAATCTAGAGACTATATATTTAGTTGTCCCTCTCTGTGCTATATGTGACAAATAAGGTCCCTTTAATAAATATGAAATTGTGTGACTCCTTTGTATATTAAATGAGACATTGTTATTTTTACAAACAGGAAACAAAATTAATACAACTACAAAATCAACTCCTGTATTCTGGTGTGACACGCCCTGAGGTCGTCTGCCAGCGTGTCTTGAGATGCTTTATTCTTCTTATACCACAGCAATACTGTATAATATAAATTTTATTTTAATAATAGAAAAATCCTTACAATTTGTACTTTGTAATGAAAGACAGAAAACTATTAACTTTAGGCTTTTTATAGTTATATTGATTGGTGTAGAGTAGGATCACGGGATCAGCCTCGATTTTTGTCTCTTTAGAGAGAGAGGTGAGGGGGCAGACAGGAATTCCCACCCTTGCTTAATTATATTTTGCAGTGAAAGTGAAAAGGTGTCAGAATCCCGCAGACACAGATCTGTCCTAATGAATGAAAACAGATGGGTAGAACTGAGAGCTGAGCGGAGAGACCAAGAGAGCGCTCTCTCTCTCTCTCTCTCTCTCTCAAAATTAACAGAAAAAAAAGCTCAAAAACCCACAGACACTCAAGAAGAAGAGAAAATGGACAGAAGCTGAACAAACCAAAAACTGTAAAGAAGAATGAATGACTGAAAAAAAAAGATTTTAAAAAATATTAATCTATATACTGTATTGTGTATGAGTGTGTCTGTGTGTGTATATGTATGTGTGTATGAGTGTGTCTGTGTGTGTATATGTATGTGTGTATGAGTGTGTCTGTGTGTGTATATGTATGTGTGTATGAGTGTCTGTGTGTGTATATGTATGTGTGTATGAGTGTGTCTGTGTGTGTATATGTATGTGTGTATGAGTGTGTCTGTGTGTGTATATGTATGTGTGTATGAGTGTCTCTGTGTGTGTATATGTATGTGTGTATGAGTGTCTGTGTGTGTATATGTATGTGTGTATGAGTGTGTCTGTGTGTGTATATGTATGTGTGTATGAGTGTGTCTGTGTGTGTATATGTATGTGTGTATGAGTGTCTGTGTGTGTATATGTATGTGTGTATGAGTGTGTCTGTGTGTGTATATGTATGTGTGTATGAGTGTGTCTGTGTGTGTATATGTATGTGTGTATGAGTGTGTCTGTGTGTGTATATGTATGTGTGTATGAGTGTGTCTGTGTGTGTATATGTATGTGTGTATGAGTGTGTCTGTGTGTGTATATGTATGTGTGTATGAGTGTCTGTGTGTGTATATGTATGTGTGTATGAGTGTGTCTGTGTGTGTATATGTATGTGTGTATGAGTGTGTCTGTGTGTGTATATGTATGTGGGTATGAGTGTGTCTGTGTGTGTATATGTATGTGTGTATGAGTGTGTCTGTGTGTGTATATGTATGTGTGTATGAGTGTCTGTGTGTGTATATGTATGTGTGTATGAGTGTGTCTGTGTGTGTATATGTATGTGTGTATGAGTGTGTCTGTGTGTGTATATGTATGTGTGTATGAGTGTCTGTGTGTGTATATGTATGTGTGTATGAGTGTCTGTGTGTGTATATGTATGTGTGTATGAGTGTGTCTGTGTGTGTATATGTATGTGTGTATGTGTGTCTGTGTGTGTATATGTATGTGTGTATGAGTGTCTGTGTGTGTATATGTATGTGTGTGAGTGTGTCTGTGTGTGTATATGTATGTGTGAGTGTTTCATGTGTGTGTATATGTATGTGTATGAGGTTCAGGTATATGTGTGTATGAGTTGTCTTGGTGTGTATATGTACTGTGATGTATGAGTGTCTGTGCTGTGTAATTATGGTGTATGAAGTGCTGTCTGTGTGTGGTATATGTATGTGTGTATGAGTGTGTCTGTGTGTGTATATGTATGTGTGTATGAGTGTGTCTGTGTGTATATGTATGTGTGTATGAGTGTGTCTGTGTGTGTATATGTATGTGTGTATGAGTGTCTGTGTGTGTATATGTATGTGTGTATGAGTGTCTGTGTGTGTATATGTATGTGTGTGAGTGTCTGTGTGTGTATATGTATGTGTGTATGAGTGTCTCTGTGTGTGTATATGTATGTGTGTGAGTGTCTGTGTGTGTATATGTATGTGTGTATGAGTGTCTCTGTGTGTGTATATGTATGTGTGTATGAGTGTCTCTGTGTGTGTATATGTATGTGTGTATGAGTGTGTCTGTGTGTGTATATGTATGTGTGTATGAGTGTCTGTGTGTATATGTATGTGTGTGTGTGTGTGTGTGTGTCTGTGTGTGTATATGTATGTGTGTATGTGTGTGTCTGTATGTGTATATGTATGTGTGTATGAGTGTCTGTGTGTGTATATGTATGTGTGTATGAGTGTCTGTGTATATGTATGTGTGTATGAGTGTGTCTGTGTGTGTATATGTATGTGTGTATGAGTGTGTCTGTGTGTGTATATGTATGTGTGTATGAGTGTGTCTGTGTGTATATGTATGTGTGTATGAGTGTGTCTGTGTGTGTATATGTATGTGTGTATGAGTGTGTCTGTGTGTGTATATGTATGTGTGTATGAGTGTCTCTGTGTGTGTATATGTATGTGTGTATGAGTGTCTCTGTGTGTGTATATGTATGTGTGTATGAGTGTGTCTGTGTGTGTATATGTATGTGTGTATGAGTGTGTCTGTGTGTGTATATGTATGTGTGTATGAGTGTGTCTGTGTGTGTATATGTATGTGTGTATGAGTGTGTCTGTGTGTGTATATGTATGTGTGTATGAGTGTGTCTGTGTGTGTATATGTATGTGTGTATGAGTGTGTCTGTGTGTATATGTATGTGTGTATGAGTGTCTGTGTGTGTATATGTATGTGTGTATGAGTGTGTCTGTGTGTGTATATGTATGTGTGTATGAGTGTGTCTGTGTGTGTATATGTATGTGTGTATGAGTGTGTCTGTGTGTGTATATGTATGTGTGTATGTGAGTGTCTGTGTGTGTATATGTATGTGTGTATGAGTGTCTGTGTGTGTATATGTATGTGTGTATGAGTGTCTGTGTGTGTATATGTATGTGTGTATGAGTGTCTGTGTGTGTATATGTATGTGTGTATGAGTGTCTGTGTGTGTATATGTATGAGTGTCTGTGTGTGTATATGTATGTGTGTATGAGTGTCTGTGTGTGTATATGTATGAGTGTCTGTGTGTGTATATGTATGTGTGTATGAGTGTCTGTGTGTGTATATGTATGTGTGTATGAGTGTGTCTGTGTGTGTATATGTATGTGTGTATGAGTGTCTTTGTGTGTATATGTATGAGTGTCTGTGTGTGTATATGTATGAGTGTCTGTGTGTGTATATGTATGTGTGTATGAGTGTCTGTGTGTGTATATGTATGTGTGTATGAGTGTCTGTGTGTGTATATGTATGTGTGTATGAGTGTCTGTGTGTGTATATGTAGAGTGTGTGTGTGTGTGTGCATGTGTGTATGTCGTGAGTTAAAAAAAACTCTTTCCTCTCTCTCTCTGTCTCTCCCCCCTCTCTATGTGTATGTAATACGCAATGCATATAACTGTACATAAATTGTAAAATAGTCACTTATTTAATTTTGTTATAATAAAGTGAGTTTAAAACCTCAAAACCCCTCTCTCTCTCTCTCTCTCTCTCTCTCTCTCTCTGCGCATGCGCAGTGCGGCAGGGAAGCGAGTGTGGCATATAGAGCGCGTGAGAGCGATTGGCGTTTTGCCAATTTTCTTTTTGATATTTTTCACCAGTTATAACATCTTTGGCTATATACATCTTTGTGTGTGTGTGTGTGTGTGTGTGTGTGTGTGTGTGTGTGTGTGTTGCTGGAGCATGGCGGCTCAGAACACACAGCGGTTTGAGAGTTTAACTCGCCGGCGCGGTGTCACGTGGCGTGCGCGTGGTGTGCGCGCGGCGAGTTTAGAGGAGTGTGTGTTAGCGGTTGGTGATGTGGTGGGACATGAGAACATCGTCTCTGCTTCCCGCATGAACAGCGCTGTTGTCACGTTTGTTAATAGTGTAGATAAAGCGGCTAAACTTGTACAGAATGGTATCAGTGTTAATAACAAGCACATCCGGGTTTCTCCCCTGAGCTCCCCAGCCAAGAAAATAGTTCTGTCCAATGTCCCTCCCTTCATACCTGATAGTGTCATCGCTACAGAACTGTCCAGATATGGAAGACTGGTCTCCCCTATAAAGAAAATCCCCCTGGGCTGTAAATCCCCACTGATTAAACACCTGGTGTCTTTTAGGAGAGTTGTTTTTATGATCTTTAAAGAGGGCGTAGAAGAGCTAAATGCTGTTTTTAAATTCAGGGTTGAAAACTTTGATTACAGCATATTCGCCTCCTCAGACACTGATATAAAATGGGACATCTGGTCCGTGCTTGTCCCGAAAGACAGAGCGATCCTGGTGCTTGAGTGGTGGAGTCGCACTGCTCGCAATTTTATACCGAACTCAGTAGAAGAATTTTTAAATGGGAGGCTTTTAAAAGTGAGAACGTTTTTGTTTTTATTTGTGTGTACACTCCCACCAAGGCAGTACCATAAAGAACCTCACACGGCCTCCCGTAAACGCATGTGGGAGATGATGGAGGCCCAGGACTTAAGTGACATATGGAGAGACTTACACAAGAAACAAAGACAGTACACCTGGGCCCACTCCATAGAGAACACACTCTCACTGGCAAGACTCGATCGATTTTATGGTTTTAAACATCAACTGTCTTATTTTACTAAATGTTTTATCGTCCCAGTAGGCATCTCTGATCATAGTATGGTGCAGTGCGCTGTCAGTAGGAAAAACCTAAAGCCTAAGAGCCTACTGGCATTTTAACACCCTACTTTTAGAAGATGCCAATTTTATTGAGTCTTTTACTTTTTTATGGACCAGTCTTAAATCACAAAAAGCAGATTTTAGCTCTCTACAGCAATGGTGGGATCTAGCTAAAGCACAAATAAAAGTTTTTTGTCAACAGTACACACTCAATGTCACAAAAGACATTGTTAGATCAATGAGAGCGCTAGAGACTGAAATAGCAGAACTCCAGTGTTTAGAGACCAAAGAAAATAGAGGAAACAGTGAAAACCTGAAAAACAAAAAAGCCCTAATGAACGACCTACTGGGCACTGCAGCACAGGGGGCGCTGGTCCGCTCACGGTTTAAACACGCTACTGAAATGGATGCTCCTTCTAAGTTCTTTTTTGGTCTGGAACAAAAAAATGGACAGAAAAGAATCATACATGCTGTGCGATCAGAGTCAGGGGATCTCGTATCAGAGCCCACTGAGATTCGCAAGCAGACACTCAGACACTTCTACTCAAAGCTGTACAGTAGTGAGTGGTCAGAAGCACATGCAATGGAGGAAACCTTCTTGAAAAACCTGCCCAAGCTGTCAGAAGAAGCTGCCACTGACATGGCGGCAGAACTGACACTGGCAGAGATTCAGAAGGCCCTCCAAGGCCTGAAGAACGGGCGGGCGCCGGGTATAGACGGTCTCCCTGTAGAGTTCTACAAGGCGTTTTGGTCAGTAATAGGACAGGATGTACTAGAGGTGTTGCAGGACAGCGTGAAAGAAGGAAAGCTCCCGGTGAGCTGCAGGAGGGCTGTCCTGACCTTACTGCCAAAAAAGGGAGACCTGACGCACCTGGGGAACTGGCGCCCGGTATCACTGCTGTGCACTGACTACAAACTACTCTCAAAAGCATTAGCCTCAAGACTGACAAAGGTACTGGAGCAGGTCATTCATCACGACCAGACGTACTGCGTGCCTGGTAGGTCCATCTTTGATAACATACATTTAATCCGTGATATTTTGGATGTCTCAAGACTCTTGGATCTAAAGACCGGTCTCATTTTACTGGACCAAGAAAAGGCTTTCGACCGGGTTGAGCACAAATATTTGTGGAAGGTGCTAGAAAGCTTTGGGTTCAACCCAGGATTCACCACAATGATCAAGACACTGTACAGTGACATTGAGAGTGTACTGAAGGTTAATGGTGGTTTATGTGTCCCTTTTAAAGTACACAGAGGTATTAGACAAGGCTGCTCTCTGTCAGGAATGCTATATTCTTTAGCAATCGAACCTCTTTTATGCAAACTAAGAGAGCAGCTTTCTGGTTTTAATATACCTCATTTTAATATTTTAACCTGTGTTTCAGCTTATGCCGATGATCTAGCTGTAATGGTGAACACACAGGCAGATGTGAATCTTTTAACTGATGTTTTAGAAGATTTTAAAGTTTTATCGTCTGCTAAAATCAACTGGACTAAAAGTGAAGCCATTTTAGCAGGAGAATGGGGAGACGACCAGCCCACACTACCAGGGGGTTTAATGTGGAAAAAGACTGGTTTTAAATACTTGGGTGTCTACCTGGGAAGTGCTGAGTTTTTAAACAAAAACTGGGAGGGCATCATTGAAAGCATAAAAGGCAGATTAAACAGATGGAAGTGGGTTGGTCCCAAAAATGTCCTACAGAGGACGAGTGCTGGTCATCAACAACCTAGCAGCATCGTTCCTGTGGCACAAACTGGCATGCATGGACCCACCACCAAACCTGCTAGCAAGCATACAGGCCCTACTGGTAGACTTCTTCTGGGACAAACTGCACTGGCTACCACAAAGTCTTCTTCACCTGCCCAAAGAGGAAGGAGGACAGGGCCTGGTGCAGCTAGCCAGCAGAACTGCAGCCTTCCGTCTGCAGTTCATCCAGAGACTTCTCACCGGAGCGAGTGATGAAGGATGGAGAGCGGTAGCCTACACACTCCTACGCACGGTGGGAGGTCTTGGGCTGGACAGAACTCTGTTTTTAATGGACCCCACAGCACTGGACACTACTGGATTACCCGTATTTTATCAAAGACTTTTTAAAATCTGGACCTTTTTTAAAAAACAAAACAAAGGAAGTAGAACGTTACACTGGCTGCTGGAGGAGCCCCTAGTCTGTGGAGGGCAGCTGGACATCTCTAGTCCAAACACCCCAGCACTATCCAAGACACTGATAAAAGCAGGGATCGTGACACTCCGGCAGCTGGTGAACATCACCGGACCAGACCTGTCTCAAGCAGAGAACCTGACAGCACAGATGGGACTTCGGTCTCAACGGGTCGCCAACCAGCTCCTACACCGCTGGAGAACCGCCCTAACGTCGGAGGAACGCGTTCAGCTGATGGAACACGCAAGCAATGAGACCAGTCCTACAG